>CM032456.1:22642633-22647540 GCA_019049505.1 Pachyrhynchus sulphureomaculatus
GTATTTAATTTTTTAGATTTATTTTCTACATGCAGTATTTTGAATGTACGATCAAAATTATGGGATTCGTTTATTATATGGGTTGCGTAATGTGAATTGTTCTTATTTTTTAAATAACTATGTTTATGTTCTTTAATGCGAATTTCAAAAGATCTACCAGTTTGTCCTACGTAGGTTTTAGTACAAGATCCACAATTTAATAAATAAACTCCTGATTTTATGGATTTATTAGATTTGGTTTTGTTATTCAAAATTATATTCCCTAAGGTATTATGGGTTTTAAATACTATTTTATTGTTCTTTTTTGTTAAATGTTTTTGAAATTATTATAGTTTTTCTTGCCTGTGTACGTGAGTGTGCTAAATTTGCCTTTTTTGTCATTAAAGTGCAGAAAATGCACAAACTATAGAGGCCTAAGCATAATATCGAGTATGGGACGTTTGTATGGAAAAATTATTAAAAATATCATGGAGGAAAATATAAAAGGAAAAATTGGAGAAGACCAAGCAGGCTTTACGGCCGGAAAATCATGTATAGACCACATATACACTATAAAACAAACAATGGGAAAAAAACTAGCAAAGAATAGAGAAGTTCATCTAGCCTTCATAGACATAAGAAAGGCCTATGACTCACTACCAAGACAAAGATTATGGAACGCAATGAAAGAAATAGGCATTGACAAAGAACTAATATACGCAGTAAAAGCTCTCTACGAAAACAACACAGTGAACATAAAAACAGGACATAAAATAGGGAAGAGACTCTAAACATCAAAAGGACTATTACAAGGATGCTCTACATCCCCAACACTATTCAAAATATACCTCGAACAAACATTAAAAAAATGGAAGCAAAAATGTAGTGGAATGGGAGTCCCAATACGAGAAGATTACTTATATACTCTAAGTTCCGCAGACGACCAAGTAATCATAGCGCAAGATGAGGAAGACCTCAGTTATATGGTATGAAAACTGAAAGAAGAATACACTAAAGCAGGATTAGCAATAAACTTTGATAAAACGGAATATCTAACAACAAAGGAGGGAAACGTGGAGAATCTAGAAGTAGATAACGAAACAATAATCAAAGGAACCGATAGATTTAAATATCTAGGAACCATCATTTCAAAAAACGCAACATCAGAAGAAGAGATTAAAGCTAGATTAGGACAAACACGAACATACATAAGACAATTAAATTCGATCCTGTGGGACAAGCACATTACAAAGAGAAACAAAAACACACATATACAAATCAATAATACAAAGCATAATGACATACGGGTCAGAAACATGGACGATCAACAAAAGAAATAAATCTAAAATTAACGCGGTAGAGATGGAGTATTGGAGAAGATGTTGTAGAGTGACACGTATGGAGAGAATAACAAATGAAGAAATAAGAAGTAGAATGAACATCAAAGAGAACACAATAAATACCATTGAAGAAAAACGATTAAAATGGTATGGACACATAAGACGAAGCGAAGATAATAGGTGGATAAAGAAAATAACGGAGTGGAGCCCTATAGGGAGAAGAAAAAGAGGAAGACCCAGACGATCGTGGAGAGACGATGTGGACAAGGCTATGGAGACAGGGGTCTAACAGATGGAGACCGGAAGATAGAAACGGATGGAATCAAACGCTGAGAGAAGGAAGACAGCGTCAGCTGTAGAAAATCCTTGTTATATATATATATATATATATGGTGGGATAAATTAGAGAGATTGCTTGTTTAAACGATTTTTGATTCAAGATATTCTCTATAATGCCATGGTCGTATCCATTATTTAGCACACTCACGTGCACATTTTATATAAATTTTTTAAATATTCGAAAACCGATGAACAATTGTGAATTTTAAAAATTCAACCAAATCATTACTTGTAGGTATTAGCGCCGGTATAGTCGCCCTAGTTTTAAGCTCACTTTTAATGTTGGATCGCATTTAAATATAGACATGCGGAGCCTTGGTATACAATATGCTTGATACTGCTACTTTATCAGATGCATAAAATAGTATTGATAACACAGGGCAACAAAAAAAATTTTTGTTTTGGTGCCTGGGATTTTAGAGCTGATTTTAACTAAATTTGGGACGCTAAATCTATACATGGAATCCGTTTTTCTCTATCAGCTCTACTTTTTTTAGATACATCAACTTATCTACTAATGTGGTTTTTATTCAGTATATTCATTTATGAGAGTTCTAAAATTATTATATATTCATTAATGTAGGTACAATGTTTTATTGTCAGTCTGTAATTGAGTAAATTCCAGGTAAATCTATAAATAGTGGAACCATTGCCTATCAGGTACCTGAACTGACCCTTTTAATCACCTAACTCGGGTAAGTCTCGTCAGTTTGTGCGTTCTTACTAATGAGAGTAGATCGAATTCGGCGTGTTATTTTATGTTAAGAAAAGAGTGTTTTTGTGTTATTGAACAGAATTAAAATGAGTTCAGGTTCCAGTTCAAGAAGAAGTTGTGTAAATCAACCTGATGTATTTTGCTATATATGCGGAGAATACATGTTTCAACAAAACAGACAAACTATTACTGACTTTGTAAAGCGAGCGTATCTTGGATACTTTGGAGTTAAGCTTGGTGATCAGGACAAAACGTGGGCCCCCGCATCTCGTATGTAAAACTTGTACAGAGCATTTACGGCAGTGGACTACCGGGAAAAGAAAATGTCTAAAATTCGGCGTACCAATGGTTTGGAGAGAACCAAAAAACCACTTCAATGATTGTTATTTCTGTTTAGTAAATACTAATGGAATCAATCGAAATAACCGCAGTAAGTGGACTTATCCCAATTTACACTCGGCAATACGCCCTATCCCGCACTCAGATGAAATACCGATTCCAACATTTCATCAGCTACCACATATCTCTGATGACGCATATTTTCCCTCTGATCGCTCTTCTGATGCTAATAAAAGTTCTGATGCTAATGAAACTAACAGTGACTATGAGGGGACGTCATCAGTTCCTCAACGCTTCAATCAAAATGAATTAAATGATCTCACCAGGGATCTCAATTTATCGAAAAAAGCTTCTGAAGTACTGGCTTCTAGGTTGAACGACAAAAAATTTACTGGAACAAGGAACCAAAATTACCTTTTACCGTACAAGAGAAAAAGATCTGCTACCATTCTTTTCTCAAGAAGACAATCTTGTATTTTGTCACGAAATTAGGGGACTCATGAAAGAAATGGGACTTTCTGAATATATTCCAGATGATTGGCGCCTATTTATCGACAGTTCAAAGCGAAGTTTAAAATGTGTCCTTCTACATAATGGGAATAAATATGTTTCAATACCACTAGCTCACTCAACGAAACTGAAAGAAGAATATAATACCATAGCTTTGGTCTTGCAGAAGATAAAGTATTACGAACATCAATGGATGATTTGTGTAGACTTAAAAATGGTAAACTTTCTTCTTGGGCAGCAAAGTGGTTACACGAAATATCCGTGTTTCTTGTGCCTCTGGGATAGTAGGGACAAAACAAACCACTGGGTTAGAAAAGATTGGCCTCAGAGAGAAAACATGGACATTGGGGAAAAGAATGTCATTAACGACGCTTTGGTTGAAAGAGAAAAAATCATACTTTCTCCGTTACATATAAAGTTGGGCTTAATGAAGCAATTTGTAAAGGCTCTCGATAAGAATGGGTCTTGTTTTGCATATATAGGGGTAAAAATGCATCAGTTGAGCACAGAAAAACTCAAAGCAGGGATATTTGACGGCCCACAAATAAGTCAATTAATTAAGGATCCTGCCTTCATAAATTCAATGAATCAAGTTGAACGAGAAGCTTGAACATCATTTATTGCAGTTGTAGAAAATTTTCTAGGCACACATAAAGCTCAAAACTATGTTGAAATGGTTTGTAAGTACGACATAATATTGTATTTTGTATAACTAAAATAAAAATTTCGTATCTACTTTTGTTTACTACACTTACGGATTTGAGTTACAATAATGTAACTTATATTTCTCTAAAATTGTATATCTTAAAAATTTGAGCTCCTAGGTACAAATGAATACGTTATTGGAATTCAGGACATCAAATTGATATAGAATCAGCTCAAAAAACCTCTACACCAAAACAGCTGTTCCCCTGTGTTATAGTAAATAACGGTCAAAAGTATACAAAGTTTGAATGTGAAGTGGTTATTGAATATATGGCCTGATGGTTTATGAATTATATTTTGATTGGTACAATTATATTCTAACAATAATGGTCTATAAAATCTAAAGGTCTACAAGTATGAAATGCGGATTTCAGACAACAGATGGTGCACCAATACAGTTTGTGCTATAAAGATTTGACACTGCGCCATTTCGTTGTGTCATCAATAAGTGTCAGACGCGCACGAGTGATAAATGTTGTGTTGTGCTCAATATGTCGAAATTTATACCGAACAAAGAGCATTCGCGGACAGCATTAATTTTTTATTTTCAATTGAAGAAAACTGCTGTTGAATCGTACCGATTACTTCGAGAAGCTTATGGTGAACATGCTCCATCGCAAAATACGTGTGAACAATGGTTTCGGCGTTCCAAAAGTAGTGATTTCGATGTTGCAGACAAGGGACTTGGAAAACCGCCAAAAAATACGAAGATGTGGAATTGCAAGCATTGTTGGACGATGATTGAATTCAGGACATCAAATTGATATAGAATCAGCTCAAAAAACCTCGACACCAAAACAGCTGTTCCCCTGTGTAATCTGCTGTTATTTAAAGTTACGAAAATCACAATAAAATTTTAAAAAAATCTCAAACATTCGGAAAAAAAAAAAATGAAAACTATACAACTTCATTATATTGACTTATTTTGCATTTTTAGATAAAAAAAAACTGTTGAGTTTGACAAGCCTCCGTTTATAAAT
>CM032456.1:22652640-22695140 GCA_019049505.1 Pachyrhynchus sulphureomaculatus
TCTATATGTTTATTGAAGTTAAGATGGTTATCCAAGTACATACCCAAGTATTTGACATCATTTTTATATGGTATAATTATATTATTTATTTTTATGGGTTCAATTTCATTTCTTCTTCTTCCTTTGACAAAGTGTACCGCTTCACATTTATCATAGGAAAGTTTTAAGTTGTTTGAATTAAGCCATTCATTGATTGTCGCTAGGGATTGATTTATTTTTTTTTACCATCTGATCTGGTGACCTCCCCTTTAGGAAAAGGACCATATCGTCTGCATATGCCATAACTTGAATTTCATTGGATAATGTTTTAAATATTTCCTGAGTATAAAATATTAAACAAAATAGTACTGAGTGGAGAGCCCTGCGGTAATCCTGAACAAGTTATTTTTGGTCCTATCAATTGTCCATTTGTGCCTTTTATGTAGAGTTTTCTGTTCTCCAAAATTTTGTATATCAAGTTACTGATTTCTGCCGATATGTTGAGTCTGATTAATTTTTTATATAGCTTGTGTATATTTACATTATCGTAGGCCGATTTTATATCTATGAATACTGCTATTAAGGAGCATCCTTCATTGAAGGCTAGTACTATATTGGATACAATGTATGCCAGACAGTCATTAACTCCCTTTTTTTTCCTGTATCCCACTTGTAAAACCGAGAAAATTCCTCTGTTTTCTGGTTGTCCATTCTAGTCTATTTTTAATTATAATTTCTAATATTTTTAATAAACAGGAAGCTAGAATTATGGGTCTATAGTTTACTGGATTTTCCGGATCCTTGTTAGTTTGCATATAGCATGAATTAGGTAGTTTTTTTTCCAGGGTTCTGGTATATTATTGCCACTTAGTATTCCATTGTATATTTCTATAATACATCTTTTTTTTTTTTGCTTTGTAAGGTAAATTAGCTATCATTGAGTAGGATATCTCATCCATTCCTGGGGCAGAATCTTTTTTATTTTGTATTGCTTCTTGGAGCTCTTTCATTGTGAAAGGATAGTGTTCATCCGTCTCTTTCAATCTCATTTGCAAATGTGTTTTATGATCCTCCATTTGGTCCAGAATTTTTTCTCTGATTTCATCTGATATGACTTTTTGTATTTGATCTCCGTATTTACCTGAGAATTTTCTTAACTTACTCCATACTTCCTTTATATTTGAGTTACGATTAATTTTTGAACAAAATACCATGAATTTGTTTTTTTTCTTCTTTTTGAAGAATCGTCTTGTTTTTGCAATAATGTGTTTCATTTCAATGAATTTTCTCCATTGATGGATGACTTCTGTATTCATTTATTGCCATTTTTTTCTGTTTTTTAGTTGATCAGTGCATTCCTGATCCCACCAGGGATTTCCAGTTTTTTCTATTACTTACTTTTTTTTTAGGTATGTGTAGGTTTGCTGCCTCTTGTATAATATTACATAATTTTTCATGTGACAAATTGTCTTCTACAGTATTCATTTGCTGTTCGATGCTGTTATGATACATTTCCCAATCTGCCTTGTTAAAATTTCTTTTTGGAGAAATGTGTATTTTGATGTTGTTAAAAATGTCTGTTTTTTTTTTATCGTTTAGTTTAACTACAGTGGGGAAGTGATCACTGTATCCACAGTCTGTAACTTTCTCCCAAATTATGCGAGAGGCAATTTCTAAATCAGAGATGGTAACATCTATTGGGCTTGGATTTTCAATGGGAGAATGAATTCTTGTACTGGAACCATCATTTAAGATTGTTAATTCAAAGTTATTCAGAATTTCCCCAATTTGTTTGCCATTTGTGTTTGTTTGATTACTGCCCCACTCTGTGAGATGGGCATTTATGGTCCTCCCATAAATATGATGTTACCTTCCAATTGATTTAGTATATTTCTATATAGGTTCTTAATTCTGGAGTTTGTTGCGGGACGTATGCAGTGAATATGTTTAAGTTGTTGATTTTTATTATTTTGTGTTGTAGGTTTCGAATTTGTATATTTCTTATTTGTGGTTCGATGTAAATTATATTATTTTTTATGCATATTGCCACTCCTCCATAACCATCCTCTCTATCTTCTCTTAAAATCCTGTAATTTCGTATGAGGAAGTTTTGGTTTTTTTTTAACCATGTCTCATTAAGTAATATGACATCTGGGTTGTATTCCCATATAAAATTGATTAGGTTTGCTCTGTTGTTAGTGGCACTGTGGATATTCCACTGTAGTATTGTTAATTTTTGGTTGAATTTTATTTATTTGTTTTAATCATATATCAGAGTCCTCCATTTCGTTGGACTCTATTAACACTGTTTGTATTAACGTCTCTCTAAAGTTATCAGGGCATCTTTTTATATATTCTAATAAAAATGGCATTGTATATTGATAATCACTTACATTACATCTATTCACTGCACTATGAGGCTGATTCATGATATCTTTAATTTTCGAGGTTGTTGGTTGAGTATTTTGGTATGGAATTTTGTAATTTTGAGTTTGCTTAGAATTTGTGTGGTATGTTGTTTGGGTGTCTTTTTGAGTTCTGCCATTGGGGTAGTATAATTGTTCGTTATGTTCTTTTTTGTTGAAGCCATTGTCTGTAAATCGTTTTTTTGAGGGGTTTTCTAATGCATGTTGATATGTTCTTTTATTGCTGTTATTTTGTGTTATTAAACGTCTGTGGGTTATGTTGATTGATTCATTTTCTTTATTCAATTTATTTGGAAGCATTGGATATTCGCTTGGTATATATGTGTATTGGTTTTTTTCATCTTTAGAAGTATATGTTTTATTACATAGCTTTTGAGCATCATAGTATGATATGTTTTCATAAACCATAAGTCTCTTAATATTTTTTTGTCTGTCAAATTCTGGACATTTTTTTGAAATACTTATATGCTCCTTACTTTTACAATGGTAGCATTTTTTTTTCGCATTTTGTTTGAATCACGTCATTTTCATCCGTATAGGTTTCATGAGTAATCTCACCACATTCAAAACATTTCTTTTTAGCCTTACAATTGTTTTTTGTGTGACCAAATAGTAAACAGGAGTAGCATTGAGTTACTGGGGGAATATATGGGATTACTTGTCTGGGCAACCCATAAAAAGTCACCTCTCGCGGCATTGTTATGCCATCAAATTCAAGAAGTACAGAGCTGGTTGGAATATATAGATATTTTCTACTATCTGATATGGAAGCATCATATTCTTTATTAATTACTTTTCTGTTTAGTCTAATAACGTTTATAATTTTATTAGTGGCTACAAAACCCTTTTTTAGAGAGTCTAAATCAAGGTCTGAGTCTATTTGACGTACCACACCTTTGCAAGATGTGTAGTTTCGCGGGATTGTTAATCTTAAACCTTTCTCTATTAGTTTGGGTTCATTTACAAACTCATTGGCTGCTCTGTAGTCAATGAATTCAATAGCTATTTTATTTCTACCTTTACTTTTAGATTTATAAATGTAATTTAAATTTAAGTCAAAAAATTTCTTTGGCAATTTTTACATCAGAAAATTTCCCTATATTTTCATAATCAGATTCAACTGTAACAATATACGGTTTTAAATCGTTTTCTCTGTATAGTCTTTGAAATCGTTCTTTTTTGTCAGTATTAGTTTTTATAGAATTATTTTGACCTTCACATTCCATGTTGGTTAATCTAGCATCAACAATATCTTTATTTTGATATTTAAAACTTATCGGGGGGGAGTTTCCTCCCCCCGTTTTGTTTTTTTTTTTGATCTATGTTACTATTAGTATGAATTTGTTTTTCTTACCAAATTGAAAAAATAAAAATTCAACAAAATTTGAAAAGGAAAAGACACTGTAGGTTTTGGGTTAGCGGGACACTCGGTTTCTCACTCTGCTGATCATAGAACAGCACTGAGTACACTAACATATTAATATACAAACATGGCATTTACAGCAGGGATGCCATTGATAACGTTGGATGCTGAAATTTCAAAACTAATTAACCACCTGCCATCTCAAAGAAAAGTGACAATTTTGACAGGGCGCTGACAAAGGACGACCACCTGACAGATGTAAGGGATCACTCAAAATGAATAAAAGGAAAGGTTGAACAACCAGGAAAGGACCGATTTAGTACGAATTAAGTACTAGGTCATATGGTAAAATTTTTGGTATGCAGGGAAAAGGTATCCAATGGGAACGCAAATTTTCGCTGTTATAATAATTAAGTGACATATAGAGGAAACGATTTTACTTCATCTAGGGGGGGGGAATAGAACAAGGAAAAAGAAGGCGGCAAGTGGAAAGGGTTTTTCATTAATTGGGGACATACTAATCAATTAATTATTATAATTGCTATTATTATTAAATGTTATTACAAAAGGGAGTGTAATTATAAAGAATTTCAGGGGAAACCAAGAAAAACATGTACTTAAACAAGATGCAGTAAATTACTAAAACTATTATGGGGAGTATGACGACCCTGAGATATTATGCGAGGGATGAATGTCACAAGAGAGAAGAAAGCTGTATATGCTGCTATATATATATATATATATATATATATATATATATATTATATATATATATATATATATATATATATATATATATATATATATATATATATATATATATATATAATATATATATATATATATATATATATATATATAATATATATATATATATATATATATATATATATATATATATAATATATTCTTATAATTGAAACTGACCAGTATGACCAAGGCTTCGCTTGTTTACAAAACGATCAACAATGATCTAAAGAAATGGCAACTGAAAACGATGAGTTACGAATTGGTTAAATGATAGTGTTGTCAGATTTCTAAATATTCAAGAGTTCATCGGCGGAGTCTAATCCAACAAAGTAAAATTATCGTGTATAATTTCAACTAATAGAGCAGAAAGTAAATAATACTATATTTATAAGACACAACTGAATATTTTCTAAATTTGTACTCTAATGAGTTGTCTATAATCTATAATATATATAAAATGCAACGTCTCTCTCTCTGTCTGTCTGTCCGTTAGTGTGCTTATCACTGGAGAACCACTTATTCGATTTACGTACTTTTTTTTAAAAACATACATATGTGTTCTCTAGCCAGGTTATAGGCTATATTTTTATTACGATAGGTAGCATAAGAAATGAGCAGTGACGTAAAATAGTGAATGAAGTCGGAAAAAAGTTTGTTCCCTTGCAATACACAGCCTAGACCATTAAATATGGAACAATATTATGTAGCAGAGAATATCTGTAATCTGTATTATATATAAAATGGAATGTTTCTTTGTCTGTCTATCTGTCCATTAGTGCGTTTTACCACGCGAGAACCACTTATCCGATTTACGTGCCTTTTTTTAAATTTCATACATATATTCTATGGCCAGGTTATATAATAATAATAATAATAATAATAATCTATATCTATAATATATAAAATACAACGTATCTCTGTCTGTCTGTCCGTTAGTGCGTTTATCCCTTGAGAACCACTTTTCCGATTTACGTGATTTTTAAAATTCATACATATGTTCTCTGACCAGGTTATAGATATATATTTTATTACATCTATAATATATAAAAAACGCAACGTACCTCTGTCTGTCTGTCTGTCCGTTAGTGCGCTTATCACTGGAGAACCACTTATTCGATTTACATGCTAAACCATTAAATATGGAACGATATCATGTAGCAAAAAATATCTATAAAATGCAACGTCTCTCTGTCTGTGTGTCTGTCTGTCCGTTTACTGCGCTTATCACTGTAGAACCACTTATCCGATTTACGTGCTTTTTTTTAATATTACATATGTTTCTCTGGCCAACGACAAGGAAACCCCAACAGGACAAAACCAAAATTCAAATGGCAAATAAGAATAGAAAACAAAATCAACAACATCAGGAGAGATCTAGGACATCTTACCCCAGTTTATAAGAGGGAACGCGTCCAAACGTGGTGACACAGGGGGCAAACAAGATCAAATCTAAGTCTCCCAACAGAACACTGCCAGAAATCCTCGATACCTTGAAACAAAAACTATCTGTATATGCCGCAAGACTCCTTAGATACAAAGAATCAAATGAGAGGAAAGACACCAACAACCTCTTCCGAATAGGCGAAAAACAGTTCTAAACCGAAAAACTATGTACAACAAACAGATAGCAGTGACTGAACCACCAAACAAGCAAGAACTCACAGATTATTGGAAAAGTATCTGGTCAAACCCAAACAACACAATAATAACACCCCCTGGATCAAAGCCGAAGAAGACAAACATAAACATGTGATAGAACAAGAAAATCCCACATTAAATACACAAGAAATTACAGAAACTATCAAACACACACACAACTGGAATAGACAATATACAAAATTTCTGGTACAAACAGTTTACCACCACACACGAAGCACTCCCCCCCGCACACCAAATCAACAAAGCCATTCTACAACCATACACATTTCCCACTTTCCTTACACAAGGAATAACATACGTTAAACCCAAAAGCTCAGACCCCACAAACCCGTCAAACTACCGACCTATCACCTGTCTTCCAACCCTATACAAGATCATCACAGCCACAATTTCGAAGAAAAATAGAACAACACCTAACAGACAACAATATTCTCACAGAAGAGCAAAAGGGATGCAGGAAAAATAGTAGAGGATGTAAAGAGCAGCTGATTATAGATAGCGTGATTATGGGACAAACCAGAAAAGAACACAGAAACCTTCACATCGGTTACATAGACTATAAAAAAGCCTTCGACTCCATACCCCACAGCTGGTTAATCAGAGCCCTAGAAATCTATAAAATTAAACCAACACCTCAGGAAGTTTCTCGCGCAAATTATGAAAACATGGAAAACCAAAATACGCCTAGAAACACAAACCGAACCCATCCAAACAGAAGAGCTTTACATCAGACGGGGTATATTTCAGGGAGACTCGCTCAGCGCTCTATGGTTTTACCTCTGTCTCAATCCACTCTCAAATATACTAAACAGAACAGAGCGTGGCTTCAATATCAGACACCAAAAAGTGAATCAACATAAAATAAACCACCTCCTATATATGGACGACATAAAACTCTACGCTGCCACACAAACACACCTGAAAGAACTCCTGAAAATCACAGAAATATTCACCTTAGATGTCAATATGGAATTTGGTATAAGTAAATGCAAAGTGCTCCACATCAACAAAGGCCAATGGAAGTGCCACCATGAGACAGAAACCATCAACAATGAAACACTCGATAACATGTTCGGCAAAGAAACATACAAATATCTAGGCTTCCAACAAAGCATCAAACTCAACCACACTCACATCAAAACAGAGCTCAGAACCGAATTCAAAAACAGACTGACGAAACTCTTGCAAACAAAACTCAACTCTAAGAATCTCACTAAAGCCATCAACACGTTCGCTATACCTATACTCACATATTCATTTGGTATCATCAAATGGTCACAAACAGACATAGAAAATATTTACATCCTTATACGATCTCAATTCACCAAATACAGGAAATTACACCCCAACGCATGCAAAGAAAGACTTACCATCGAGAGGAAGGCAGGAGGAAGAGGAATTATAGACATCAGATCATTACACACAAAACAAATACAAGCACTTAGGAAATTCTTTCACAGCAAGCAAACCAGCCTCCACACAGCGACAGTGAAAGCAGACAAAAACTACACACCTCTCGACTTATCTCGGCAGACCACTCAGCAGACACACACAGTCACACCCAATTACAACAGGAAAAGATGAAAACGTGGTCAGAGAAAACACTCCACGGAAAACACAGATACCACATAGAACAAGACCACGTAAATAAAAAACAATCATACACCTGGTTACAGGATGGGCAGCTATTCCCTGAAACAGAACGCTTTCTTACTTGCTATCCAGGATAAAGTCATATTAACCAGAAACTACCAAAAGCATATCATCAAAGACCCGACTATTGTAGAGGACAGATGTAGGAAATGCCACCAGCAGAAAGAAACGATCGAACACATAACGAGCGGATGTAAAATATTGGCCGGAACAGAGTACACAGCCAGGCATGATTCAGCTGCCAAAGTGGTGCACAAAGCACTAGCCACAGCATACAAACTCATAGAAAACACAGATCCCTACTACAAATACACACCAACATCTATACTTGAAGATAAAGATTACTGGGACATCAGTATCCATACGGATAAAACAGTCTCCGCCAATAGACCCGATATTACTTTTCAGTGCAAAAAAGGAAAAGTCACCTATCTAATTGACATAGCAGTCCCCAACGACACAAACTTCCAAACGAAATACACAGAAAAAATTTCCAAATACACAGACCTTGCAACGGAAATAAAAAGGCTATGGACACAAGAACAAGTCATCATTGTCCCCCTCATTATATCAGCCACAGGCCTTACACCAATAACATTCACACCACATTTAGTACAATTAGGACTCAACACAAACATACACAAAAAACATTCAGAAGTCAGTGATTTTGAAAACATGTAACATTGTCAGGTCATTCCTTAATACGGAATGGTAATAGCGTTTGTGCTGACTTGGTTTTGGCCCGTCAGCCAAACATGGAACCACATTGATCAAATGTGAGAAAGAAGAACTGTTTATAATGATAATCTATATCTATAATATATAAAATACAAAACGTCTCTCTGTCTGTCTGTCCGTTAGTGCGCTTATCCCTTGAGAACCACTTTTCCGATTTACGTGATTTTTTAAATTCATACATATGTTCTCTGACCAGGTTATAGATATATATTTTATTACATCTATAATATATAAAAAACGCAACGTATCTCTGTCTGTCTGTCCGTTAGTGCGCTTATCACTGGAGAACCACTTATTCGATTTACATGCTAAACCATTAAATATGGAACGATATCATGTAGCAAAAAATATCTATAAAATGCAACGTCTCTCTGTCTGTGTGTCTGTCTGTCCGTTACTGCGCTTATCACTGTAGAACCACTTATCCGATTTACGTGCTTTTTTTTTTTAATATTACATATGTTCTCTGGCCAGGTTATAGGATATATTTTATTACATTAGATGACATAAGGAATAAGAAGTGACGATAATACTGAATCAAGTCGGAGAAAAAGTTTGCTACTAGCGCGTTCTCTTGCAATACACCGCCTAAAGCATTAAATATGAAACAATATCATGTAGCAAAGAATATAATATATATAAAATGCAACGTCTCTCTGTCTGTCTGTCTGTCCGTTAGTGCGCTTATCACTCGAGAACCACTTATTCGATTTACGTGCTTTTTTTTTAAAACATGCTAAACCATTAAATATGGAACGATATCATGTAGCAAAAAATATCTATAAAATGCAACGTCTCTCTGTCTGTGGGTCTGTCTGTCCGTTACTGCGCTTATCACTGTAGAACCACTTATCCGATTTACGTGCTTTTTTTTTAATATTACATATGTTTCTCTGGCCAGGTTATAGGATATATTTTATTACATTAGGTGACATAAGGAATAAGGAGTGACGATAATACTGAATCAAGTCGGAGAAAAGTTTGCTACTAGCGCGTTCTCTTGCAATACACCGCCTAAAGCATTAAATATGGAACAATATCATGTAGCAAAGAATATAATATATATAAAATGCAACGTCTCTCTGTTTGTCTGTCCGTTAGTGCGCTTATCACTCGAGAACTACTTATCCGATTTACGTGTTTTTTTTTTTTTTTTTTTAATTCATACATTTGTTCTCTGGCCAGGTTATCTATAATATCCTATGCAACGTCTCTCTGTCTGTCTATCTCTATGCCTGTCTGTCTGTCCGGTAGTACGCTTATCACTTGAGAACCACTGATCCGATTTACGTGTTTTTATAAATTTATACATATGTTCTATATAATTCAATAGAGGCCTAGATAATGGGAGATAAGGTGAGATAATGGGAGATAAGGAGAAATATTGGGAGATATTTTATTAGGTTGGGTAACATAGGGAATAAGTAGTGATGATAGTAGTGAATCAAGTCCATGCGAGCGGAGCCACGGGCCCGGCTAGTATATATTATATATATATATATATATATATATATATATATATATATATATATATATATATATACATATATATATATATATATATATATATATATTTATATATATACACACATATATATATATATATATATATAATATATATATATATATATATATATATATATATATATATATATATATATGTATATATAATATATATATATATATATATATATATATATATATATATAGATATATATATATATATATATATATATATATATATATATATATAGATATATATATAACCTGCTATTAAAACTGACAAATATAAGGAACCACAGCTGTATATGTATATCTACAGCCAGTTTTACTAGCAGAACTCTTACGACCATTCACCAAATCCACCATACCACCACTCACACGGCCAGATAATTCTATTGCAAAGACACCTGTTGAGAAAGCGAACTTGTTGGCCGTACTGTTTGCTTCACATTCTACTGCCGATTTTCAAGGAAAAACACCACCTACTATTACCATAGTGCAGTCAAGGATGCCCGATGTTGTCTTCAGACAGCGTATCATAAAGCGTATTCTGATGAAGCTAGACACCAAAAAGGCTTCTGGCGCTGACGGAATACCTGCCATAGTTCTTAAAATCTGTGCGAGGGAACTAACACCAGTTTTCTATAGACTTTTCAACCTATCCTACAGAAAGGGAATATTTCCTTCCTGCTGGAAATGTGCTACAGTTCAGCCGATACCTAAAAAAGGCAAGAAGACCTTGCCAAATAACTACCGACCAATCGCACTGCTTTCAATAATATCGAAAGTCATGGAAAAGGCTATCAATCAGCATCTTCTAAAATATCTTGAAGGATTCAACATTATTAGCGATCACCAATATGGTTTTCGTAAACATAGATCAACAGGAGATCTTCTGACTTATGTAACACATGTTTGGAACAATGCAATTGAACACTTTGGAGAATCTCGAGCGGTTGCTCTTGACATATCCAAGGCATTCGACCGTGTTTGGCACGATGGGCTGTTGGCTAAGCTACGTTTTTTATGATATGTCGGAAAAGTTCTGTTTGTGGCTCTCATGTTTCCTCAGAGAGCGTTCTTTACGAGTGGCAGTCGACGGATTTCTTTCTAACATCTTCACTATCAACGCCGGTGTACCCCAAGGCTTGATACTGTCTCCTACTCTCTTTCTCATTTACATTAACGATCTGCTGGAAAAGACTGAGAATCTAATCTACAGCTTTGCAGATGACAGTACACTTATCTCTTCATTCACTTTGAACGCTCGGACATCGGCTACTCAGACGAATATCCGCAGACAGCAGGAAGTCGTTCAACTTAACAAAGACCTGGAAGAAATTCTATCTTGGGGTGACAGTAACCAAGTGGAATTTAACGCTACAAAAACCCAGGCGGCAGTTTTTTCTAAAAAAAGTTAACGTTGGTGAACCCGACATAGTTATGTCGGGCACTGCATTCCTCTAACATCGTCACTCAATTTGTTGGGCGTTAATTTGGGAGCAAATATGTCCTGGCATGAACATGTTGCAGGCATAGCAAGAAGAGCTTCTCAAAAGTTGGGAATATTATTTCGAACCAGAAAGCTTTACACTCCACAACAACTGTTAATTCTTTACAAAGCTTAAATTCGACCAACTATGGAATACTGCTCCCATGTTTGGAGCTCTGCTCCCAAACATACACTGCATTTGTTGGATTCTATTCAGAGAAGAGCTGTTCGTCTGATTGGAGACCCGGAACTGACCGTCGGCCTCGAGGAAAGTGTTCGAAGGATGTGGCCCTTTGGAATAATTTGCCCAGGACTATGTTTCCCACCGAGTACAATCTACAGCGATTCAAGAACAACGTGAATCGCTTTCTCTGCACACGTGTCGCTCCTCTAGCGCTTTAGGGACTTCCCTGTAGCACGTGTGCTAGACCCATAAAAAAAAAATCGGGTTTTAGCGGCGCTGCACAGACGCGTTATACGACAATTTTTTTTTCCATAAGGTAGGTTTGGTACGTTTGTCCGGGGTTTTATCCTTACCCCATTCATTAAAGGTTCTCATGGATCATTGATTTGGCTGGAAACAATGTTGTAAATGACACTATATTTTTTATGTCTGGGATCATGACTAACCTGAGTGTTACATTTCAAGTGGATCAGCACATCGCACAAGTGTTAAGGAATTGCTCACCAAGAAGGGAATAACAAAGAAATTAGACGTGCTGTCTAGCGACCTAGGAAAGGGATATTTTCAATGTTTGCCGGAAAGTAGAGTTCCGGGGCTAAACGATCTTAAGCAACAAAATTAAATGTGTAGATTAATAGACTCTTTAATAAATAGGATTTTTTATTTTTTCATTTTATGAATTATTTGATGGTTCATATAAAGTGTATATAATATTACAGGCTTAAATGTTAAGAAAAAAATATTTTTTCTATTATGGTTACAGTTTTCGGGCCACATTTTTTTCTGACTGTAATTAAATCAATTCTTGATTCATGAGTTTTGTATATTTTTAATTCAAACATTAACTTTTTCGTAATTATTTCTCCCTTAATTAAAATATTTTGTGAATTCAGAACACTTTGTTTTGATAATTATTTAATTTATGCACCTAATTAAACTTTTAAATTGAGAATTTACTTTAATAGCAGGTGCGCTTTGAATTTTATTTTTAGTGTGTAGACTAGTCAAAAATAATCGTTTTAATTACAGTATTGTTTTAAATTTTAAAACTCCAAAAATAAGATATGCAGAACTTATCATAACCTACTTTATTGTAATGTTGTACATGCGGGTTTAAAAAATAGGATAAGAACATGAATGGAATAAATAATAAGTTACGGATGGCTTTTTTTTATTAATACTGCACTTGATGTCTGAACTTTAATTGGACGAATTTCAGATAAATATGAGACAAAAAAATAAATAATTGTAAAGCAATATTATTTAATATCTTAATACAAATAAAACACCAATATATGTTTTTTAATTTCCACTATATTATCATTTTTCGTGACATTTATTTCGGCACACGGTGCCTTCTTTGGACGAATAAGAATTTTAAACTAAATGTAATATTGAATGTATGTCCTTAAATATAGTATTTTAGTTCTACCTGTTTAAAAATCCTCAATGTACTTTGATAATTCTAAAATTAGGTACAATAATATAAATACACATATATTCAATTGGAAAAGCCTAAATATTTAATGCTGCTTATTGTACTAGGTAAGTCTGGTTGGGTTAATTTCTAATTTTTAAAAAGGTTTAATAACGGAGAGTTGTTGATTCAGTAAATGTTCCTATTATATTTGTTAATCTCCATGCTTTTTAAGAAATTCAACTTTTTAGATTTAGATTCATTTCATTTCATTCATTTGTGGTTCTCTAAGATTAAATTGTCGGCGTAATTAGTTTATGTGACTTCTTTTATGTTCGTTAATTCTTTTTTTGAAATGATCTACCTGTCTGACCAACGTCGAATTTTGAGCAAGAACCGCAATTAAGTTGGTATACTCCCGATTTGTCATTGCCACTCGCTCTGCGCCTACGAGTAATACACGTAAAATGCTATGTCAGCACGGTCCTCTTATATGGTGTAGAGACATGGTCGTTAAAATGGAGGTCATTGAATCATATTGAAGCTATGGATACTGGGATGTTTGCTACGAATTTCTTGGACAGAACTCCTCACCAATGAAAATGTGCTCCTAAAGGTCGGAGTGGAGAGGCAACAAATCTCTGTAAGGATAAAATTTCACAAGTTTCAAAAATCAATGACCAAAGAGGGAGAAGAGAGGGAAAATTTACAAAAACAAACCCTCTCTTATGATAAATCTATTCCAACTTTAAAATTCCACCCAAGAAGGGAATAACAAAGAAATAAGAGCCTCTACAAAAAGACTGACCTTTCTGGAAGGGCCAGGTCAGAAGGAATCTCCCGCTCCCTCTCCTCTCGTCAGCCCTGCACATCAGTATACTTAACAACTCCACCAAATTATTTCAATAATAGCTTTAAATATGTCGTGTTTCGTACCCGAAAACGACGTTTTGCGAGGAAGTTCATTCATTTGAAGAAAACGGCTGCTGAAAGTTATCGACTATTGGTAAAAGCTTATGGTGGACATGCTCCAACCCAAAAAACTTGGGTAGGCCCAGGCCAGCCTTCAAAATCACAACCAGTGCGCAATATACAGGGAAAGCAAGCTTTGCTGTGTATTTGGTGGGATAGTAGAAGAGCTGTGTATTACGAACTGCTGAAACCTGGTGAAACGATTTCTGGCGATCGATACCGACAACAATTGAAGGAGAAACGACCATAATACGCCCAAAGACACGATAAAATGATAAAATCATTTTTCAACATGAGAATGCTCGGCCCCATGTTACAAAATATGTTAAAAACTATTAGGAAAAGACAGATGGGACGTTTTTTACCCCACCCGCCATATTCACCGGACTTAGCCCCTTCAGATTACCACTTATTTCGACCAATGCAGGACGGACTTTCAGAATAACACTTACATTCTTACGAAGAAGTCAAAATTTGGTTTGATAAATGCTTGGCCTGAAAAGATGAAAAGTTCTTCTGGTGCGGAATCCATTATTTGACATAAAGATGAGAGAAAGTCATAGCTAACGATGGCCAGTACTTTGATTATTAAGGTAATTGATTTTGTGATGGAAATAAACGCTTAAATGTTGCAAAAAAATCGACATTATTAACCGAAACACCTATTATATATTCCGTTCAGATAATTTTAAATTATATTAGATGAACGAAGAGATAACGGTTGTAGCTACCACAAATAACATTTCGAATTAGTCTAAAATTTAATTACATCCATGTTTTCGTTAGTAAAAGCCTAAATTTTGCTAGAAAGCCAAAATTGTAAAATCCACTCTTACTCTTCTGTATTCGTACAACTACTATTAATTTTCAGATGTAATTATTGTTTCATAATGGTTAATCTCGTAAGTATCGCTCAATCAATTTTCATTGAAATATAAGATGGTTAAGGAGTTTCATCACCTTGATACTACTCAGTATATATCACCACTACACCAAACACCTTATTTTTACCCTCGACGCGCGTTTCGCTAACCATGTTAGCTTCATCAGGAGCGATGAAGCTAACATGGTTAGCGAAACGCGCGTCGAGTGCAAAAATAAAATGTTTGGTGTAGTGGTGATATATACTGAGTAGTATCATTGTGCCAAAGATTCCACATTCCCAACTTAGTTGACATCACCTTGAGATTTTCAAAAAATCGCGGCAGAGAGTCGGCCCGGACCTCAGGTAGCGATCGGACCGGCACGAGCGATCAAAGCCTTGACAAAGGGTATTGTTCTTCTAGTCAGTCCTTTATAACAATAATTGTTTTGGGGGAATTCTGGAAGTTGTTTAGAAGGATATACTCAGAAATAACAACGAAAAAAGACTAAACGCTGTCATTTGGTCTATGTCTCCAAAAGTGCATTACAGTGCCACAAAAATTGTTGAGATTGCATCTTATACATACATATTAATGATGGATATACTAGTGTATTACAAATGATGCAATTATTATACCTTGTAACTGGCACAAGCGCGCTGTGATTTACCGAGAACTTGGATTCTCGATGAATATCTATTGCCAACATGAGAGCCCAACAGGAGGCTAAAGAGCCCAGGAAATTGAGAAAAGCTGTTCAAAAGGAGTCGGAGGCATCGCGGCAACAATGGAAGACCTCATGTACGGTTCAGGAATCGCAAATTGAAGGTAATTTCTAAAAATATTTGGTTTTTAAGACGAAGTTTCAAACACATATTCTTTATAATATTATCTAAGATATAGCATAAGTTTTTTTGATTGGGTGCCACGTTCATATGTTATAAGTTTTTTAAACTCAAAATCAGAGTTATTTTTCAAAGAGCTGTCATTTCTACAAAAAATTTTAAAACATTTTTCCTATGCTACATCTTATCTATTACCTTTCTAAATAAAAAAACAATTACTTTTTATTTTTCAGAAGATGCCTGACAGAGAAAATCGGTACACCATCAGCAAGGATTTTAAAATTCGTTATTATTTCAAATTATTCACAAAACTAAAGGGTGTTTTTTATAGAGGTATAAAACTTTAAGTTGGCAACACTTTTTTAACTGGCGGCCATTTTGTCAGCTGTCAAGTGATTTATGTTTAGTTTGGTTTGGCATTTCAACATGAATAGACTGACGCCTGAACAACGATTCCAAATTGTGCAAATTTATTTTGAAAATCATGGTTCTGTTCAAAATACGTATCGCGCACTACGTCCATTTTACGGTCAACATAATCGTCCATCAGAGCAATTAATTCGATTAACTATGGAACGTTTTCGCACCACGTTTACTCTAAATGATAATACGCATCCACAGAGACGTCGTACAGTGCGTACAGAAGAAGTCATTGCTGCTGTAGAGCGTAGCGCAGAGGAAGACCCGAATCAGTCTATCCGCCATCGTGCACAGGAATTGGATATGTGTCCATCCACTTTATGGAAGATTTTGCGGAAAGATCTTGGTTTGCGTGCTTACAAAATCCAACTCGTGCAACAATTGAAGCCACACGATTACCTAGTAAGGCGTAGATTCGGTGAATGGGCCCAAAATAAAATTGCCGTTGATCCTGATTTTCATAAGCGAATTTTGTTTAGCGATGAAGCTCACTTTTGTTTGAATGGATACGTCAATAAACAAAACTGCCGTATTTGGAGTGATGATAATCCTCAAGTGTATGTTGAGACACCGTTACATCCAGAAAACTGACTGTTTGGTGTGCTTTATGGGCTGGTGGAATCATTGGTCCGTACTTCTTTAAAAACGATGCTGGTCAGAACGTTACAGTCAATGGTGACCGCTATAAAGCCATGATTACTGACTTTTTCGTTCATCAATTGAACAACCATGATGTGCAGGAGCTGTGGTTTCAACAAGACGGCGCAACATGTCACACAGCTCGTGCCACAATTGATTTATTGAAGGAAACGTTTGGTAACCGCATAGTTTTCACGTTTCGGACCCGTGAATTGGCCTCCAAGATCGTGCGATTTAACGCCGCTAGACTATTTTCTGTGGGGATATATGAAGTCGCTAGTCTACGCCGATAAGCCCGAAACGATTGACCACTTGGAGGACAACATTCGCCGCGTTATTGCGGATATACGGCCACAAATGTTGGAAAAAAGTCATCGAAAATTGGACCTTCAGATTAGACTACGTCCGAGCCAGCCGTGGCGGTCATATGCCAGAAGTCATATTTAAATTATAATGCCAGAAGATTATCTTTCGAATAAAGTAAATTTCATGTCAATTTACAAAATTCATCTTTGTTTTATTCCATTTCAAAGTTCTATACCTCTATAAAAAACACCCTTTACTACATATATGTGGAAAAGAAAAATTATTTTATATATTTAATAGCTGCGTCAATTTTTTTAAAAATTTTTATGCCTACTTTTCCGAGCGCCAAAGTGATGTAACCCCTTAAGAAAATTCTGAAATTATGAGTCTTAATATACTCTTCCGAAATAAACTCAATACCAAGGTTAATTGAAATCAGATATAAAAATTTCTGCAAGCTGGATATGCAATTTAAAAAATCCAGTAACACGTAAACTAAACTCCCGAACACCCTCATTTCACATTTTGGCAAAAATATCGATTTTCTCAATATATTGGAAACTCGTTAATGTAGGTCTAAATTATGTTAAATATACTATCAAAAGAATATGTTGAGAATCGATCCAAGATTCTAGATATTTAATTATATGCTTATTTTTGCAATATTTTAATTTTTAGTAAAATCTTCCATATCAAAAAATAAATCGCACTTCCAGGTAAAAATAAATACGATAATTTAAACACTATAAATTGTTTCATTAAATCTAGACAGACAGAACATTAGTATTCAGCTTAAACTACAAACTAGATAAAATTTACAGGATAAATTAACTTAGAATTACAAATTAAAGTAGTAGGTAGGCGAACTTTGGACAGTATAATAGCTGCAAATACGAGAGAATTAAATTCTTTAGAAATTTCAGACACTAACAACAATCCGATAATAATAGGCACGCCTTACGAATAATTATGCAAAAGATGAGAGAGCATTTAGTATTTTGTAACTTTCGGCAGCCAAAAGCCGATTCTTTAGTTTTGTTGGCACTATACTGAAACAAATATATTAGTGTAACAAATCAAAAAAAAAAAAAAACGGTCAAGTGCAAGTTGAACTTGCACAATTAGTGTTTCGTACGTTGATTGTTTTTAAAATAAAAATTTTTGTTAGGGTGGTATAAAATGATCAGTGACTTCACAAAACACACCCCAAATGAGTTTTCAACAAAGTTTGTTTCCAATCTTTACTGAAAACTGGTGACCTTTAAATTTTGTTTTTTTTTTTTATATATCAAATAAATTTTTAAAGCTAATGCACTTGTGATAATTTTCGTTCAATCTATACCTCGTGGAGAATATTCTAGAATTTTTTTTCCAAAATTTTTTGATCAGTACTTTTCGAGATAAGGTAGGGGACAGCGATTTTTCGCGATTTTTTAAAAGTAATACGAAGAAAAGTGTGCGCAAGTATTACATTATATATATATATTTTTTACTCGTGTTTTCACAAGCTTTCATTTGACACCACACTCGATGACCTAGTAAAAAAATTTTTTTTTCACTTCCGATTTCACCCCCCAAAATTAACCCCTTAAGTCAAAATTTAACTTTCAAAACTACATGACTCTGATGAGGCCATCAATTCCTATATTATTACCAAATTTCAAGTTTCTATGACAAATAGTTTCGGAGAAAATCGGGTGTGACAGACAGACAGACAGGCAGGCAGGCAAACAGACAGACAGACAGACAGACAGACAGACAGACAGACAGAAAGACAGACAGACACCGAAGTGAGCTTATAAGTGTTCCGTACGGAACACTAAAAAGACAAAGCAACCAACAAACAGAAATGAAATTATATGTTTGTTGAAATACTGTACGACGGGCTTTCAGGTGCTTAACAAAAAGAGTAAAAAGTTGAGACAGACAGACAGACACCGAAGTGAGCTTATAAGTGTTCCGTACGGAATACTAAAAAGACAAAGCAACCAACAAACAGAAATGAAATTATATGTTTGTTGAAATACTGTACGACGGGCTTTCAGGTGCTTAACAAAAAGAGTAAAAAGTTGAGTTTTCAAATACATAATAGTTACTTCTTATAAGCTGTACTCATTTTAAGGTTCCTTTATTACGGAAAACATAGTCCCCGATTTCTGTTGTATGTCAATTTCACCCAAATAATACTTGACATAAGAATCGAATTTATAGGTGGCATCACTCTAGAAAAAGGGGGTGGGAATCGACAAATTTTGTAAGTTTTTAATAACATAATGAGAAATTTTCTTTACTTTTTAGCTAATATAATGAACAATTTTTAAAGGTAAGAGGTTGTGTTAGAGGGAGGTTACTTTATATATATCGTATTATACATCATTGTCAACGTTATGGGAATAATTATTTACTCGTTGTTTAAACACATAAGCGGTTAATGTAACAGAAAATATGCCCCATTAGCTACTGGCTCAATGATAAAACTGCTCAAGAAAAAATAGAATTTAAAAAAATATATATGCTTCGTATATATCGCGTTACATATTCCGTTTAGTGGTCTTAGAGTGGAAGAATTTAAAAATTGTAATGGAAGAGGTAAAAGGAGAAGCTTCATCAGTGGCGGCTCCTCTATAGAAGTCATCCAAACGTTTTTTAAAGAAGTGAACCTTCCCTACAAATGAACAAGAACAATTTATAACAACCCTAATACTTTACGTACCGTTAAAGGACGAGTTGTCACTGAAGCTCCCTAAACGCACAAACTACAAGAACTGGAAGTAAAGCAAGGTGGTATACGGCGCTGTCTCGTTTTTTAAGTTTTTGTGTTCTGGCAAACTGTGTCTCTCTCTAATACGAAGATGTAAATTCGTCGTTTTTCTCTCTCCATGGTTCACACTTACTTGGTGATGTTTGCGGATTTGGATTGGGATAGAAGCGTCATGCTGATTCGTTTATATTTTACATCTAATCTAAGCGGTTTGTTTTGGCGCTCAATATTTGCAACAAAGGGTGTATTGTTAGTATTAAGTCGTGAATGTAATTACATACAGACATAAACTGATTATAATTGATGTAATGAAGGAAAAAATGGATGCACAGCCGGGGTGTAGTAAATTGTTAGGCGTTAAAAGAAATTTTGAATATACAATGAATTATTTAAAATAAAATTTTTCGAATTTGCCTTTAAAAGGCAAACTTAAAGTGAATGCTGCGGGAAAACCGATTCCGAATCTTGGTATTATTCAAGTAAGTACGGTACAAAAACGCGAGTTCAAAAGAAGTTTTAAAAGTGAATTATATGAAAAACATGAATAGCTATGCGGATGCAGTGTTAAAAACAGCTTGTATTGTTTTCCATGTTTGCTATTTGCATCTGAAAGTGCTGAAGCGAGTTGGGTCAAAAGTGTAGTTGATCTGGCACACTTATCACAGTTCGCAGTTAGAAATAAGACTTTTGGGAAAGTTGATATAAAACACCTGGATAGTGCCTACAGAAGAGGTATGATATGTATTGAGAAACAGATACGTTTTTTAACTAAGTTGGGAATGTGGGATCTTTGGCACAATGATACTACTCAGTATATATCACCACTACACCAAACACTTTATTTTTGCACTCGACGCGCGTATCACTAACCATGTTAGCTTCATCAGGAGCGATGATGACAGTCAATCATCGCTCCTGATGAAGCTAACATGGTTAGCGAAACGCGCGTTGAGTGCAAAAATAAATTGTTAGGGGTAGTGGTGATACATACTGAGTAGATACGTTTCGTCGAAAATTATGAATTTTGGATGGTTGTAGCTTCTACTTGATGGAAATTCATTATAAATATATAATAAAAGACTGTTTTTAGTCAATTTCCACTGGTTTATTTAAATTGCGATGACGCGTTTCGCTGTCGATGCAGCTTCTTCAGATCTAAATTTTACACTGTCAAGTTAGGTTTAATATTCACAGTTTTATATATTTTCTTAATTATAATATTACACCTAATTAATTACATTGATAGTATTGGGAAATCCACACAGATTTGGAGTTAGGAGAATAAATTTAATAATGGTGAATTGCTTAAATCTACCTGGTCGTTGAGTAAAGTACCTGTAGTCCTTAATCGATTTATTTGCATTGTCTCTAAAAGGTTTAGTTTTAAACCTTTTTGTTGGGTGTGTAAAATTTTGAAATTCTTGTTAAATGTGTGATTTTCTGTTAAAAGATGATTAGCATATGTTGAATTAGACTTTCTATGGATGAAACTTTTTTCGTGTTCTGTAATGCTTTGACTAAATGTACGTCCAGTTTGTCCGATGTATGTTTTAGGACATGACCCACATGTTAATTGATAAACCCCTGATCTTTATTGATTTGTGGTTTGTAGTTTTTAAGATATTTCCCTATAGTATTGTTAGTCTTGTAAGCTATGTTGATATTTGTTTGATTTAAAAATTTCCCCAGTTTTTCCGTTGGTTTGCCGAAATAGGTTAAGCATTTAAAGGTGGCATTTCTGTCCTTAAAACGTGGGTATATTTCTGAGATTGTCTTGTTTCTAAGTTTTTTTCTAACGATACTATTGATTAAAGTAACCGAATAACCGTTGTTAACGGCTACTTGTTTTATGTAGTTTAATTCTTTAGTAAAATTTTCTTCTGATAAGGGGATATTAGTTAGTCTATGTATAAAACTATGATGCAAGTTTATGATGGTTAGGGTGGTGAGAACTATTGTGAATTGTGACAAGGTTTGTGATATATATTGCAAATTCATGTTTTTTCATGGCTTTACTGATTGTTGCTATGTAAAGAATTAATATATTGTAAAAAGTGAGTTAATTGTCTGTCCGTACCTGTGAAGCATACAATTATATCGTCTACGTATCGATACCAATATAGACAATTATTACTATTGTTATTATGGTTGTATTGTATGCTTCACAGGTACGGACAGATAATTAACTTACTTTTTACAGTATATTAATTCTTTACATAGAAATATCAGTTTTACGATGGAAGAAGAAGTCGAAGGGAAAATCAATTTCCTAGACTTAACAATCAGTAAAGCCATGAAAAAACATGAATTTGCAATATATCACAAACCTTGTCATACAGATACCACAATTCACAATAGTTCTCACCACCCTAAGCATCATAAACTTGCAGCTTATCATAGTTTTATACATAGACTAACTAATATCCCCTTTATCAGAAGAAAATTTTACTAAAAAATTAAACTACATAAAACAAGTAGCCGTTAACAACGGTTATTCGGTTACTTTAATCAATAGTATCGTTAGGAAAAAACTTAGAAACAAGGCAATCTCAGAAATATACCCACGTTTTAAGGACAGAAATACCACCTTTAAATGCTTAACCTATTTCGGCAAACCAACGGAAAAACTGGGGAAATTTTTAAATCAAAAAAATATCAACATAGCTTACAAAACTAACAATACTATAGGGAAATATCTTAAAAACTACAAACCACAAATCAATAAAGACAATAAATCAGGGGTTTATCAATTAACATGTGGGTCATGTCCTAAAACATATATCGGACAAACTGGACGTACATTTAGACAAAGAATTACAGAACACGAAAAAAGTTTCATCCATAGAAAATCTAATTCAACATATGCTAATCATCTTTTAACAGAAAATCACACGTTTAACAAGAATTTCAAAATTTTACATACCCAACAAAAAGGTTTAAAACTAAACCTTTTAGAGACAATGCAAATAAATCGATTAAGGACTACAGGTACTTTACTCAACGACCAGGTAGATTTAAGCAATTCACCATTATTGAATTTATTCTCCTAACTCCAAATCTGTGTGGATTTCCCAATACTTTCAATGTAATTTAATTAGGTGTAATATTATAATTAAGAAATTATATAAAACTGTGAATATTAAACCTAACTTGACAGTGTAAAATGTAGATCTGAAGAAGCTGCATCGACAGCGAAACGCGTCATCGCAATTTAAATAAACCAGTGGAAATTGACTAAAAACAGTCTTTTATTATATATGAAAATTATGAATTTTATATAGTTCTGTGGATGTTTCGAATTAGCTTTGTGAGGACACGATGAAAGGGATGGTTCCCAAAATCCGGGCATTTTCAAAGGTCTAATCAATTTTAGTGCAGAGTTGGATCTGGCTTTAAAAGAGCATTTTGAAAATTCTACGGTCTTCAAAGGTACTTCAAAAATAATTCAGAACGAAGTATTAGTTAGATTGCATGCTACAAGTTTGCCACGAATATATAAAGAATGAAATAGTAGACGCCCAATTTATCTCTGTTATAGCAGATGAGACCCCAGATATTTCTTGTAAGTTTTAAATGATCAGATACATTTTAAAAGAAGGTACCCCACATCCACAAGATCATAATGCAATTAGTTTAGCAAATTGTATTAAAGACGTTTTGCTCAAAGTTACAGATACACCAAATCAATTAATTTCACAAAGCTCTGATGGAGCAAATGTTATAAGCCATGGTGGAGTAAACAGAATTATTCAAGATGATTATAAATATGGCTATTATATTCACTGTTATGCTCATCAGTTAAATTTAATTTTAGCTCATGCAACTAGCCAGAATGCAGAAGTACATATTTTCTTTTCTAATATAATAGATATTATGAATTTTTTTTGAAATTCTCCTCAGCGCACAGTGATTCGGCAAGAACATGCTAGCGGGACAATATTCATGACGTAATTTCCAGGAACCACTGATAACGGGGGTAAACAACCCCCCCCCCCCCCATTTAACGAATTCCAAGAATTAATTTGTTTATCACCTCATAAAGGTATCTTATCAGGGGGTCAAACTAACCCTTATAAGAGAGGTCATTTTCATTTGCAAATCAGTTGCATTTTATGCACACTTGTGATAACTTACTTTAAAATTGGTAGCAAAGTGAAACGAGTTTTTTGTGATGGAATATTCTGTTGAAGGTATGTACTCTATTATGACTTATATTTTTTATAAAAAATATGTATACTTTTGGTGTAATATCAATTTGTAAATGTATAGATAAATCCAGCAAATTTTACATTAATTGTAAACTTTAAAAGTAGCAACTTTTTTTTATCCACATATATCCACCTAGATTTTTCTATATGTAATACCTACAACATTCAGGCACAGATTCATATATATTATAGACCCCGAAAAGGCCCGAAAGTAAAATTATTTTATTTTTTTCAGAACGAGTCGTGACTATGACGAAAATGGAGTTTTTTGAAGAATGGCTAAAACATGACAAAACTGAACGAAACAGTGGCATTTTTTATTATATAAGTGAAAAATTCAATATGATGTTTCTGACGATTCTCTAAAACGACTCAAAATGAAAATATAAAGCCTTTCAGCAAAATTCAATCAAAAGTGGACTTCTTTAAAGTGTAACAAAGAAATGTTTCTAGTCAAACATAAAGATTGGCTAGGGGGATCCGGAATCGAAATAAAGATGTGTGTTAACCAGCCGTGCACTTCAACATCATCAGCGGCTCTTTCCGTAGAGCGACCCAGAAAATCATTTGAAGACTCATCAACGAAAACGAAGAGTAGAAGATCTTTTGGAATCGCGAAGTGCAAGTGAGCTTATTACAGCAGCTGAGTTAGCTACTCGAAAAGAAGGGCATCGAAGTGTTGCTAAACAGATCCATAACGTCTTGGTCAGTGAAACTAGAGAAAGAGAATAAGTGTTCTGAACAAAGTCGGCAGTTAACACCAGACGAAGCTGTAGCTTATTATGTGGACTCAAAATCGACTTCTCACTCATATAAACAAACAAGAAAATGGTCAATGAAAGCGGGACATCAAGTGTATCCATCGTTTTATAGTTTAGGTAAGTCCAAAGCTTCTTGTTGTCCTTCTGACGAATATATTTCTGTGACTGAAGTGTGTTACCTCGTTCATATTGTACGTTGGTAAGCAAATGGGGTTGTGATGGGAGTTCGGGGCATAGCACGTATAAGCAGAAAATTTGAGAACACTAACGTTACAGACGAATTTTTGTTCGTATACTCATTTGTCCCTTTGAGACTGCTTGAGGGCGAAACTGTGATCTGGCAAAATCCAAGACCTTCCTCTACTTTATATTGCCGTCCTATTAAGTTTATTTTTGCCAAGGAGACAAAAGAGTTTACGAAAGAAGAAACTTCTAAAATTTTAGATGAAGTAAGTCAGCTTCTTCCAACATTATGTAACGTTGCTGGATCTCAAATCTCTGTTAAACACGATTTGTTGTTGACAATGACTGATGGCAAAGTGTGCAGTGCCTTAACAGACACAAGTTCAACACAAAAGTGTTATATTTGCGGTGTCACCCCGTCTACTGTGAACGAGGAGTCAAAGAAATATCCCAGCAACGAAGAACGCCTTGCATTTGGTTTATCTACTTTACATGCATGGATCCGCACGTTTGAATGTTTGCTTCACATCAGCTATCGTTTAGAAATAAAAAAGTGGCAAGTCAGGGGAGATAACGACAAAGCTATTGTGAAGCAACGCTCACAAGAAATACAAAAAGTGTTTAAAGATCGTATGGGTCCCATTGTAGATAAACCAAAACCTGGGTATGGTAACACAAACGATGGAAACACAGCACGTAGATTTTTTTCCAAAGCTGAATTGAGCAGCGAAATTACAGGATTAGACGTAAACCTTATTCGTAGATTTCATGTAATTTTAAGAACTTTGTCATCGGGATATGACATAAATTATATAGAATTCGAAAAGTTTTGTGTTGATATTAGAAAATTATACCTTGATCTGTATTCGTGGTATTCCATGCCCGTTACTGTGCATAAAATTCTTGTACACAGCGCGGAAGTTATAAAGTCTTTTCTTCTTCCCATTGGACAATTCTCCGAAGAAGCCCAGGAGGCAAGAAATAAAGACTGTCGTAGATTCCGTGAACGGCACACCAGGAAGCGGTCACGTACTGCCACAAATACAGATCTTTTGAGAATGCTTTTAATTACGTCTGATCCTGTTATCAACTCGTATAGAGAATTACCGCGAAGAAAATTTACTTCTTTGCCATCGGAGGTTCTGCAGTTGCTTATTCCACCTTCATTGCCATCCGAAACATCATCAGTAAGTCATCATCACGAATTAAATGAGGATGATTATTTACTCTCTGAATATTCTACTGAATGGGAGAGCGGTGATGACGACTCATCTGATTGTGATTAGTAGGTTTAAGTATTTTTTTATTGTAATTATTATTCTTATTTTATTGTGTGTTGTAGTTGCTTATAATTCATGCCTTAGTATATAAGTTATTTAATATTATATTTCTTTTACTTATACATCTTGTTATTGTAAATAATTGATATATAGATACTGTTATTGTACTAATTTATTTTAAAAGAAATAATATTTTGTAAATTAATAAATGTGGGTACTATCATTATGATTTTTATTTTTTTCCTAGAAATTTCTTTGTAAACAAACATGATTGTGCTTTTCACACATAATGAGTAGGTAGACGTATGTAGCTAATTAAAGAACAATTAGCGACAATAGTGAACAAAGGAGACACATTAGTAAACCACTTCCGTCTTGCAGCTACATATTTCGATTAATACACATACAGTACACATTTTTCAACTTTTTTTTTTTCTTAAAATAGCTTAAGATACCTGGAATATACATAAACAAATAAGTGAAGAAATAATATTGTCCCGCTAGCTTGTACTAGTCGAGACACTGTGCAGCGGGTTGAAATATTAAATGCAGTTGCTGCCATATTCCAAGAACCTCTACGACACGGTGGCTTTTTAAAAGTGGAGCTATACATATTATTTTTGAGTACACAGAAGCACTTATCGAATGTGTGGAGAAGGTAGAATCTGCCACAATTAATCAAGCCTTTGCAATCCGTAGGATGCTATATGATGCACAATTTGTATTCTGGCTAACATTTTTTGATAAAATTATGCCACACGTCGATATCCTATATAACACTTTGCAAAAATTGACTTCTGATGCTGCACAAGTAGCCACAGCAATTAATATATTTGAAAAATGTATAGCGACTGAAACACAAAATGCTGAAGAAAATTCCTACTTTAATTGAAAATGTAGTTCATTTTCAGAATAAAAGACGTAAGGAAGAACCTTAATTATCGAAAGTAGTTGCAGCAAAAGAGGTATGTGATTATATATTAATTCAAGTTAAGGAAAGGTTTTCATTTAATAGTCATCTAAGTGGTTCGCTTTTGTTTATGTCTTCTAAGTCTCGGAGTTTGAAAATAAATTCCTATAGCACCATTTAAATGATACAGTTCAAGCATATCCATTTTTGGACAAAATTAGATAACAAACTGAACTTGAACTTATTTATAAACGGCCAGATTTTAGAAATGTGCCAGGAGGGGTGCATTGTTTGCGATTTATAATCTAAAAAAATTAACAAAATGTATTTTCCACATCGTACACTTTACTGCAGCTAATTATTACCATTCCGATGACAACTGCTGAAGCTAAAAGAAATTTCTCCACTTTAAAAAGAATTAAGTCGTTTTTGAGAAGCACCATGAATAAAGAAAGACTTTCAGCATTGGGAGTGTTGTCAACAGAAAAGAAAATGATAGAAGATATTAGTGATTTCAATCGATTAGTGACTGACAAATCTGCAAATTTAAAAAATCGATGTATGAACTTTTTGTTTAAATATTTGTTTAGAATGTTCAGCTTATAGTTCTTGTCTAATATGGACTGCATGTTCTAAGGGTTGTATATTATTTATGTTCGCCTTTATACATATGTGTCAATACACCGCGCCCATTTCCCTGTTATAGTTGGACCTTCTGTATTGGTAAGTGATTTTATATTTGATATTATGTTTAACCTATTGACAATTAATATTAGGTAAGGTATTTTCATTTGCGACCACGGATCTTAGAAAATTTTAAAATGTCTTCTAGGTATGAATAGATACATAAAATTTAATATTAAGTAGGTATCTGGAAATCATGTTTTCACCCCCTTATTGGCTCATAATGCTACATACTACATAGCCTTGTCAGGTATGTGAACCTTCACCAAATTCCATCACGAGCCGCCACTGATCTTCATATATGTTATACCGGGTTTTAGAGTTCTCGAAGTATACAAATCTGAAAATTGTGTTATTTTTCATTATTTTAAATTATTTATCTATAATGTATATAAAATGCAACGTCTCTCTGTCTGTCTGTCTGTCCGTTAGTGCGCTTATCACTGAAGAACCACTTATCCGATTTACGTACTTTTTTTTTTAAAACATACCTATGTTCTCTGGCCAGGTTATAGGCTATATTTTATTACGATAGGTAGCATAAGGAGTGAGCAGTGACGTAAAATAGTGAATGAAGTCGGAAAAAAAGTTTGTCGCTAGCGCGTTTCTTTGCAATACACAGCCTAAACCATTAAATATAGAACAATATTATGTAGCAAAGAATATCTATAATCTATAATATATATAAAATGCAATGTCTCTCTGTCTGTCTGTCTGTTCATTAGTGCCTTTATCACGCGAGAACCACTTATCCGATTTACCTGTCTTTTTTAAAATTCATACATGTATTCTTTGGCTAGGTTATGTAATAACAATAATCTATATCTATAATATATATAAAATGCAACGTCTCTCTGTCTGTCTGTCCGTTAGTGCGTTTATCCTCGAGAACCACTTATCCGATTTACGTGATTTTTGAATTGATATATATGTTCTCTGACCAGGTTATAGATATATATTTTATTACATCTATAATATATATAAAATGCAACGTCTCTCTGTTTGTCTGTCCGTTAGTGCGCTTATCACTGGAGAATCACTTATCCGATTTACGTACTTTTTTTTTTTAAACATACATATGTTCTCTGGCCAGGTTATAGGCTATATTTTATTACGATAGGTAGCATAAGGACTGAGCAGTGACGATAATAGTGAATGAAGCTTGCCGCTAGCGCGTTCCATTGCAATACACAGCCTAAACCATTAAATATGGAACAATATTATGTAGCAGAGAATATCTATAATCTATAATATATATAAAATGCAATGTCTCTCTGTCTGTCTGTCCATTTGTCCGTTTATCACGCGAGAACCATTTATCCGATTTACCTGTCTTTTTTTAAATTCATACATATATTCTTTGGCCAGTTTATATAATAATAATAATAATCTATATCTATAATATATATATAATGCAATGTTTGTCTGTCTGTCCGTTAATGCGCTTATCCCTCGAGAACCACTTATCCGATTTACGTGATTTTTTAAATTCATACATATGTTCTCAGACCAGGTTATAGATATATATTTTATTATATCTATAATACGAGTATATATAAAATGCAACGTCTCCCTGTCTGTCTGTCTGTCCGTTAGTGCGCTTATCACTGGAGAACCACTTATCCGATTTACGTACTTTTTTTTTTAAAACATACATATGTTCTTTGGCCAGGTTATAGGCTATATTTTTATTACGATAAGTAGCCTAGGGAATGAGCAGTGACGATAATAGTGAATAAAGGCGGAAAAAAAGTTTGCCGTTAGCGCGTTCCCTTGCAATACACAGCCTAAATCATTAAATTTGGAACAATATTATGTATCAGAGAATATCTATAATATATAATATATAAAATGCAATGTCTCTCTGTCTGTTTGTCTGTCTGTCCATTAGTGCGTTTATCAGGCGAGAATCACTTATCCGATTTACGTGTCTTTTTTTAAATTCATACATATATTCTTTGGCCAGGTTATATAGTAATAATAATAATCTATATCTATAATATATGTAAAATGCAACGTCTCTCTATCTGTCCGTTAATGCGCTTATTCCTCTAGAACCACTTACGTGATTTTTTAAATTCATACATATGTTCTCTGACCAGGTTATATAATAATAATAATAATAATAATCTATATAATACATACAAAACGCAACGTCCCTCTGTCTGTCTGTGCGTTAGTGTGCTTATCATTCGAGAACCACTCATCGGATTTACGTGATTTTTTTTTAATTCTTAATTTAATATATGTCAAAAAAAATCTATAATATATATAAAACGTAACGTCTCTCTGCCTGTCTGTCTATCCATTACTGCGCTTAGCACTCAAGAACCACTTATCCGATTTACGTGTTTTTTTTTATAAAATACAAAGGGAATAAACAGAGACAAAATGCTAATATGTAGGAAAAAAGATGGAAGTTTAGCAGTAAGCTTCGCAGAAAGACTGAATAGATGGGGGAAATACTTTAAAAGAAACACTAAATGGAGATGAAAATGAGTTGAATGAGAAATAGGAACCAAAATTAACTGAAGGGCAGGAGGCGAAAAATAAACCCTGCAAAGAAGAAATAAGAGAAATACTCAGAACCCAAAAAAAAATAAGGCCCCGGGTGGAAATTGTAGAACTGATAAAAGCTGGAGGAGTAGATCTGGAAAATGAAATATGTCGGTTGGTGCAAGAAATATGGGAAACAGAAAAGATGCCAGTGAGCTGGAGAGAGTCGCTCATTTGTTCAATATACAAAAAAGGAGAAAAAACTATATGTGCTAATTATAGACCAATAGCCTTACTGGATGTCGTCTACAAGATAGTAGTGTTGACTATCAAAAACAGACTAGCAGAGAAAGCCGAGTCTATTCTGGGAGAGTACCAGTGTAGATTCAGGAAAAATAGATCGGTTGCAGATCAGATATTTTCGATTAAGCAAATCCAAGATAATAGCTTAAAACAAAATTTGGCACTACACTTGGTCTTTGTGGATTTCAGAGAAGCATATGACTCTGTAAATAGAGAAGGACTCTACAAGATAATGGAAGAACTAAAGATTCCAAGTAAATTGATTCGCATGGTGAGAATGACCCTGAATGACACAGAAAATAGAGTGTTGGTTGAGGGCAAAGTATCAGACAAGTTTAAGGTGAAGAGAGGATTAAGACAGGGGGAACCAGTGTCGACATGTCTATTTAATTTGGTACTAGAGAAGATAATTTGGGAGTCAGAAATAAAAACAAATGGAACTATATACCAACAAACCTGCCAATACTTGGCCTATGCGGATGACGTAGCAGTGATTGCAAGAGCAAAAGAGAACCTCAAAAAAGCCATAAGTAGGATAGAAGAATGGGGAAGGATGAGAGGACTAAAGATAAATGAGGAAAAAAACAAAATACATGGAAATTACAAAGAAGAAGGATAATAAAAACAACAAAAGTTTAGATATAATAAACAACTTAGGAAAAAGATATACGTTTGAAAAAGTAGACAAATTTAATTATCTGGGAGTAACAATAACATAAAGTGGACAAGAAAGAACGGAGATACAAGAAAGAATAGCGAAAGGACAGAGATGTTTGGGGGCAATAAATTCAATATTAAAATTAAAGAATGTATTAAGAAGAGCAAAAGAAAGAAGATATACGACAGTTGTCAAACCCACGGTGACATATAGATGCGAAACGTGGAAACTGAATGTACGAGAAAAGGAGACGTTGGAGGTGTGGGAAAGGAAAGCTTTGAGAAGAATCTACGTAGGAAGGAAAGAAGAGGGACTGTGGAGAAGAAGAACAAACTACCAAGTAAAATGGCTATATACGAAACCCTTATAAGCCAAATCATAATAAGCCAGCGATTAGGATGCTTGGGACACATGGCAAGAATGAAGGAAGAAAGACAGGCAAAGCAAGCCCTAATAAGAGGAGTGGTTGGAAGAAGAGGCAAGGGGTAGACCTCGATCTACATGGATTCAGGCAGTAAAGCAAGATCCGGAGTTGATAGGAATCCCGCACTGGGAAAAGCTAACAGGAGACAAAAAGGAGTGGAGACAAGTATGCAACCAACCCATGGGTCTCTAAGGCCCCTTGAGCTATATAATAATATAAACATAACGAATAAACAGTGACGATAAAGGTGAATCAAGTTCTCGCGAGCGGAGCCGCGGGCACGGCTAGTCATATATAAAATGCAACGTATCTCTGTATGTCTGTCTGTCCGTTAGTGCGCTTATCACTGGAGAACTACCTATCCGATTTTCGTACTTTTTTTTTTTAAAACATGCTAAACCATTAAATATGGAACAATATCATGGAGCAAAGAATATCTATAATACGAGTATATATAAAATGCAACGTCTCTCTGACTGTCGGTTAGTGCGCTTATCATTGAAGAACCACTTATCCGATTTACGTGTTTTTTTTTTAAAACATATGTATGTTCTCTGGCCAGGTTATAGGATATATTTTATTACGTTAGGTGACATAAGGAATGAGCAGTGACGATAATAGTGAATCAAGTCGGAGAGAAGTTTGCCGCTAGCGCGTTCTCTTGCAATACACTGCCTAAAGCATTAAATATGGAACAATATCATGTAGCACAGAATATAATATATATAAAATGTAACGTTTCTCTGTCTGTCTGTCCGTTAGTGCGCTTATCACTCGAGAACCACTTATCCGATTTACCTGTTTTTATAAATTTATACATATGTTCTATATAATTCGATATAAGGTGAAATAATGGGAGATAAGGAGAAATAATGGGAGATAAGTCGAGATAAGCCTCGATAATGGAAGATAAGGTGAGATAATGGGAAATAAGTATAACGGGAGATAAGCAGAGATAAGTCTAGATATTGGAAGTTATGGTGAGATAATGGGAGATAAGGAGAAATAATGGGAGATAAGGAAAAATATTGTGAGATAAGTCGAGATAAGCCTAGATAATGGGAAATAAGGTGAGATAATGGGAGATAAGGAGAAATAATGGGAGATGAGCAGAGATAAGCCTAGATAATGGAAAATTATGTAGAGATAATGGGAAATAAGAAGAAATATTGGGAGATAAGGGGAAATAATGGGAGATATTTTATTACGTTTTTTATTACGTTAGGTAACATAAGGAATAAACAGTGACGATAGTAGTGAACCAAGTCCACGCGAGCGGAGCCGCGGGCCCGGCTAGTAATAATATATTTGTTATATATAATCAACAGAGGGGATGTTTTGTATACATGTATTGTAACATTCATTTTTTCCTGGATTTTAAGACCATGCAATGTTACTGATTCTTCACTTCAAATTGTATTTATTTTTATTTTAAAATATCGACCGGTATATTAAACAAAAGTTTCAGGACATTCAGTATATACTGTGTGGTGCGGGTTGCTGATCGAACCTACCGCCAGGCCGCGATTGGCGAAATGTTTGACCCGGAGTTTTGATTGGAGCGTCCGGATATTACCGGTAAAAATCGCACGATTATTTAAGGGCCTGAGAAACTACCAGTGGGGCTTATTTCCATCGAGCCGCAGACCGGGGCTTTTTTCGATCGAGCCGCAGACCAGGCAGTACCGTCTAGCCGAGAGGCTATTTTCCATCTAGCCGAAGTAGGCTAATTTTCTTCAGAAGCCGCTAAGTAAAAGTACCAGTTTCGACCATAAAAGCTGTAGTGAGCTTTCTAAGTGTTAAGAAAAAAGTGTGAAATCGGGCGAAGTCCATCACAGCAGGACTGAAAAACAGTAAGTCAACAAAACTCCCTCCAATAGACTTATTTAAGAGCAGTGCATTAACAGCAATGAATAACAGACAAAAAAGTGAAGTGTAAAACACGATGTCTCGCCTTCGGGGGTTGTAAAAGTTTAAAGTTTAAATGTAAACAACTACTATTTAGGCTAGAATTTTTTGGTATAACTGTAAAGGTTAGAACTTTTTAGTTTCATTTTTAAAAATATGAATAAATTTTTTTTTTGTTGATTAAAGCTAGTGTCTCACTGAATAGTTATTTTTCTTTTCAGGATCAGTTGTGCTAGACTAATTTCTTTTTAGTAATATCCATAAAACACTTCAGTTTTTTCTCATTTTTCTTAGCTGAAGTTAAATCCTTTCTATTTTAAAATGAGTGGTGCCCAAAAAAAAAAAAGTCGTACAACTGAGGTTTCTTTAAAAAATAGAATTAAATTCCAAAAAGACGTACAAAAATTATCTCTTACCCATATCTCTCCACCAAGGAAAACTGAGCTAGTATTTCTTTAATTTCTTTAGTTCTTTTAAAATCAGGTTTCACTCAATTCATTATCAGAAATTAAAGCGGGGCTGCAAGAAAATTGTGCTCAAGCTTGGGGCGTCCAGTATTTAAAAATGTTACAAAATGACGCAGTCTACATGGGGCGAAAAATAAAGCAAAATTAGCACACCTTACAAAATTGCGCTCAAGCGTGGGACAAACAACTTCTCACAGGGTACGGAAAAAGATGCCTCAAACTGAGGACAGTTTAGCATGTCATAAAAAGATACCACATAAAAATAGCGCTGTCAACGCGGGGCTTTTGGAATTTTATTTTTTTAAAAAAAGGGTTCAGTGTACTAGCTTGCGAACAAAATAAAAGCTCTAACTTTGCAGATATTTTTATTTCATAATACTTATTAAACGAAACTACACTATAGCAGTAAGACAAAAGCAGGAAATTTGTAGAATTTTTTTATTTCAATTTATCTGATATAGATATTTGAATTTAGTTGTTGACTCTAAGATAAGAGATTCCTACTTTTTTCTTAGAAGCTAGCTTTATAGTTCAGATAAGCAGATGTGCTGGTTTACTTTAATTTTTTTGTAGTGTTAGATTTATTTTGCGAGTAACCGAACAAAAAACTGTTCTTTTTTTTCACCTATATTTTGCATGATTATTAAAAAATACTTTGCTGATAGACGAAACGATATTTAGAGATTTTTTATAGGAAATTCTTAAGATATCTTGATAAAAGGATTTTAATACGAGGCAATACTTAGAAATTTTTTTTGAAATTGTTGAAGATTTTTTTTTAAAGTTTGGTAAAGAAGTTTACATATTTTAGGTGCCTTCACGTATTTTTTATTTAGACTATTGGGAGCACAGGAGAAATATTTTTATGATTTTTTAAACAATTCTTTTAAATTGTATTCATTTATCATGGAAGCTTTAAATTTTAAAGTCAATCACTTACTGGAAAATGAATTCGACTATGAACTGAAAATCCGTCGTACTTTCTCAGAACGTCCGGTCGCGGATAAAAGAAAGATTCTAACGAGGATCTTAAGTAAAGAAATACTCCAATAAATCAGATTGGACTAAATAGTTACAAAAAGTTTCTGATTTTTTTAAAAGTCTAATAAAAATTCTCCTTCTTAAGTTAAAACTCCTGCTTCTCCAAATGGTCACATGTCTCCTTTATTCGTGCATAAATATTTAGATAATGGACCGCATATAAAGATATATCTATTAGGTGCCCATTTTTCAGCTTTACTTGACTCTGGTGCAAATGCCTCCGTTTTAGGTCAGAATGGTATAAGAATTTTAAGTCGTTTAAGTATAAAAATATGCCACGTCAAAAATAGAAGTGTTACCACTGCAGATGGCAGCCGTCTAAAAGTTTTAGGTACGGTTGAGTTGCCGCTAGTCTGCAATGGTCATTGTTGAGTAATTTCTGCTCTAGTAGTACCTTCTCTATCACATACTTTGGTTTTAGGATGTGATTTCGCACAAAAATTCGGAATTTTTGTAAATTTTAAAGATAATTCGTGGTATCCACAGTCCCTAGAAGTCAATTCTCAAACAAGTTTTAAAGATTGTTATTCAGAAAGTCCTTTAGAAAACCTTTTCTCGCGTCTATGTACCCTAGATGATCTCTCGCGGACGGAACGCTTAAACGCAGAAAACGTAATAAGCTCTTTCAATGAAATAAGTAGTAAAGATAGGTTAGGCCGAACGAATAAATAAGGGGTTAGACGAAATGTTGAAACTCGGAGTGAAATCGTCTATGCTTTGACGGTAGAAAGCTCAACGAGGTCAGCAAATTTGATAACTATCCCTTACCGAACATCGACAGAATTTTGACATCACTCAGGAATGCTAAGTATGTATCCTCGATAGATCTTAGAAAGGCTTTCTGGCAAATTCCTTTGGACAAATCCTCTAAGGAAAAGACCGCTTTTGCAGTAGTAGGCCGAGGTCTATTTCAGTTCGTCACTATGCCGTTTGGTCTAAAGAACGCTGCTCAAACTCAGCAACGTTTAGTGGACGCTACTATTTGGTCCGAAATATGAGCCACATATTTTTACCTATCTCGATGATATTTTAGTAACATCGGAAGACTTCGAATCGCATATTCGCTTACTTAAGGAAGTAAAAGATAAATTGAAAGAGGCCGGACTGACGATAAATTTGAGCAAATGTGATTTTTTCAAAACTTCTCTAAAGTTTTTAGGCTATATTGTAGGCTCAAATTCCTTACGTACCGATCCGGATAAAGTAGCAAGCATGGTTAATTATGCGAGACCTACTAATACTACGGAAGTTAAGCGCTTCGTAGGAATGTGTTCATGGTATAGGCGTTTTATCGAGAAATTTTTCTACCCTGTTGTCGCCTATTAATGACCTTTTGAAAGGACGGAAAAAAGGACAATCGATAGATTGGACAAAGGCAGCCGAAGAATCTTTTATAAAGATTAAAGAGCTATTGGTTTCAGCTCCAAATTTATCCCAAACCAGTTGCCTTTAAAAATTAATGTACCCGAGTGGAAAATACTAGTTCCTAAACCACAGAGAGAGGAAGTTATAGACATGTGTCACACTCCTCCTACTTCTGGTCATTTTGGCTTTTATAAAACTCTTCACAGGGTTCAGGAACAGTATTATTGGCCAAAAAATGCGTTTCGACATCGTAAAGTTTGTGAGGACTTGTGAAGTATGTGGAGCGCAGAAATCTCCAAATACACTACCTATGGGACTGATGGGAAAAGAGAGAAAACGGTTAATTACCCTTTTTCAAGTCATAGCAGCTGATCTAGTAGGCCCATTCCCACGTTCAAAAAAGGGAAATAAATGGCTTCTCGTGGTTTCTTGCTGGTTTACAAAGTATACCATGCTATTTCCTTTGAAAAGCTCTAAAGCTGGATATATAGAGAGAATTTTGGAAAATAATGTCTTTCTAATCCACGGTGTTCCATCGCTCTTGATATGCGATAACGGTACTCAGTTTACCTCTAAGAGTTTTAAGAGCTTAAGTGAAACTTATGGTTTTAACATCCGTTTTAATCCGTGTACTCTCCCCAATGTAATTTTGTGGAACGTAATAACCGAACAGTCGGGACCGCTTTAAGAAGTTACGTGGATTCACATGACACTTGGGATAGCAATATTTCCAAAATCCAACAAGCGATAAATACCGCGAGACACGAAGTAACAGGGTTCACACCGTCTTTCTTAGTTTACGGCAGACATATACCTCTATCTGGATCATATTATAAAAACTTAGACTTGGATGTCAATGCTGACAGCGAAATAATTCCGGGTAACAGGGGCGCGTACGCCGAAAATTTAAAGGGTTTAAAAGATATTTTCACCGACGTGCGTAGTAGGATACATAAGGCTTATGAGCGGAACAGTAAGTCTTACAACCTTAGAAAAAGGGATTTTGCCTTTAATATAGGTGATCACGTTTGGCGAAAAAAATAAAATTCTTTCCAGTGCAGCAGATAAATTCACATCTAAGTTGGTACCTAAGTATGTGCATTGCGTGATAAGAGAAAAGATTTCAGACTTAGTTTATGGTTTAGTTAATTTAGATGGGACTAAAATAGGACGATGGCATATTAAAGACTTAAAACCATTCAATGAACCTAACCCTAATGAAAGTTTGTCAGAAGAAGAATAATTTATATTTACACTATCTTAATTGCTTTAGTTTATTTTTTTTGATGTTGCTCTGTAGAGGTGACGACCTCGTCTTTTTTGACTGTTATAAAAGTTGAGCTGAGGATAGCTTACTTTTATAGTTTTTGCTAAGGTTTTGGGTATTGGCCATATCCCAAACCTAGGTTGATTGTAGTTGATGTTTAGCATCGACTCAGCTGTTGCGAGCTTGCGAAAGAGTCACACTCAGGATATATCATAAGACTGGTATGTCGGTGGTCGCGGGATTTGATTTGCTTATGACCCCAAATAATATCCAGTTCTTGACACTTGGAAGCGAAATTCTGATTAGAGGCAATCCAAGGTGATCTTGAGTTAGGACAAGCGCAGGATGAAGCTCGTGTTGTATGATGTAGAGTCAAAATGTAATAAGAGCAATTTCAAAGTTTGCTACCCGAGAGGGTGTATTTTTATTACCTTAGTGGTATATTTTGGGTGCAATTAAGAGTAAATTGATTTTGGTTTATCCAGTAAGTCTAAGACTTGGATTATTTTGATTGAGATCTTCTTCTGAATTGACAAACTAAGGGTATTTTCTATTTTTTTCAGAGCCGTTTAAACGTTACCTTTGAGTCACAAATTTTTTTAAAATTTTTTTTGCATAGGCTCATAGGCGTCTGATGAGTTTTTTCGGTTTACTATCAGATTGATAGAAAATTGAAGTTCTGCAGGAGAACTAAAGGCTGATCATTTACAGGAGATGAGAGCAGAGTAAGACAGTCGTTTCACAAAGAAATGATCAAAATCTGATACCGAGATGAGAACCTTGTCAAGAGAGGCTAAGCGCAGTGAAGGAAGATTCCTAAACCGAATTTTTAGATTTCCAAGAGGTAATCTAGAAGTTTGGGCTGACAGAAAACGGTTATGCCTGATACCTGTAGCAGTTTCTTCTAGAGGCTATTGTTTAGGGAGACGATTAACACCATGATCGAATATTTTAGCTGTCAACGATGTTTTCTTCTTGTTTCTGATTAAGCTGGGAAAGCTCTTGTCGTCTTCAAAAGTTTTGTTGCGTTGCCACCGGAAAATTGAGCAATTTTTTGTTTCATGTAGCCTTTTTAAGCTCATTTTCGTTTTTTAAAATTTTGTTAGAAGCTTGGTTAAGTCAACCTTGTAAACCTTTTAGGTTGTATCCCATGAGTTATCTGTTTTTACAGGCTGTGATGCACCGGGTGCTAACAGATGCCGTTACGACGTTTGGCAGGGAGTTAGTCTTCCTGAGGAACAGACTGATTGGAAGGGTAGTCTATGGGGGGTGAACGTTTGACCTTTGGGACCTTTAAAGGTTTTGTTACCCAATGGTTATTTCTATTTGAACCAAAGGAAAGCCTAACTACTGTAGTCGACCTCAGCTCCAATTAGCCTATTAGTGGTGACAGGCTGTTGGCAGTAGTGTATTTCGGAACACCCTATTGATTAATTTTTTTTTTGACTTATGGTGGTGTGGTAGACACCGTTTTAGTTTAGTGGATGCTATAATCTACTCCCTTTTGTTGGTGGACTCCAGGGTCACCAATTCTGTATTTTTTTTTGTCTCCACCTTTCAGTATATCGTGGTGAAGTGTTTGTCTCCTGTTATGTGGGATGGATTGAATGTTTTTCGTTGTTGTTCTAGGGCGAGACCAGTACACGAGGGTTCTTCATGCAACTTGAAGAGGCGCAATGCTGGTTAAGTTTTATTTCTCTGGGTAGCCACCCTGAAGAATGACGGAGAGCGTTTTTTTTCTGGCTCATGTTTCTAGGCAGATTTGTCACTTTGGTGCGATGTGCCGAAGATTTGATTAGCTTTGCTAAGAGCTTTCACCAAGCTCAGTATGGAGTAATCATCACCTAGAGTTAGGGATTTGAACTCCTGTATATATTTCTGTATATATTACTGTACATATTTCTGTATATATTTCGGTGTATGTTGGTTGCCTGAGGGCATGTGCTCAAAATGTGTGATTTTGAGTCGTTTTGCTTATGGACTCCCATATATAGGATTATGACTCTAGGGAGGTCCTATTTCGAGACTTGCTGTCTCATATAGTTATGTTGGGAAATGTTTCCTAGAATGTTAGTTGCGCGCGGACTAATCATTCTGTTCTTAGTGAACATTGCTTTTTGAAGCAGGATCATTCAGTTTGGTGAATTTTAGCTTTTATAGCTATTCACTGTGCCTATAGTGATATTGTTAGCTTTTATAGCTGCTCACTATGTTAATGGCGAGATTGTTCTTTTAGAACGCAGGCTTTGTGTAGTCGAAGACTATTTACAGAGTGTTTTCTTGGCGAGGAGCCGAGGCTTTTTTTCTGGCGATGTACCAGAATGTTTTCTTGGCGAGGAGCCGAGGTGTTTTCTGGCGATCAACCAGAGCGTTTTCCCTGGCGACTTTAGCATGTCTGGATGTCTTAGGACGTCGACATTGCGTTATAGAGTGCGATTATCTGGCGATACCAGAGTGTTTTGTTGGCGATGAGCTGACGTTTTATCTGGCGATCAACCAGAGCGTTTTCCCTAGCGATTTTAGCATGTCTAGATGTCTTAGGACGTCGACATTGTGCGATGTAGAGTGCGATTATTTTCTGAGTGCGACTAGTAGTGATACTAGATTTAGAATGTTCTCTTAGCGATGAGCTAGAGCATGGATGGCGATTTTTCCCGAGCGTTTGTCTGGATATTTATCCAGATATTATTTTTTTGGCCTAGTGCTAAAATGGTCTGACAAGACTTTTTCTTTTTAGTGTAAGTGTTTGCACTAGAATCATTTTTTTTATTTTTTTCTTTATTTAAGAATTTTTATAAATTTCTTTTGCTGAAATAGAAAATTTTCAGACAATCCTTAAAATATTTTAAGGGGGGTGTTCATATTTTATTTCAGTTCACTTTTTTTGATTTAGACAAGAGTCTAGACATAGTTATATTTTTTGTTTAGGTAACAATAATAGAGCTGATTCTTTTATATAAGAAGACCGCGATTGTTACTTTGAACAGGTATTTCTTATGTTCATGCAAGGATTTTTATTTGCTTTTTGATGTACTTAACCTTAGTGCTTAATTAAGTTAAGTCTAGCTATAAGATTCTTGTGTACATGCAAAAATCTTCATTTGGTTGTCATTGTACTTAATATTAGTGCTTAATAGAATTAAGTCTAGTAGTAAGGACCGAAGTTTGTAATTTTGTTTTAAGTTCTGACCTTAGTATTAAGTGATAGTGTACCACTTTGTACCTTTTCATCAGTAGCCTTAGTTTAATAGACTAGTGTAGTCTATTTCTTTTTGGAAGGGGGTAAATGTAACATTCATTTTTTCCTGGATTTTAAGACCATGCAATGTTACTGATTCTTCACTTCAAATTGTATTTATTTTTATTTTAAAATATCGACCGGTATATTAAACAAAAGTTTCAGGACATTCAGTATATACTGTGTGGTGCGGGTTGCTGATCGAACCTACCGCCAGGCCGCGATTGGCGAAATGTTTGACCCGGAGTTTTGATTGGAGCGTCCGGATATTACCGGTTAAAAATCGCACGATTATTTAAGGGCCTGAGAAACTACCAGTGGGGCTTATTTCCATCGAGCCGCAGACCGGGGCTTTTTTCGATCGAGCCGCAGACCAGGCAGTACCGTCTAGCCGAGAGGCTATTTTCCATCTAGCCGAAGTAGGCTAATTTTCTTCAGAAGCCGCTAAGTAAAAGTACCAGTTTCGACCATAAAAGCTGTAGTGAGCTTTCTAAGTGTTAAGAAAAAGTGTGAAATCGGGCGAAGTCCATCACAGCAGGACTGAAAAACAGTAAGTCAACAAAACTCCCTCCAATAGACTTATTTAAGAGCAGTGCATTAACAGCAATGAATAACAGACAAAAAAGTGAAGTGTAAAACACGATGTCTCGCCTTCGGGGGTTGTAAAAGTTTAAAGTTTAAATGTAACAACTACTATTTAGGCTAGAATTTTTTGGTATAACTGTAAAGGTTAGAACTTTTTATTTTCATTTTAAAAATATGAATAAATTCTTTTTTTGTTGATTAAAGCTAGTGTCTCACTGAATAGTTATTTTTCTTTTCAGGATCAGTTGTGCTAGACTAATTTCTTTTTAGTAATATCCATAAAACACTTCAGTTTTTTCTCATTTTTCTTAGCTGAAGTTAAATCCTTTCTATTTTAAAATGAGTGGTGCCCAAAAAAAAAAAAGTCGTACAACTGAGGTTTCTTTAAAAATAGAATTAAATTCCAAAAAGACGTACAAAAATTATCTCTTACCCATATCTCTCCACCAAGGAAAACTGAGCTAGTATTTCTTTAATTTCTTTAGTTCTTTTAAAATCAGGTTTCACTCAATTCATTATCAGAAATTAAAGCGGGGCTGCAAGAAAATTGTGCTCAAGCTTGGGGCGTCCAGTATTTAAAAATGTTACAAAATGACGCAGTCTACATGGGGCGAAAAATAAAGCAAAATTAGCACACCTTACAAAATTGCGCTCAAGCGTGGGACAAACAACTTCTCACAGGGTACGGAAAAAGATGCCTCAAACTGAGGACAGTTTAGCATGTCATAAAAAGACACCACAGTATATCGTAT
>CM032456.1:22697640-22717640 GCA_019049505.1 Pachyrhynchus sulphureomaculatus
GGGAAAAAATTAAAATCTCCAGCGAAGGTTCAACACCTATAAGTGCAACAAAACTTTCTCGTTCGAGATCATCTATCTTAGAAAGAATGGAGAAATTACTGTCAGTCTGGATCGAAGATTTGAATAAGAAGAACACACCACTAAGTCAAGATCTCATATGCACAAAAGCAAAATCTTTGTATGAGATGCTGAAAACAAAAGAAGGAGAAGGGAGTGCCACTCCGACTTTTGCTGCCAGCAGAGGCTGGTTCCATCGGTTCAAGCAGCGTTCTAATCTTCACAATATCCACATAACAGGCGAGGCGGCCAGCGCGGACATTCAAGCTGCAGCTGAGTTTCCAGACAAGTTTCAAGACTTCGTTAGACGAGAGAAAATTCCTGCTTGTCTCATCTTCAATGTTGATGAGACCGCACTTTACTGAAAAAAAATGCCATCTCGAACATTCATTTCTAAGGAAGAACGTCAAGCCAGTGGTTTCAAAGCTGCGAAAGATCGACTAACACTTCTGCTGGGTGGTAATGCCACTGGTGATTTCAAACTGAAACCTTTACTAGTGTACCATTCAGAAACACCCCGTGCAATGCGAGGCACAGACAAGACAAGTCTACCAGTTGTGTGGCGATCAAACAGAAAGGCGTGGGTTACACGGGAAATTTTTCAAGAATGGTATTCTAATAGTTTTTGCCCATCAGTCAAATCATACTGTGACAGAAATGGGCTTGAACCTAAAGGTATATTACTCTTAGACAATGCCCCAGGACATCCAACCTCACTTGATACGCCCAGAGACTTAAAAGTGTACGTAAAGTTCCTTCCACCAAACACTACGTCAATATTACAACCTATGGACCAGGGAGCAATAGCAAACTTCAAAGCTTATTACCATCGCCGCACTTTTAGCCAACTAATTCATGAAACTGACGGGGAAGGAAGACAGTCTATGCGAGAGTGGTGGAAGTCATACAACATTATGAAGTCTATTCACAACATAGAAGAGGCTCGGAAGGAAGTTAAAATGAGTTGTATGAATGGGGTGTGGCGTAATCTTTGGCCAGATGTAGTGGAAGCACCTAGAAGAATTGTCCAGATGCAGAGACAAGTGCTTGAAGACATTGCTGCAATGATTGAGGGGTCTGAACTTGAAGATGTCACGGTAGAAGATCTCGTAGAACTTGTAGCAACGCACGACGATCCTATTAGCAATGAAGATCTGATCGAGTTACAGAATAATCCTATCTACGATGAGGAAGAACAAGTAGAAGAGAAAGTTTTATCTTCAGGGGAAATACAAAATGCACTTTCAAAAATTTATTCAGGTTTGGACATATTGCAGAGTATAGACAATAATGATGACCGTGTCTTGACCGTGTGTCAAACAATTAAAAACAGTGTTGGGTGTTATGAACGTATTTTACAAGAACGTAAACAAAACGTTACCCAAAAGACAATAGATGTATTTTTCCGTAAAAAATAAGAGTATGTATTGCATAAAGTGTTCTTAGAATTAAAGTGATTGATTAAAATGATTTGTATTTTTTTGTATTAAATTTTGACTATGTTTAATCATAAACCTCGATATACGCGAATTTCAGTTAACGCGATTTTTTTCGGAACGTATCCCTCGCGTAAAGCGGGGTATTACTGTATATATATATATATATTATATATATATATATATAATATATATATATATATATATATATATATATATAAATATATATATATATATATATATATATATATATATATATATATATATATATTATATATATATTTATATATATATATATATATATATATATATATATATATATATATATATATATATATATATATATATATATATAAATATATATATATATATATATATATATATATATATATATATATATATATATATATATATATATATATATATTTATATATATATATATATATATATATATATATATATATTTATATATATATATATATATATATATATATATATATATATATATATATTTATATATATTCTCCTGGACAAAATTAACGCAACAATATATGAAATCATACAAATCTCTATAATGAATTAATTTTAATAAGTTTTTTTTATGAACATTGGTTACACTAAAAGTTAGAAAAATCTTAGTCGGATACTTTAAAAGTGAATTAGCTACCAAATTTCTCTATAAGATTCGAATCTTATTGTTAAGACCTAATAACAAAATCGTTGAAATTATGTAATAATGAAAAAAATAAACTGGGACACTAGTAGCAAAATTAAGGGTGTCACTGGGACACTAGTAGCGTGTGTTGCCTGCTCTACTTCGGATGACAGCGTTTATGCGCCTAGGCATGCTTCTAATTAAATTTTGGATAAAATCTTGAGGAATTTGCTCCCATTCTGTGATAACTGCATTTTCAAGTTCCCTCAGGTTTCTAGGTGCTGGTATATCACGTTTCACATTTTTCTTAAGATGATCCCATACATGTTCTATCGGATTCAGATCCGGGCTTTTTGGTGGCCATTGCATGATCGGTTTATCAACTTGATTAAAATAATCGAGTACCTCCCTAGCCACGTGAGGTCGAGCGTTGTCTTGCATAAACAGGAAATTGGGCCCCACAAAATGACCGAAAAGCATCACATGTTCTATTACAATATTCTCAAGATAGTAGTCAGCATTCATGGATCTCGTACGGACAGGAACTAACTCTGTGCGAGCATCAAAGCAGATGCCACCCCAGAACATAACAGAGCCACCGCCGAATGGAATCCTTGCAGAGATATCGCAAGGAGCAAACCTCTCTCCTGGTCTTCGCCATACTCGCTCACGACCATCTGGATGTTTTAGACTAACCCAAGTTTCATCTGTGAAAACTTGTTTCCAATCATCCACAGAGCAGTTTTCGGGATTTCGAGCAAAACGTAACCTGACAACTCTGTTCTCTCTAGTAGGCAAGGGCGCAGTGGCTGGTCTCCTACTGTTTAATCCAGCTTCATTTAACCATCTTTTTTACTGTTTTAGAAGAAATTGTGACATTGCGAATAGCTTCGAGTTCGTTTCTTATTATAGAACTAGTGACAGTCCTCTTTCTTAAAGCATATTGTCTTATAAAAACGTTCATCTAGGTCGCTAGTGCATCGTTTTCGCCCTTGCCCTAAACCTTCTAGAATAAGTTCCTACTTCATACAAGCGTCTTACCATACGACTTATTGTGGAACGATGTTTGCCTAACAAATTGGCAACATAACTCTGACAATATCCCTCGTCCAATAAAACTGAGGCAGGCGCTACCTCGTGTTCAGTTAAATTCCTTGTTCGATTCATTTTTCTAATTCTTCGGGGTCAAAAATAAAACAGTCTACCACAAAAACGTATTACTTTGAAAGAGGGAACAATTTGTAAGCTTACTTTTAAAGAAAATCTACCGCATTATTACAGAAAATTGTTTATCTTCTAAAAAATTCTTTAAAACCGTAAATCTAAACGAATTGTTTTGATTTCGGTCATGAACAACGAAACAAAATATGCATAGCCTGCTATTCAAATAGTCGATAAACTTTAAAACTGACATAAGAAAAAGATAAATTAATTTTCAGATTGTTGCGTTAATTTTGTCTAGGAGTTTATATATTTGGGTTTAACTGTATACATACACAAGTGATATATAACAATTATACAACTAAGTGTTGTGTTCCCATTCGCCTTCTCCAAACCTCTCTATCGTCCGCCATCTCTTCGTCCATTCCTCGTGACCTCATGGCTTGTCTCATATCTTCATTCCAGGATCTACGTGGTCGTCCTTTTTTATTTCTTCCCGGTGGTTTCCATGTCTCCATAAATTTTTTTATTTAGTCCTCATAATTTGTGGGGCGTATGTTATTTCATTATTAAAATCTAAAATCAGATATTTTTATGTGAATGATCTTTTTAAAAAGAAAAAGCAAAGGAACAGTTCGTAAATTCTTCTATTTTAGAGATATTCCAAGAAAGGAAACGCGATTATTATAGCTATAGGACAGCGCCTAAGCTGTCAATATGTAAATTGCGAATAAATAAATGAAAATTTTTATTCATAGACTAAACATATAAACCACTCAATATGCGAGTTCTTATCGCACTTGACCAGTTTCAAATATGAAATTATTTTTTGGATATATTTTCTTAAATAGTAGTACATAAGCTAAGACCGCTCTAGTGGAGTAGTTTGAGAAACAAACCAATTAAAACCATTAGTAAACAAAACCATAATAGATATTGATTCTGATAGAAATTAAGGTAATTTGGAAAATATTTTTATACTTTATTGCTATGAGAATTTTTACAGATTTATGGAATGTTAAAAGCCCAATATGAATATGAAATAATAAATGAATCAGTTAAAATCAATGCACATTTAAAATTAAAACGTGACATATTTCAATTTGAAATGAAACACCCTATACATTATATATATATATATATATATATATATATATATATATATATATATATATATATATATTTATCGGATTACGCCAAGTTTCTCTATCCACGGTCATATCGTCTGTTAAACTTTTGAAGTTCAAGGCTTGACGTATTCCTTCATTCCATAATCTTCTTGGTCTGCCGCATTTGCTGTTCCTTGATGCTGCCCATTTTAATAATTGATATGGCCATCTAGTTTCATCCATTCTCATGAGGTGGCCAAACCATTTTAACCTCTAATCTCTATCCTGTCCGTTATCGTTTCTTGTGCCTCCTTTGTTCTTCCTATTTCTTCGTTACACATCCTTTCCATTTTTTATACCCCCATACGTCTTCTAAGGCAGTCCATTTCGAGGGCATTCATTTCTGCATTTAAACTCCAGACCTCGCATCCATATAATGTAACGGATTTTACGATGGATTTTCCAATGTGTTTTTTGTATTTTTAGAAATATTTTTACTCCACCATATACTGTTTAAGGCACCTAAAGCTTTCCTTCCTTGTTCTATTCTATGTTTAATATTTTTGGTAGTTATGCCATCAGTGGTTGTTACAGAGGTTCCCAGATATTTGTATTTTCTATCTGTTCAATTTCATCATTGATTAGTATGTTAAATTTTGCCGGCGAATTCACTGCCATATATTCGGTTTTTTTATGTTAATTTTTAGACCACTCAGTTCAAAGCAGTCGTATAGTTTCCTAAGCATATATTTTAGATCAAAAGCGGCTTGTGCGAATATCATTTGGTCGTCTGCAAAATTCTGTGTGGCACTCTTCTATTGGTATTCCCATTCCTTTACTTTTTCTTTTCCACTCCTGTAATGTACCCTTTAAGTATATATTGAATAGTGTTGGAGATAAGGGGCATCCCTGTCTTAAGCCCTTTGTTGTTTCTATTGCCTTGGATAATTGTGAGCCTTGTTTTATATAGGTTTTTATTTTTGGAGTACATTGTTTTTATTAAGTTAACGGTATTACAATTTATTTCTTATGTTTTCATTTTTTTCCACAGTTAAATTCGGGGTACTGAATCGTAGGCTTTTTCTAAACCAATAAATGCTAAATGTGATTCTAGCCCTCTTTCAGTTCTTTTTTCGAGAAGTTGTACTGTAAACAGATTATCTATACACGATCTGCCTGCTGTGAAGCCACTTTGTTCCTCGCTAATAATGTTCTTAGCTTCATTTTCCAATCTAGACTTAACTATTTTACTAAACAATTTACTCATAGACGCACTGCCTTCAATAATATAGTCCATATTTCAGCAGTTTATTAGCTATTCTCTTGTCCATCAAAGCCATCCTGAGACGCGTTTTCGCCGTATCACGGCTCGTCAGTCAGGTAGGATTGACAAACCAGAGAATGGAATTAACTGGTACTTATCCCAGAAGTTACGGAGTGCGATGGTAGGATACAATGAATTGTATTAAGTACACATACCTATTACTCCATCGAAAGCTGACACAGCAGCTTTTGAGCCGACAGAGTGGTTGACACAATCAACGTTTATAAGCAGGTAGCGCTTTTCGAGGGATCCTTCCTCAGGCATATATAGTTATTGTAAAGCAACTGAAAATAGACCGAAGTCCATATTTCAGCAGTTTACTAGCTATTCTCTTGTCCGTCAAATCCAACCTGAGACGTATTTCGCCGTATCACGACTCGTCTGCTGAAATATGGACTTCTGTCTATTTTCAGTTGCTTTTTACAGTAACTATATATGCCTGAGGAAGGATCCTTCGAAAAGCGCTATCTGCTTTTAAGCGTTGATTGTGTCAACCACTCTGTCATGTCGGCTCAAAAGCTGCTGTGTCAGCTCGCGATGGAGTAATAGGTAGTTAATACAATTCGTTGTATCCTACCATCGTGCCTTCAATAATGTCGAAAGTCACGGAAAAGGTTATCAATCAGTATCTTCTAAAATATCTTGAACGATTCAACATTATTAGCGATCACAATATGGCTTTCGTAAACATAGATCAACAGGAGATCTTCTGACTTATGCAACACATCTTTGGAACAACGCAATTAAACACTTTGGAGAATCTCGAGCGGTTGCTCTTGACATATCCAAGGCATTCGACCGTGTTTGGCACGATGGACTGTTGGCTAAGCTACGCTCTTGTGGTATGTCTGAAATGTTCTGTTTGTGGCTCTCATGTTTCCTCAGAGAGCGTTCTTTACGAGTGGTGGTCGACGGATTTCTTTCTAACACCTTCACTATTAACGCCGGTGTGCCCTAAGGCTCCATACCGTCTTCTACTCTCTTTCTCATTTACATTAACGATCTGCTGGAAAAGACCGGGAATCCAATCTACAGCTTTGCAGATGACAGTACGCTTATCTCTTCATTCACTTTGAACGCTCGGACATCGGCTACTCAGGCGAATATCCGCAGACAGCAGGAGGTCGTTCAACTTAACAAAGACCTGGAAGAAATTCTTTCTTGTGGTGACAGTAACCAAGTGGAATTTAACGCTACAAAAACCCAGGCGGCAGTTTTTTCTAAGAAAGTTAACGTTGCTGAACCCGACATAGTTATGTCGGGACAGTCCATTCCTCTAGCATCGTCACTCAATTTGTTGGGCGTTAATTTGGGAGTAAATATGTCCTGGCATGAACATGTTGCAGGCATAGCAAGGAGAGCTTCTCAAAAATTGGGAATATTATTTCGGATCAGAAAGTTTTACACTCCCCACAACAACTGTTAATTCTTTACAAAGCTCAAATTCGACCAACTATGGAATACTTCTCCATGTTTTGGGCTCCGTTCCCAAACATACACTGCATTGGTTGGATTCTGTACAGAGAAGAGCTGTTCGTCTGATTGGAGACCCGGAACTGACCGGCAGCCTTGATTCGCTGGAACATCGAAGAACGGTTGGCTACTTGAGTATTTTCATGGGAAGTGTTCGAAGAATGTAGCCCGCCTAATTCCTCCCACAGCGATGCATGTTAGAAATACACGTCGCGCTAATACTTCACATCCGTATGAGGTTCAGCTTGTTACTCCGCGTACAACGCTTTTCAAGCAGTCTTTTATATGGAGAACATCACCCCTTTGGAATAATTTGCCCAGGGTTGTGTTTCCCACCGAGTACAATTTTCAGCGATTCAAGAACAACGTGAATCGCTTTTTCCGCCCACATGGCGCTCCTGGAGCGCTTTAAGGACTTCCCTGCAGCACGTGTGCTATACCTTTAAAAAATAAAAAAAATAGTGCTATTCATATATAATCCTCTATAGTTGCTGGGATTTTCTTTGTCACCTTTTTAAAAATTGGCGTGAAATGGGCTATTTTTCATTGTTCTGGTATCATATTTGTCCTGATACAATTATTAAATAGCTTATTAATTCTGTTATGTAGAGTATTTCCTGCCGTTTTTATTAGTTCCGCTGGGTATATTTCCCTGTCCTGGTGATTTATTATTTTTTAGCGTTTAAATACATTTTTTTTTTTTTCAGGTCTTCCATGTTGAATTCCCAATGTGCGTCGTTGTTTCCCATGTTAGCACTTTCTTGTGATATATATTGATGTCTAGACTCAGTGAGTTCTTCTTTATAGTGTTTTACATTTTCCTCTAATGTTATTAGATTTATTCTGTCTTTATGGTGATTATATCTCATATTTTTTTATTAGTTTCTAAGCTTCTGTTGATCTTGTTCCTCCAACCATTATATTAATTTTATTGCATTTTGTTTCTCAGATAAATAGATATCGATTCTCATAGAAATTAAGGTAATTTGGCAAACATTTTTATACTTTATTGCTATGAAAATTTTACAAATTTATGGAATGTTAAAAGCCCAATCGCGGAAGAAAAATTAACTGAAATAATAAATGAAGTAGTTAAAATCAGTGCACATTTAAAACTAACACGTGACACATTTTTATTTGAAATGAAACACCCTATACATTTTAGATTTTTAGTGTTCCGTACGGAACACTTATAAGATCACTTCGGTGTCTGTCTGTCTGTCTGTCACACCCGATTTTCTCCGAAACTATTTTGTCATAGAAACTTGAAATTTGGTAATAATATAGGAATTGATGGCCTCATCAGAGCCATGTAGATTTGAAAGTTAAATTTTGACTTAGGGGTTAATTTTGGGGGGTGAAATCGGAAGTGAAAAAAAAAAAATTTTTTACTAGGTCATCAAGTGTGGAGTCAAATGAAAGGTTGTGAAAACAGGAGTAATATATATATATATATATATATATATATATATATATATATATATATATATATATATATATATATATATATATATTGTAAGACTTGCGCGCACTTTTCTTTGTATTATTTTCAAAAAATCGCGAAAAAAAAAAATCGCTGTCCCGCGCCTTATCTCGAAAAGTACTTATCAGAAAATTTTGAAAAAAATCCTGGAATATTCTCCACGGAGGGTAGATTGAACGAAAATTATCAAGAGTGCATTACCTTTAATAATTTATCTGGTATTTAAAAAAAAAACAAAAATTTCAAGGTCATCAGATTTCAGTAAAGATTGGAAAACAAACTTTGTTGAAAACTCATTTGGGGTGTTTTTGTGAAGTCACTGATCATTTTATACCACCGTAACATAAATTTTGACTTAAGGGGTTCGTTTTGAGGGGTGAAATCCGAAGTGAAAAAAAAATTTTTTTACTAGGTCATCGAGTGTGGTGTCAAATGAAAGCTTGTGAAAACGCGAGTAAAAAATATATATATATATAATGTAATACTTGCGCACACTTTTCTTCGTATTACTTTTAAAAAATCGAGAAAAATCGCTGTCCCCTACCTTATCTCGAAAAGTACTTATCAAAAAATTTTGAAAAAATTTTGGAATATTCTCCACTGGGTATAGATTGAACGAAAATTATCACGAGTGCATTACCTTTAATAATTTATTTGGTACTAAGTTGGGAATGTGGAATCTTTGGCACAATGATACTACTCAGTATATATCACCACTACACCAAACACTTTATTTTTGCACTCGACGCGCGTTTCGCTAACCATGTTAGCTTCATCAGGAGCGATGATGAGTCAATCATCGCTCCTGATGAAGCTAACATGGTTAGCGAAACGCGCGTCGAGTGCAAAAATAAAGTGTTTGGTGTAGTGGTGATATATACTGAGTAGTATTTATTTGGTATATAAAAAAAAACAAAATTTCAATGTCACCAGTTTTCAGTAAAGATTGGAAACAAACTTTGTTGAAAACTCACTTGGGTTGTGTTTTGTGAAGTCACTGATCATTTTTATACCACCCTAACAAAAATTTTTATTTTAAAAACAATCAACGTACGGAACACTAATTGTGCAAGTTCAACTTGCACTTGACCGGTTTTTTATAATTCTATCCTTGCTGCAAAAATCGACATAGTTATATCATCACTCAATTTGTTAGACGTTAATTATGGAATAAATGTTACTGGGCTTGAATACATTACAGTCATAACAAAGAAATATTCTCAAAAGTTCAGATTGTGATTTCGTCCTGGAAAACTCTATTCTCCACAATTTGTTTTAACGCTAAGCAATGCTGAAAATTCAAAATTCTGCGATATATATCGCATAATTTTGAAAATTTCTTATACTGGCCATATTACTAACAACGGTACCTTACGTCACATGAACAAGAAACTGGAAATCATGCAAACTGTTAACATAGGAAAATTGGAGTATTTAAGATATGTAATGAGAAATTCCCACAGATATGGACTACTACAGCGAGTACTCCAAGAAAAGGTTTTTTGAAAAAGGAGACCCGGACACAGACGGATCTCCTGACTAACCAATCTGAGAAATTTATTCTTAACAAGTACCACCGGCACCGGTCTGTTTAGGGCTGCAGTAGATAGAGTAATGATGGCCAGAGTGATGACCAATATTCGAATAGGCACTTTAAGAAGAAGAATTCTAAAATTTGTCTAGCGATGGTTATTGGGAGACCTGCGCACAAATATGACTGAGGACAATAAACAGAACAATAACTTTGAGTATTTAGAAGATCGAAAAGAAATTGGTGTCTTGTCTCGATTCTATAATTAAGTTTTTTTTTATCGTTCACCTCTCCGCCTGAGTAGGGATGTTACCCTTTTTTAGTGTTCCATACGGAACACTTATAAGATCACTTCGGTGTCTGTCTGTCTGTCACACCCGATTTTTCTCCGAAACTATTTGACATAGAAAGTTGAAATTTGGTAATAATATAGGAATTGATGGCCTCATCAGAGCCATGTAGTTTTAAGAGTTAAATTTTGACTTAAGGGGTTAATTTTGGGAGGTGAAATCGGAAGTGAAAAAAAAAAATTTTACTAGGTCATTGAGTGTGGTGTCAAATGAAAGCTTGTGAAAACACGAGTAAAAAATGTATATATAATGTAATACTTGCGCGCAGTTTTCTTTGTATTATTTTTAAAAAATCGCGAAAAATCGTTGTCCAGCGCCTTATCTCGAAAAGTACTTATCAAAAAATTTTGAAAAAATTCCGGAATATTCTCCACGGGGTGTAGATTGAACGAAAAATTATCACGAGTGCATTACCTTTAATAATTTTTCTGGTATTTAAAAAAAACAAAAATTTCAAGTTCATCAGATTTCAGTAAAGATTGGAAACAAACTTAGTTGAAAACTCATTTGGGGTTTTTATTTTAAAAGCAATCAACGTGTGGAACACTAATTGCGCAAGATCAACTTGCACTTGACCGGTTTTTTTCATATCCTAAGGATATCGGCGAGGATGTCGTAATACCAGTCAAGTGCCGAAACATACATTTCTGTACCTCACAGCACCTTTTAGACAACGCGGTAGTGCTGCCTCGGACGTTATTGCATTTCTGCGAACAACTGCTACGTATGTACGTGGCCAGACCAAATATACTTAAATAATTTAATAAATAAAGTATACCGACCTGCGGGATTGAACCCTCGATCTTCTGCACTATACTGCAAGGTACTATACCACTGAGCCACAGCTGCCTCGGGAATAGCATAGGGAAGTGTCCGATTGATGTAGGCTGTTTGATTCCTTCCAGAACTGAGTATACTAGGAATATATGTCGCACCAGTACAATACATCCGTATAAGGTTCAACTTATACTACTCTTCAAGAATTCTTTCATATGTTATTTCCGTGGTTTGAGCAGCCCAGTACTATGTTCTCCATGAGAGCTTGCAAATATTCAAGACCAACTTGAATTACAACGTCAGCATATACACTGGAATTTAAGGATTTTTCATAGAGCGCGCATTAAGAATATATTAATTTCAAAGAGTAGATTGATTGGTCCGTTACTTTGTGACAGTACATTTTAACAATAAAATTACTTATTTACTTTGTTAACTGACACTAAATATATTTTTTGTAAAAATTTACAAATGCATCATCTCGATCCGTAGTACAACTACATTTTCAAACACTTAACTAGGACTAAAACAGATTTTGTATTTATTTTTTATATAATGAAAGGATGTGGGTATCTTAGGTTCTATAAAAGTTAGTATAGGATGGAATTTCCGGCGTCTACTTGACTATTTAGTAAATTTATATTATTGCTCTTTGAGTATCTGTAAATTTGTATTGATTTCAAGAAATTAAGTTTTGACCATTTAGGTGCCGTATGGAGTATTGATAAACAATTAATATTAGGAAATGAATGGTCAGTTTCTAAAAAATGCTTAATAAAGTGTGATTTTTCATTTTTTAACCTATAAGATACATTATGTTCTGCGAATCTTCTTTTGAAATTCCGTCCTGTTTAGCCTACGTAACAAAAAAATATTCTCTTTTGGTTTAGATATGTGGATGAAATCTACGTAACAAAAAAATATTCTCTTTTGGTTTAGATATGTGGATGAAATCTTAGTATAATTCCATGGAAATGATATTGAACTAGATTCTACTTTAAATCATCTAAATAATATACACCTCAACATAAAATTCACATTGGGAACGGAAACAGATAATAAAATAAATTTCTTAAATATTACAATTTCAGAGAACGGAAATAGATTAGAATTCGCTATTTTTCGTAAATCAACCTTTTCAGGTGTCACCATCCCAGCAAAATTGATACACCCTAACTCTCATAAACTAACAGCTTATAGATCTAGGAGCCTTCAATATCGCTTTTAGTAAAAATAATTTAAATAACCGGTCAAGTGCAAGTTGAACTTGCGCAATTAGTGTTCCGTACGTTGATTGCTTTTAAAATAAAAAATTTTGTTACGGAGGTATAAAATGATCAGTGACTTCACAAAACACATCCCAAATGAGTTTTTTTCAACAAAGTTTGTTTCCAATCTTTACTGAAATCTGATGACCTTGAAATTTTTGTTTTTTTTTAAATACCGGAAAAATTATTAAAGGTAATGCATTCGTGATAATTTTCGTTCAATCTACACCCCGTGGAGAATATTCCGGAATTTTTTCAAAATTTTTTGATAAGTACTTTTCGAGATAAGGCGCGGGACAGCGATTTTTCGCGATTTTTTAGAAATAATACAAAGAAAAGTGCGCGCAAGTATTACATTATATATACATTTTTACTCGTGTTTTCACAAGCTTTCATTTGACATCACACTCGATGACCTAGTAAAAAATTTTTTTTTCACTTCCGATTTCACCCCCCAAAACTAACCCCTTAAGTCAAAATTTAACTCTTAAAACTACATGGCTCTGATGAGGCCATCAATTCCTATATTATTACCAAATTTCAAGTTTCTATGACAAATAGTTTCGGAGAAAATCGGGTGTGACAGACAGACAGACAGGCAGACAGACAGACAGACACCGCAGTGATCTTATAAGTGTTCCGTACGGAACACTAAAAAGAACTGGACCCAATCAAAAATATGGCACTCAATAACGACTTCCAACCTAAAATAATTAATACCTTAATAAGCCATAAACAAAAACAAATCACCTTCAGCTTAATTTATCCCACAAAAGTATACTAAGAAAGAAAAACATTCATACCTCTCACATATCATCTCGGATAAAATATTGTAAGTTCTCATAAGCCAATAAAACCAGAATAGCTTTGGAACAAAGTTTGCTTCCAATCTTTACTGAAAACTGATGACCTTCAAATGTTTGTCCTTTTTTTTATATACCCGATAAATTATTAAAGGTGATGCACTCGTGCTAATTTTCATTCAATCTGCACCCCGTGGAGAATATTCCAGAATTTTTTCAAAATTTTTCGATCAGTACTTTTCGAGATAATGTGGGAGGACAGCGATTTTTCGCTATTTTTAAAAAATACTACAAAGAAAAGTCTGTGCAAGTATTACATTATATATTTATTTTTTACTCGTGTTTTCACAAGCTTTCATTTGACACCACACTCGACGACCTAGTAAAAAAAAATTTTTTCACTTCGGATTTCACCCCCCAAGACTAACCCCTTAAGTCAAAATTTAACTCTCAAAATTACAAGGCTTTGATAAGGCCATCAATTCCTATATTATAACTTTCTGTGACAAATAGTTTCGGAGAAAATCGGGTGTGACAGACAGACAGGCAGACAGACGGACAGACAGACAGACACCGAAGTCATCATATAAGTGTTCCATACGGAACACTAAAAATGAAAAATCACACTTTGCTAATCATCTTTTAGAAACTGACCATCAATTTAATGATAATTGTTCATCAATAGTCCATACGGCATCTAAAGGGTCAAAACTTGTTTCTTAGAATCAATAGAAATTTACAGAAACTCAGAACCACATATAAGTTTACTAAATAGTCAAGTAGACGTCGGAAATTCCGTCCTTTACCAACTTTTATAGCGAGTAAAAAATTATTGAACTGGAAGAAGAACTAAAAAACATAAAATCGACAGAGTTGGGCTTAGCGGACGTAAGAAGAACAGGAGAGTGGTCATAAACTTTTCCTTAAAGGAAATGAAAGTAAGAAAATTGGAGGAGCCGGTCTACTTATGCATAAAAGAATAGCAAAAAATGTTGTTCAGTTCAGAGCCACATCGGAAAGAGTGATTTCAGTAGATATACAGATGTACAGAAGGTGCAAATGTAAGATCATTCAGGGATATGCACCGACATCAGACAGCGAGGAAGAAGAAATTGACTAATTCTACGAATATATAAACAAAGCATTGCTACACCATAAAACAAGATATATTATAATAATCGGCGACTTCAATGTCAAAATAGGGAAACCAATGAATACAAATGAGAAGAGTATCGGGAAGTTTAATTTGGATACGAGGAACAGTAGAGGAGAATTGTTATCAAATTTTGTAAACGAAAATAACTTCTACTTTATGAACACATTTTTTTCCGAAAGCCAGAACATATGTGTTATCAAATGACAAGAATATTTTAATTGATACGACAGTCCTGAACACGATAAGCATTGTCAGTGACCATCGGATGTTTCAGAGCAAAAATAAGAATAAATCTAAAGCAGGAGAGACGTAGATTTATAACGCATACAAAGATAAAGACACCAACAGAAATAATAAAGCAATACACAGAGAGAATATCGACAAACACTGGAAAAACACATAAGCTACCAAACAGAACTTGATGAACTAAATCCACAAATAACCAAAGCTTACTCGTGACTACAAAACAAATAGCAACATCGAAAAAAAAAAAATACAAAAATTAAGTAAAGAGACACAAAATCTCACGAAACAGAGACGGCTATTAAGAAATGATCGTACAAATTGCAGATTCGATTTGGCAGAAATAGATCAAAAAAATAAAAAAAAAGATCAGAGAAGACCTCAGACAGTACAGAAACTCGAAAATAGAAGAAATTTTGAAAGAGGAAAAAGTCTGACACACCTAAACAAAGAAGTGAATGAAGGGGGACATCTATAATATATATAAAATGCAACGTCTCTCTGTCTGTCTGTCCGTTAGTGCGCTTATCACTGGAGAACCACTTATCCGATTTATGTACTTTTTTTTTAAAACATACATATGTTCTCTGGCCAGGTTATAGGCTATATTTTATTACGATAGGTAGCATAGGGAATGAGCAGTGACGAAAATAGTGAATGAAGTCGGAAAAAAGTTTGCCGTTAGCGCGTTCCCTTGCAGTACACAGCCTAAACCATTAAATTTGGAACAATATTATGTAGCAGAGAATATCTATAACACAGGGGAACAGCTGTTTTGGTGTCGAGGTTTTTTGAGCTGATTCTATATCAATTTGATGTCCTGAATTCAAATAACGTATTCATTTGTACCTAGGAGCTCAAATTTTTAAGATATACAATTTTAGAGAAATATAAGTTACATTATTGTAACTCAAATCCGTAAGTGTAGTAAACAAAAGTAGATACGAAATTTTTATTTTAGTTATATAAAAATACAATATTATGTCGTACTTACAAACAAAAAAAAACATTGAAGAAATGAAATAGTCACTCAACACTTGGAAAGCTTCTTTTCCGCGACATTTTTGAATTTTTTTTAAACAGTACCTTTTTAAACTCCAGCAGTAATCTGCCATCATGTGCATGTCCCATCTTCCTTGGTAGCGGTCCTCCATAACTTTAATATCTTGGTGAAATCTTTCATCTTGTTCCTCACTCATGTCTCCTAAATTTTCTGGAAAACGGTCTAAATGGCTGTGTAAATAGTGTATTTTAATACTCATATTGCACCCTAAGGATTTGAAACTATTAAGCATCTTGTTAACCATTTCAACATAGTTTTTTTGAGCTTTATGTTTGCCTAGAAAATTTTCTACAACTGCAACAAATGATGTCCAAGCTTCTCGTTCAACTTGATTCATTGAATTTATGAAGGCAGGATCCTTAATTAATTGTCTTATTTGTGGGCCGTCAAATATCCCTGCTTTGAGTTTTTTCTGTACTCAACTGATGCATTTTTACCCCTATATATGCAAAACAAGACCCATTCTTATCAAGAGCCTTTACAAATTGCTCATTAAGCCCAACTTTATATGTAACGGAGGAAGTATGATTTTTTCTCTTTCAACCAAAGTGTCGTTAATGACATTCTTTTCCCCAACGGCCATGTTTTCTCTCTGAGGCCAATCTTTTTCTAACCCAGTGGTGTGTTTTGTCCCTACTATCCCAGAGGCACAAGAAACACGGATATTTCGTGTAACCACTTTGCTGCCCAAGAAGAAATTTTACCATTTTTAAGTCTACACAAATCATCCATTGATGTTCGTAATACTTTATCTTCTGCAAGACCAAAGCTATGGTATTATATTCTTCTTTCAGTTTCGTTGAGTGAGCTAGTGGTATTGAACCATATTTATTCCCATTATGTAGAAGGACACATTTTAAACTTCGCTTTGAACTGTCAATAAATAGGCGCCAATCATCTGGAATATTATTCAGAAAGTCCCATTTCTTTCATGAGTCCCCTAATTTCGTGACAAAATACAAGATTGTCTTCTTGAGAAAAGAATGGTAGCAGATCTTTTTCTCTTGTACGGTAAAAGGTAATTTTGGTTCCTTGTTTCCAGTAAATTTTTGTCGTTCAACCTAGAAGCCAGTGCTTCAGAAGCTTTTTTCGATAAATTGAGATCCCTGGTGAGATCATTTAATTCATTTTGATTGAAGCGTTGAGGAACTGATGACGTCCCCTCATAGTCACTGTTAGTTTTATTAGCATCAGAACTTTTATTAGCATCAGAAGAGCGATCAGAGGGAAAATATTCGTCATCAGAGATATGTGGTAGCTGATGAAATGTCGGAATCGGTATTTCATCTGAGTGCGGGATAGGGCGTATTGCCGAGTCTAAATTGGGATAAGTCCACTTACTGCGGTTATTTCGATTGATTCCGTTAGTATTTACTAAACAGAAATAACAATCATTGAAGTGGTTTTTTTGGTTCTCTCCAAACCATTGGTACGCCGAATTTTTAGACATTTTCTTTTCCCGGTAGTCCACTGCCGTAAATGCTCTGTACAAGTTTTACATACGAGATGCGGAGCCCACGTTTTGTCCTGATCACCAAGCTTAACTCCAAAGTATCCAAGATACGCTCGCTTTTACAAAGTCAGTAATAGTTTGTCTGTTTTGTTGAAACATGTATTCTCCGCATATATAGCAAAACACATCAGGTTGATTTTACACAACTTCTTCTTGAACTGGAACCTGAACTCATTTTAAATTCTGTTCAATAACACAAAAACACTCTTTTCTTAACATAAAATAACACGCCGAATTCGATCTACTCTCATTAGTAAGAACGCACAAACTGACGAGACTTACCCGAGTTAGGTGATTAAAAGGGTCAGTTCAGGTACCTGATAGGCAATGGTTCCACTATTTATAGATTTACCTGGAATTTACTCAATTACAGACTGACAATAAAACCATTGTACCTACATTAATGAATATATAATAATTTTAGAACTCTCATAAATGAATATACTGAATAAAAACCATATTGGTAGATAAGTTGATGTATCTAAAAAAGTAGAGCTGATAGAGAAAAACGGATTGCATGTATAGATTTAGCGTCCCAAATATAGTTAAAATCAGCTCTAAAATCCCAGGCACCAAAACAAAAATATTTTTTTGTTGCCCTGTGTAATCTATAATCTGTAATATGTATAAAAAGCAATGTCTCTCTGTCTGTCTGTCTGTCCATTAGTGCGTTTATCAGGCGAGAATCACTTATCCGATTTTCGTGTCTTTTTTTAAATTCATACATATATTCTTTGGCCAGGTTATATAGTAATAATAATAATCTATATCTATAAATATATGTAAAATGCAACGTCTCTCTGTCTGTCCGTTAGTGCGCTTATCCCTCGAGAACCACTTACGTGATTTTTTTAAATTCATACATATGTTCTCTGAGGAGGTTATATAATAATAATAATAATCTATATAATATATATAAAATGCAACGTCTCTCTGTCTGTTTGTCCGTTAGTGTGCTTATCATTCGAGAACCACTCATCGGATTTACGTGATTTTAATATATGTAAAAAAAAATCTATAAATATATATATATATATATATATATATATATATATATATAATATATATATATATATATATATATATATATATATATATATATATATATATATATATAAAACGTAACATCTTTCTGCCTGTCTGTCTATCCATTACTGCGCTTTGCACTCAAGAACCATTTTATCTGATTTACGTGTTTTTTTATTATAAAATACAAAGGGAATAAACAGATACAAATTGCTAATATATAGGAAAAAAGTTGGAAGTTTAGCAGTAAGCTTCGCAGAAAGGCTGAATAGATGGGCGGAATACTTTAAAGAAACATTAAATGGAGATGAAAATGAGAAGTTGAATGAGAAATAGGAAGCAAAATTAACTGAAGGGCAGGAGGCGACAAATAAACCCTGCAAAGAAGAAATAAGAGAAATACTCAGAACCCAAAAAAATAAAAGATGTAGGTTTGAAAAAGTAGACAAATTTAATTATCTGGGACTAACAATAACATAGAGTGGACGAGAAAGGACGGAGATACAAGAAAGAATAGCAAAAGGACAGAGATGTTTTAGGCGAATGAATCCAATATTGAAATTAAAAAATGTATCAAGAAAAGCAAAATAAAGAATATATACGACAGTTTTCAGACCCACGGTGACATATAGATGCGAAACATGGAAACTGAATGCAAAAGAAAAGGAGACGTTGGAGGGGTGGGAAAGGAAAGCTTTGAGAAAAACCTACGGAGGAAGGAAAACCCCTTATAAGCCAAATCATAATAAGCCAGCGATTAGGATGGTTGGCACACGTGGCAAGGATGAAGGAGGAAAGACAGGCAAAGCAAGCCCTAATAAGAGGAGTGGTTGAAGAAGAGGCAAGGGTAGACCTCGATCTACATGGATTCAGGCAGTAAAGCAAGATCCGGAGTTGATGGGAATCCTGCACTGGAAAAAGCTAACAGGAGACAAAAAGAAGTGGAGACAAGTATGCAACCAAGCCATGGGCCTCTAAGGCCCCTTGAGCTATATAATAATATAAACATAACGAATAAGCAGTGACGATAAAGGTGAATCAAGTTCACGCGAGCGGAGCCGCGGGCACGGCTAGTTAAATAATAAAACAATGATAATCGAGAGATCGCACAAATCAAAGAGATAAAGGAAGCTACAGAGAAATATTATCAAACACTGTATGGCACGAAAATACCGCCACCATCCAGACAAGAAAAAAGGAAATACAGTGATAGTAAGAAAATGTAGGATCTGAAGATATTCCCGACGTAACAATCGATCAAATAATGAACATCCTACAATATATGCACAAAAACAAAGAAACCAGGGGACGATGAAATAACTATAGAAATGATAAAATATGGAGGGGTATCGATATTACAATCTCTTCAAGCTCTATTTAACAAGTGCCTCATAGAAAGTAAAATACCAATATCTTGTGTAAACTCCTGGATTGTGCTTATATATAAAAAAGGGGAAGAAATTTAAATTGGAGAATTGCAGAACGGTACTATACAAAATCCTCACTAGAATCATAACATATAGAATAACGAACAAATTAGACAGTTATCAACCACGTGAACAAGCGGGATTT
>CM032456.1:22722640-22736665 GCA_019049505.1 Pachyrhynchus sulphureomaculatus
AGGGTTCTCAGACTTCCGTATGTTTTCCAAATTTGTACTTTAATAAATTATATATAACCACAAATAATCTATTAAAATTTTTAAGGGGTTACATACAACTGGAATTTTCAAAAATTCGATTTTTTTATTTTTTACTGATTTTTTATTCTCTATCCTTTTATTTCTAAGGAAATTCCATTCCATTACAAAGTTATAGCGTCAGATGGGACCTGCGTCGGATTGGAACCGCTACCTGTCTTCAGACACTGTTTGCAATATTACTAAGGCAATTTTTAATATTTTTTAACTTTTTTTTAAAAATTTTAATAATTACTTTTTCTACAAACTGTCGAAAGGTCTTTTTAAATTTTTCTAATAGAGATTTTTTAAAAATAATTTAACATAAATTTTATTATTCGAAAATTGCATACTAAAGTTTGAAACACAGTAAATTTTTTATTTTAAAAAACAAACTCTTCGACATTGAATTGCCCATTGAAATATTCTTTTCCTACAGACAGGAAGGTGCCACAGTTTTCATCAGTGGTCCATTTAACCCGATAAAAAATAATGTTAACATTTAAGAAATATTAAAAAAAAAAAAATTCTTATAATTTAAACATAACCTAATAAAAAAGAACGATAAAGGAAGCTAAAGATATGTGACTAAATAAACAATGCACAGAAATAGAAGCATTAGAAAAGAAATACGACGCATTTAATTTACATAAGAAAGTCAAAGAAGCTGCTGGACTAAGGTTACAAAGGCTACCATAAGTAATAGAGGATAAAGATAAACTACAATAAATCTCCAACCCCAATTTCCCATCCTCCTTATCCTATATATCTTTTCCTACAAATAAGTATGATCAAATTTTATCAAATAACTCAATTAAAAAACTAAATAATACTTAAAGATTCCCTCAGCGCCCCGCCCCACTTACAGTTGAAAATATTGAAAAAATGAATATAATTTTCAGATTCCTGGGCTTAGGATCTGGCAAAGAACTTGTAACTCAATTTAGCTGAAAGCATCTCTCCAACTCCTTACTTGTTTTCCTATCGTGTGTTTATATATTTATGCTTCACATTTGTCTATTACCTTAACCAAAAACCAGACTAATTTCTTATAATACTATTTGAACTATATAATTTCTAATCACTCCTATCCCTTTCACCTTCTGTTAAAAGTAAGAAAAAAATATAATAATAGTCCTTGTCGTTCAGAATACTGAAGAAGGTCTATAACACGAAACATACGAAGCCATCCTTTTAACTCTCATTCTCACCTCCTTTACCTTTCATGTTAGACTATAATTAATTCTGTCTCAAGTTTGTCCATTTTAAATCACACCTTAAAGCAGTTCTCATAGTATTATTAAAAAAAGATAATATTTACTATCGACTCCTTTCATCCCCTCTCATGTTAGAATTGAATATAATTAAGTCTAATATTCTATTCTATCTAATACTGGAGTCTAATATTTAAATATATTATTCTTTTACTTAAAGAGTACGTTTCAGAGCGATATGTTAATAGGGTTACGGATATATCAGTTGATTATTCAACCTTTGGGGTTTGTAAAATAACTGGTTGGAAGGGTAGAACCTGTACTAACCTTAATTAACTAAACTGTATCAATAATTTCTATATATATTGTCAATAATTTTTGAGACTAATTCGGTTATATTTGACTGTTTCAGATTTACTTTTTATTTGCAAAAAATTACAGTTTCTCAAATACGCGACAGTGCAGACAACCCGAAGAAAGAAAAACTTATTTCCAAGCAATTTAAACTGCAGTCGTGCAGAAGGATGACCTATTTCTAAATATATATAAATGGGATTTTTAATACTAGAATAACTTCAGAAAATAAATTGTATTCAAAATAAAGGCGAACATTCCTAAACTTAATGTTATTCTGAAAAGCTCTATAAAATAAAAATATACATTTTTGAAAAGTTTTGTGTGTGTGTTTAATTTGGTTCAAGTGAAGCACTATAAATCAAATATTTCTTTACGCATTCGTCTGATTAATAGTTCCTCATCATTTTTTTTTTGAATTAAATATTGCTGCTTGTATATGTCAAAAAAGAAGGTATTTTAGAAAGCTAGACAGCAAATTTTATCAGAGAGCATTAATGCCCTCTGATGAAATTTGTCCCTCGTTCCCTTATTGTAACACATAATGAATGTAACATTAACATTAAGGGGTTACATACACCTGGGCGTTGCTAAAAGTATGTATATTTTAAAAAAAAAAAATATTTTAAAGGTTATTAAGTGAATAATACAAAAGAATAACGATTATATATTTTTATTGTACTTTAAATTATAAAAAAAATTAACTATATTATTTTCTGTCATGTTAAATGGACCACGTATGAAAACTATTTGCATATCTATCGCAATATACGTCCGTTTTTAAGGTTTTCGGAGTCAAGGAATTTATATCTATAGTTCACCATAAAGTACTTATTGTGTAAATGCCCAGTTATAATGCTTAGATTCTTTATTCTTTAATGCGAAAAAGTCAAATTCAGTATTTATGTTAGAACCACGTATTTGTAAAAAGGATTGTTAGGATTACACAGAAATGAAAATGAAAAAAACAGATAAAATTTCATAGGTACTTCCAATAAGGCCATAATCAAGACGAGCTTTAGGCAATTGTGTTACCTCTTCTAACAAGTTTTATATTTCATACCTGCCAAAATTACTCATTTGTTACGCAAAAAGTTAGTGTCGCCAAAGTAGTTTAAACTCTAGCACTACTAGGTTAATTCTATTGCAGCAAAACTGTATTTTATGTAGATGCTCAGGCAAAAGTCCAGTGTTTGATTAGTTACTTTGAGTTATTATCCGAAGACCTTTTAGACGGGGCATGTGCCATATTTAACGCCGGCAATACCTATGGATCGAATACTCTGGCTTTTATTGTATTTGGGAGATCCAAATCTAGATTGTAACCTTCCGAACGCAGAGCAAGCAAACGAGGTTCTTCTTTCCAAGTCAGCCTGTAAATAGTTTTTTTTTTGATATTTCGATTTTTTGTCCTAAATATTATAAATGTGTGTACCTTTCTTATTCTTTCACTTTCTATTAAAAGTTCCTGGAGGTTATCTTCACTTTGGTTGTTCAAGTATTTGGTTTTAGTGAAGTTTTCTCGAGACTTGTTATTTAGTTCCATCAGAATTTCTTGTAATTCTTATTTTGTGCTGGCAATCAAGAGTGACATTATCTACGAATTTTAAGTGATTTAATCGTTCACCGTCTGTTAGTATTCCTTTATTTTCCCACTTTAACAATTTGAACATGTCAACGTGAATACCTTTGGGGATATCGAGTCGCCTTGTCTAATTCCTCTTTTAATTTTAATTTTATTTGTTTCTTCTTTAAACATTATTTGTGATGTGGCATTATATATATATATATATATATATATATATATATATATATATATATATATATATATATTATATATATATATATATATATATATAGAAACTCTAGCATGCTCTTCGAAGATAGTCCATTTCTGTAGTTAAAAATTTTCTAGCCATATTTTTTTTGATTGGCCAGACTTCACTTCCATAAGATAAATTGCTTTTCACAATCGTATCATATATTCGGAATTTTGTTTTCTTTGAAATACTGTTTTGCTATAAAAATAGAGTTGAGCATTCCAATTATCTTTTTTGGAATAATTACTCTGCTTGGGATGGCGCTGCCTGCTTCTATAATCTGATTCTCGAATTTCTCCCACGATACACAGATGTTCTATTTTTTGATATAACCTGGTCTTCATGATCCTCGTCTTCAGGATCTTCAGCTATCACTGATAGCTGAAGTTCCTCATCTTCATGATCTTCAACTATCACTGCGCAGTGCAGTGTGAATGAAGTATTATTTATTATTAAAAGGTATTTTCATTAATTTACAACTGTTTTTTCAGTGCTCAAATACGGTGGCTAAATAGATATTGAAGAGTAATAGGGACATGCAGCATCCTTGTCTTAAACCCTCTGTAAATTTAAAGGTATGACTAAGGTTTTTACCCAACTTTAGTTGAGATTCTGCTCCTATTTATAACTCTTATATGGCTTTTACTAGAGGGACATTGATGGTTTACTGCAGTACTTCAATTCAATCTATTAATTGGTACAGTGTCGTACGCCTTTGCCAAATCAATAAAAACTAGATGTGTTTCTCTATTAACTGATGTTCTTTTTTCAAGTAGTTGGGTAATGCAGAAGATATTACCAATGGTTGAACTTCCGGCCCAAAAACCTGATTTGTTCTTCTGACTGATAGTGTTGATAATCATTTAGTGCTAGCTAATTCAATATTTTGCTATACAAATGGCTAGGTATGCAGATTACAGACTTACTTTCGTATATATTAAGATAATCCATGCATCTTTCCATAAGTACAGTTATAACTGATATTAATTTACGTTAACCATATTTGATTATTATAGCCGGAATTTCACTAGGACCTGATGCAATTTTGTTTTTTAGGATTCTTATAGCTATCATTGCCACCGTAAAATATTATTTCGTAAAATCGAATGATTTTCTTAGACTATCAGGTCAGAAACTATTAATAGCTGAGATTAAAAAAAACTATCCTGTTATTTGTTGGTTTATAATTCTTGAAACTCCATAAAATCCTTTTACAAAATTTTTGAATTTTAAATTATTTTTTGACAACGCAAAGAAAAACCACTAATAAATGGCACATATAAGGGAAATGTTTGAAAATTAATTGACCAACATTAAGTGCATAGAGTTTTTAATTAGAAAAATAGCTGACACTATTCTACTCAGCAATATTATGCCCGTTTGCAATAAATGATCCACAAAAATAACACGCACACAGGAAAACTGTTAGGTACCATATTTTAAGTTTCTAATCTTTTACAGACATATCCTCTATGCGTGCTCATAAAATATGAATGAACTATAATCCCACTATATTAAATTTTAAAAAAATCTTAGATTTAGCCAAAAATCTTATCAAAAAATACATAGTGTTTTGTTACATAAATTATAGAGATTTTCCGGCTCATAAAAAAATATTTAAAACCTATGAATTAAAAGCAAAAATACCCCTTAGAAAATAAAATATAAGGCAGGAACAATGGTTTCTTTATGAAGGCAAAGAATAAGAAACCAAGATAAAGATGTATTAAATGCAACGTTAGATGAAAGGTTAGAAACATATTTTTTTAGTAAGTCTTCAGAAAGTAACTCGTTTTTTTTTTCTGAAACAAAAATAATTAGACTCTCAGATTCGTATGTACAAAAATATTCGGTAATGGTCGCCTCCTTGGAAAAATTTATTTGATAATATTCAAAATAAGTTTTGAAGATTTACTGCATATAACATATAAGTATTACTGCTGAGTTAATATAATGAATATATTTTTTTATTTTCGATGTTCATAGCCTGCATAGCGTATTATCCCGGATGGCGTTCTAAAATTAAACTTAACTTTCCTAATAAAAGATAGATAGATATATATATATATATATATATATATATATATATATATATATATATATATATATATATATATATATATATATATATATACATATAGATATATATATATATATATATATATATATATATATATATATATATATATATATATATATATATATATAGGAAAATCTCCCTTTGGGCTGACACCAACGGGACCAACCAAAAGTATCCATTCAAGAGGTGGGTCCGCTTAAAAGAAATAAAAAAAAAAAAATCGTTTTTTTTTAATGGAAACTGTAATTAAAGAATTTAAGACTTTATAACTTAAGGAAAAAACAAAGACTTGTTACCTTTAGATACATATAAAATATAGTAGGCTTACTTTAATGACGCAAAAATTCATATACAATTGTTTGTCTTCTCTCTTTTTCTTTAAAATGGTGTCCACAAATCGTATTTCTAATTTGGAAAGAAGCTCCAAAGCGGCAAAACTTTTAAGTTTTTTGGTTAGGGTAATAGCTTCACCATAATTTGGGATAGCATCTGTTGGTACTGGAACCACATCGATATCAGAATCTTCGGAAAGTCCTTGTATTTCAACTGGATTTTCAATTTCTTGTTCTAAATCTGGATTTTCAATGTACAAATTTTCATCTATGTTCAAAAAATCATTAAGGTTTTCATTATCAGTCAACTCCAACAAATTCTTATTTTCTGAGAATATCTGCAAATACGTTAAGTGGTAAGTAATCTTCTGGATCAGATGTAACAGCCTCAGTTAACTGGTCTTCACTTTACATATTTTCATGCTTAAATCCCACTTTACGGAAGCAATTTTTTAACTGTTTCCTTGGTTACTTGTTCACAAGCGGTTTTTTGTAAAGTAAACTGCATCTAATGGCGTAATTATCTTAATTAACTCAAAAAGCTGTACTAGCAGTTTCAATGTTTACTATCAGGTGTTTTAGTACTAGACTTCAGTAATAAATTTTAAAATTTTTTTACAATTCCCTGGTCAAGTGGTTGACAAGCTGATGTACAGTTAGGGGGCAGAAGAAACAAGATTTTTATATTTTTTAAGCGGATGTCTTTTGGATGAGATCCTGCATTGTCTAAAAAAATAACAAAATGTTTCTTTTTCCTTTTGTCATTTTCCAATCAAGATTTTGCAACCGCTCTATCATAATTTCTCCTGTCATCCAAACTTTCTTATTATATTTCCAAGTTACAGGCAGGTTGTTTATGTATACTCTGGGTTTAGTTGCCTTACCAATGACTGAGAGTTTTTCTTTTTTCTCCCGCCATATTTGCACAATGCAAAATTGTAAACCTCTCTTTGAGATATTTGCCAACAAAACATTTTTTTCTTTTTTTAATGTTAGCATTTTGTTGGGTAGAGCCCTAAAATACAAGCCTGTCTAATCGACATTATACAAGTTTCTCGGTATCCTTTAATTAAAGAAGGGCATTTTTCCCAGAATGGTGAAGCATTTTCAGCAATAATCGAAGCTCCTTTCTCCTGAAAATCGCTTTAAAAAACTTATGTTGTTGCGGATTCTAAATTTATTAATTCATATATAATAAAAGACTGTTTTTAGTCAATTTCCACTGGTATTTTATTTAAATTGCGATGACGCGTGTGACAGTGTAAATGTAGATCTGAAGAAGCTGCATCGACTGCGAAACGCGTCATCGCAATTTAAATAAACCAGTGGAAATTGATTAAAAACAGTCTTTTATTATATATTTATAATGAATTTCCATCAAGTAGCAGCTACAACAATCCAAAATTTATTAATTCAACCAGAAGAAGCACTGAATGTAGAATGCATCAGAGACTCGGCTATTTCTTTTGCTTTGCATCGTATTAGCGAACCTGTAAAAAACATTAGCAATAAGTTTTTTCATTTTTGTCACGACAAGCCCACTGATACTCTCACCCCTTTTATCCATTCTTTGAATTGATATAAAAAGAAAATCAACACACTAATTCCAGAAAACCCTATCTAAAAAAAAATAATTCATGTGCCTACCTGTCAAAGGAATCCCCTTATGGCGAGCTGCTATATAAACCAGTTATATCACAATAGGTCAATTTTAATACCAGTCAAAAAGCTTTTTTTTAATTCAAATTGCTGTTCGACATCCACTTGTTCAGAAGGATTGCTTCTTGTTTAATTATAATGGCAGCTTGTGTTTTCCGATATTAAAACGTTTGGATAAGTCCCCTATACTTACTTTTCCTTAATGTGAACTTCAACAATCTCAATTTTTCGTTTAAGCATGAGAATTTTTCTATTTAGAGCCATTTCTACAATGAATGTGTCGCCCACTGTGTTTCTTTTTCGCATAGGCGTCAGACTAATATTAAATCCCCACGTGTACCGAAAAATTGAGATCGGTAAAACCCCGGTTTACTCGAAGAAGTCCCTCAGTGAAGGCAGGCAGCGAAGTTGGCGCGCCGGCGCGGTTGAGAAACGCAACAGTAATACTCGCCACAGAAAAAATAAGACAAAAACCTTTATTTTTTATTGTTTTTTGTCCGGTTAAGAGAACATTTTTTTGTGTCTGCGTCCGTTCAAGAGAATGTCCATCCAAGAGGGAGTTAACACAATGCTAATTATATGAGAATCGGTTAGGGCCATGAAAAACTGTCCGTTCAAGGGAGGTGTCCGTGTAACAGGAGTGTCTGCGAAGGGGAATTTCACTGTATATATATTCTCGTCTTGATACACTTCTCAGACTAAGCTCTCTCGTACTGTATCTTTATAAAAGATAAAGAATAATAATAATAGTTATCTAAATTAACTAAATGTTTTTTTAGCCTTATTGCCATATATATCGAAAGTATTTAATATTAATTTTGATTCACATGTATGATAATATTAAAGCATTATTTTAGGCACAACACATACAACAAGAGAGACTTTAAAGTGATACAAAAATTGTGTTGTCTTGTATATTTTAATGCTCAAACACTAGTCGTGCCTGAAAATTGAGTAAAATTTTCCAGACGGTTCCTTTATAGCATATATTATGATGAAAGCTTTTAATCTAATTAAAACAACTGCTTATAGTACAAGCTTTCACAGTTAATTAAAAAAACTGATAAAGCAACTATATTTATTAGTGAAGAATAACAACATTTAAAAATAATGAAATAAATTAAACAAATTAGTAGAAGGTAGTAACAGATTTCTGGCATTTTTTAGTGTTCCGTACGGAACACTTATAAGATCACTTCGGTGTCTATCTGTCTGTCTGTTTGTCTGTCTGTCTGTCATACCCGATTTTCTCCGAAACTATTTGTCATAGAAACTTGAAATTTGGTAATAATATAGGAATTGATGGCCTCATCAGAGCCATGTAGTTTTGAGAGTTAAATTTTCACTTAAGGGGTTAGTTTTGGGGGTGAAATCGGAAGTGAAAAAAAAATTTTTTACTAGGTCATCGAGTGTGGTGTCAAATGAAAGCTTGTGAAAACACGAGTAAAAAATGTATATATAATGTAATACTTGCGCGAACTTTTCTTTGTATTATTTTAAAAAATCGCGAAAATCGCTGTCCCGGGCCCTCTCTCGAAAAGTACTTATCAAAAAATTTTGAAAAAATTCCTTAATATTCTCCACGGGGTGTAGATTGAACGAAAATTATCACGAGTGCATTACCTTTAATAATTTTTTCTGGTATTAAAAAAAAAAAAAAAAAATCAAGGTCATCAGATTTCAGTAAAGATTGTAAACAAACTTTGTTGAAAACGCATTTGGGGTGTGTTTTGTGAAGACACTAATCATTTTATACATCTGTAACAAAATTTTTTATTTTAAAATCAATCAACGTACGAAACACTAAATGCGCAAGTTCAACTTGCACTTGACCGGGTTATTAAAAGGACATGAATATCTATTCTAATTTATGCTGTCTATCTCTATGTTTCTGAAGTACAATAATTATATTATGAAGTGGAGGACGAGAGATTGGTTCTTGTAATAGGCTAAAAAAGTGTAACTGAACAAATACAGTAATACCCCGCTTTACGCGAGGGATACGTTCCGAAAAAAATCGCGTTAACTGAAATTCGCGTATATCGAGGTTTATGATTAAACATAGTCAAAATTTAATACAAAAAAATACAAATCATTTTAATCAATCACTTAATTCTAAGAACACTTTATGCAATACATACTCTTATTTTTTACGGAAAAATACATCTATTGTCTTTTGGGTAACGTTTTGTTTACGTTTTCTTGTAAAATACGTTCATAACACCCAACACTGTTTTTAATTGTTTGACACACGGTCAAGACACGGTCATCATTATTGTCTATACTCTGCAATATGTCCAAACCTGAATAAATTTTTGAAAGTGCATTTTGTATTTCCCCTGAAGATAAAACTTTCTCTTCTACTTGTTCTTCCTCATCGTAGATAGGATTATTCTGTAACTCGATCAGATCTTCATTGCTAATAGGATCGTCGTGCGTTGCTACAAGTTCTACGAGATCTCTACCGTGACATCTTCAAGTTCAGACCCCTCAATCATTGCAGCAATGTCTTCAAGCACTTGTCTCTGCATCTGGACAATTCTTCTAGGTGCTTCCACTACATCTGGCCAAAGATTACGCCACACCCCATTCATACAACTCATTTTAACTTCCTTCCAAGCCTCTTCTATGTTGTGAATAGACTTCATAATGTTGTATGACTTCCACCACTCTCGCATAGACTGTCTTCCTTCCCCGTCAGTTTCATGAATTAGTTGGCTAAAAGTGCGGCGATGGTAATAAGCTTTGAAGTTTGCTATTGCTCCCTGGTCCATAGGTTGTAATATTGACGTAGTGTTTGGTGGAAGGAACTTTACGTACACTTTTAAGTCTCTGGGCGTATCAAGTGAGGTTGGATGTCCTGGGGCATTGTCTAAGAGTAAATATAACTTTACGTTCAAGCCCATTTTCTGTCACAGTATGATTTGACTGATGGGCAAAAACTATTAGAATACCATTCTTGAAAAATTTCCCGTGTAACCCACGCCTTTCTGTTTGATCGCCACACAACTGGTAGACTTGTCTTGTCTGTGCCTCGCATTGCACGGGGTGTTTCTGAATGGTACACTAGTAAAGGTTTCAGTTTGAAATCACCAGTGGCATTACCACCCAGCAGAAGTGTTAGTCGATCTTTCGCAGCTTTGAAACCACTGGCTTGACGTTCTTCCTTAGAAATGAATGTTCGAGATGGCATTTTTTTCCAGTAAAGTGCGGTCTCATCAACATTGAAGATGAGACAAGCAGGAATTTTTCTCTCGTCTAACGAAGTCTTGAAACTTGTCTGGAAACTCAGCTGCAGCTTGAATGTCCGCGCTGGCCGCCTCGCCTGTTATGTGGATATTGTGAAGATTAGAACGCTGCTTGAACCGATGGAACCAGCCTCTGCTGGCAGCAAAAGTCGGAGTGGCACTCCCTTCTCCTTCTTTGTGTTTTCAGCATCTCATACAAAGATTTTGCTTTTGTGCATATGAGATCTTGACTTAGTGGTGTGTTCTTCTTATTCAAATCTTCGATCCAGACTGACAGTAATTTCTCCATTTCTTTCTAAGATAGATGATCTCGAACGAGAAAGTTTTGTTGCACTTATAGGTGTTGAACCTTCGCTGGAGATTTTAATTTTTCCCGATTTTTATAAATCGTTCTCACAGTCGATTCTGAGAGTCCAAAAAAAAATCTCTCCCAACAATTGTTGCTTTTGCCTCCATTTTCCATTCTTCTTAACACTTTCATCTTCAATTCCAAAGTGACGCTTTTACGCTCTTTTTTCTTTACAGGCGGCATTTTTAACGTAGGGTTAAATTATGTATGTATGTATCTCCAATAAATATTAAAACAAAACTGCCAGCCGACCGAACTAACATTACGGAACAAATGAACACACGAAACGAACGAGGAAATCCCCATAGAACAAAGTCGAAGGACAGGGAATTCCCAATTCTTCAAAGAGAATATTCAGAGAAAGCGGGGATCCCCCCGCGACCATAGAGAAGTTAATGACTACATGAGCGCGAAATTTGAAATTCGCGTTATAGTGAAACCGCGCGTAACGGGGTCGCGCTAAGCGGGGTATTACTGTAAAGAAAATTTTATATCTTAACTTGTAGAACTCATTTAAGCATAGTCATTCTATGAGCTAAAATATCTATAATATATATAAAATGCAACGTCTCTCTGTCTGTCTGTCCGTTAGCGTGCCTATCACTGAAGAACCACTTATCCGATTTACGTACTTTTTTTTTTAAAACATAGATATGTTCTCTGGCCAGGTTATAGGCTATCTTTTATTACGATAGGTAGCATAACGAATGAGCAGTGACGTAAGATAGTGAATGATGTCGGAAATAAGTTTGCCGCTAGCGCGTGCCTTTGCAATACACAGCCTAAACCATTAAATATGGAACAATATTATGTAGCAAAGAATATCTGTAATCTATAATATATATATATATATATATATATATATATATATATATATATATATACATATATATATATATATAATGCAATGTCTGTCTGTCTGTCTGTCCATTAGTGCGTTTATTACGCGGAAACCACTTATCCGATTTACCTGTCTTTTTTTAAATTCATACATATATTCTTTGGCCAGGTTATATAATAATAATCTATATCTATAATATATATAAAATGCAATGTTTGTCTGTCTTTCTGTCTGTCCGTTAATGTGCTTATCCCTCGAGAACCACTTATCCGATTTACGTGATTTTTTAAATTCATACATTCATACATACTTGAAATTTGGTAATAATATAGGAATTGATGGCCTCATCAGAGCCATGTAGTTTTGAAAGTTAAATTTTGACTTAAGGGGTTAATTTGGGGGTGAAATCGGAAGTGAAAAAACAATTTTTTACTAGGTCATCGAGTGTGGTATCAAATGAAAGGTTGTGAAAACACGAGTAAAAAATATATATATATATATATATAATATATATATATATATATATATATATATATATATATATATATATAATGTAATACTTGAGCGCACTTTTCTTTGTATTATTTTCAAAAAATCGCGAAAAATCGCTGTCCCCGCGCCTTATTTCGAGGTACTTATCAAAAATTTTGAAAAAATCCCGGAATATTCTCCACGGGGGGTAGATTGAACGAAAATTATCACGAGTGCATTACCTTTAATAATTTATCTGGTATTTAAAAAAAAAACAAAAATCAGGTCATCAGATTTCAGTAAAAATTGGAAACAAACTTTATTGAAAACTCATTTGGGGTGTGTTTTTGTAAAGTCACTGATCATTTTTATACCACCGTAACATAAATTTTGACTTAAGGGTTTCGTTTTGAGGGTGAAATCGGAAGTGAAAAAAAAATTTTTTTTACTAGGTCGAGTGTGGTGTCAAATGAAAGCTTGTGAAAACACGAGTAAAAAATATATATATATATATATATATATATATATATATATATATATATATATAATGTAATACTTGCGCACACTTTTCTTCGTATTACTTTTAAAAAATCGCGAAAAATCGCTGTCCCCTACCTTATCTCGAAAAGTACTGATCAAAAAATTTTGAAAAAATTCTGGAATATTCTCCACGGGTATAAATTGAAGGAAAATTATCACGAGTGCATTACCTTTAATAATTCAACTTTGTTGAAAACTCATTTGGGGTGTTTTTGTGAAGTCACTGATCATTTTATACATCTGTAACAAAATTTTTTTATTTTAAAAGCAATCAACATACGGAACACTAATTGCGCAAGTTTAACTTGCACTTGACCGGTTTTTTTATGTATTGGGTGACTACAAAAGTTCGTGCCCGGTTAGAAACCAAATTAAATTCACATTTTCATGAAAAATAGTATTTATTAATCAACAATGTACTCTCCATCATTTTCTATAACTGTCTTATATCGTTTTGCAAGTTTTTGGTAGAAACTGCGTGTTTCTCGCTTCAAGGAAAGTCGTAAGGTAGTTTTTGACTTCTTTCATAGAATCAAATTTTTTAAACCAATCAAATTATCTTGCAGAGAACAAAACAGATGACAATCTAAAAGGGCAAGGTTAGGGGAATACGGCAGGTGCTGAAGAATTTCACCCTTTTAACTCCCTAAATTCAATTCAACCTTTGCCATAGATTCTGCTCTTTCACTTCCATCTTCCAGCCTCTTTTTTTAGTGTTCCGTACGGAACACTTATAAGATCACTTCGGTGTCTGTCTGTCTGTCACAACCCGATTTTCTCCGAACTATTTGTCATAGAAACTTGAAATTTGGTAATAATATAGGAATTGATGGCCTTATCAGAGCCACGTAGTTTTGAAAGTTAAATTTTGACTTAAGGGTTAATTTTGGGGGTGAAATCGGAAGAGAAAGAATAATTTTTTTACTAGGTCATCGAGTGTGGTGTCAAATGAAAGGTTGTGAAAACACGAGTAAAAAATATATATATAATGTAATACTTGCGCGCACTTTTCTTTATATTATTTTCAAAAAATCGCGAAAAATCGCTGTCCCGCGCCTTA
>CM032456.1:22736765-22769265 GCA_019049505.1 Pachyrhynchus sulphureomaculatus
ACAAATTCAGACTAATAGTAATATAGACAAAAAAAAAAAAAAAAAAAAAAACGGGGGGAGGAAACTCCCCCCCGATAATTTTCAAAATTCAAAATAAAGATATTGTTGATGCTAGATTAACCAACATGGAATGTGAAGGTCAAAATAATTCTATAAAAACTAATACTGATAAAAAAGAACGATTTCAAAGACTATACAGAGAAAACGATTTAAAACCGTATATTGTTACAGTCGAATCTGATTATGAAAATATAGGGAAATTTTCTGATGTAAAAATTGCCAAAGAAATTTTTGATTTAAATTTAAATTACATTTATAAATCTAAAAGTAAAGGTAGAAATAAAATAGCTATTGAATTCATTGACTACAGTGCAGCTAATGAGTTTGTAAATGAACCTAGACTAATAGAGAAAGGTTTAAGATTAACAATCCCGCGAAACTACACATCTTGCAAAGGTGTGGTACGTCAAATAGATTCAGACCTTGATTTAGACTCTCTAAAAAAGGGTTTTGCAGACAATAATAAAATTATAGATGTTATTAGACTAAACAGAAAAGTAATTAACAAAGAATATGATGCTTCCATATCAGATAGTAGAAAATATCTATATATTCCAACCAGCTCTCTACTTCTTGTATTTGATGGCACAACAATGCTACGAGAGGTGACTTTTTATGAGTTGCCTAGACATGTAATCTCATATATTCCCCCAGTAACTCAATGCTACTCCTGTTTACTATTCGGTCACACAAAAAACAATTGTAAGGCTAAAAAGAAATGTTTTGAATGTGGTGAGATAACTCATGAAACCTATACTGATGAAAATGACGTGATACAAACAATATGCGTAAAAAAATGCTACCATTGTAAAAGTACGGATCACATAAGTATTTCAAAAAAATGTCCAGAATGGTAAGGATGGAGAAATTACGTCATGTTCTAGTTAGAAGTTTATTGAAAACGTTTAGCCTGATTTGTAGCCTTCTTCATTTCATCTAAAAATTGAAATTTTCAATCACTGTACATTTTCCTCCATTTTTTGCTTTTCTTTATGACTTTAAATTTTGATTTTATAGGACTGTTTTGGATATTCAGTAGGCTACACAATTTTTTAATTATGAATATATAAAATTCTTAAACTTATAATACAATGTAAAAAGTGAAATAATAAAAAATACACATAAATATACTTTATATTGTTGTAATTTTTTTTTTGGGTATATGTGTCACCTAAAAAGACTTTTGCCTGCCCGTATCTTGGGATTATTTAAAATATTTATCAGTAATTCGAAAGTGCATCTTTTAATTGTTTATTTGAAAAATGGAAATAAAGATAGTTTCCTATCAATAAAAACCCATCCTCTCAATAATAAGTTTGTTTAAGAAATCACTTTTTGAAAGAGCTTCTTTATATTATGTTTATGGATATTTACTTTGTTTGTAGAAATAAGAATATAAAAATCGCTAATACTTTTTTCCTCTTGTTCTAGGTATAACGCATTATCTAGATGGGCAAATCAATTAAATACTTTGCATTCTTCATTTAGTTAATATCACTTTTTCATTCAATGATTTATCTAAATTTTGTATCTCATATTGTTAAAATTTTCTAATAAATAGAAATTTATTATTTCTGTGTTTGATTTCTCCCATTCAGGTTTTATCTAAAACCAATTAGCAATGTTAACGTGAGTAATCTTGAAGAAAAATAGTGAAATAAAACAAAAATTAGACGCTTACTCTTTTGTTCTCTCTCATTTGATCATAGATCATAAGAAAACACCATACACCATTTTCAGTGTTTTTAAATGCTTTTTAGTATACAAGAAGTATTTTTTTTACCTACAGTCCCTGGCCAAATTATTAGACGCACTGTATTTTTTTTAGTAATTTTATGTTTCTTAAGAGTTTTTTATGCAATAATGGTATATTTAAACTACAATATTATTGATTTTTATTTAAAAGAATTGTTGTAGACTACATATTTGTATTTATTTTTAACATATGGCAACATTGTGTTGACAAAGTGATACATGAACGTAAATAAGTACAAACCTGTATCAGTCGCGATCGGAATCGAGTCAGGTACGGACGTGTTTCTGTGGCTTTATGGACTGTGATTGTTTGTTTAACAGTTTTATACTACTCAGTTATTAGTTTATTTTGTATGCAGTGTTTTAAAAAAGTAATTGGACTATTTTCATTATGGGTAGAAAAGGCGATCTTTCACCACGTAAAAAAGCTGAAGTGAAGGCCCTTGTGATTGCGAAAACATTTACAAACCGAGAAATATCACGAAGATTGGAGATTTCTGAAGCTAGTGTACGACGCATAAAAAAGAAAATGAGTCAGGGAAGGAATTAAGCCCGAAAAGAAAGAAAAGATGCGGTAGAAAACCAATTTTCACTCCACGGTCAGAGAGATGTTTGAAGAAAATTTGTGTAGAAAACAGATTTGCTACCACAAAGGTAATAAAATCACAACTCCAGGATGCTAGCGTAAATGCTTCTGAGCGCACTGTTCGAAGAAAATTGAAAGAATTAGATTTTAAGGCCTGTCGCCCCGCCAGGAAGCCCAAGTTAACAGCTGCAATGAAAGCAAAGCGCCTGAAGTGGGCCAAACAATGGCAAGACAAAGATGTGGACTTCTGGAGATCGGTAAGATACAGCAATTTAATCAATAACTGATACATTATTATCATTTTCAGTTAAATAAAGCAAATAAACATGGAATGGAATGGATTGTTTATATATTTTTCCTATTTTTGACAGGTCTGCTTCAGTGACGAAAGCACATTCGAAATTTTGCAGAATAAAGCTCAGTATGTGCGTCGTCGTCATGGAGAAAAGTTTCATCCTGATTGTGTCGTCCCGACGGTTAAACATCCCACCAAAGTGATGATTTGGTCAGTCATCAGCGGCAAGGGCACTGGACGTCTGTACGTCGTCAAAGGAATAATGAGGCAAGATCAGTACAAAGAAGTATTACAAAATCGGTTGATTCCGCAGCTCAGAGAATGGTTTCCAAATGGGGAACCATTCACTTTCATGCAAGATGGAGCTCCCTGCCACACTGCTCGGTCTGTTAAAGCTTTTTGGCAGAAAAAAAATATCCCTCTGTTGGATTGGCCGGGTAATAGCCCATTGAAAATGTGTGGGAGCTGATGAAAAGAGAAGTGGCTAAAGATGTGATTACCAACAAAACCCAGCTCCTAGAAAAGATTATTCATGTGTGGAATCATCATCCTCAAATGCAGGAGACAGTACAATCTTGCATTGATAGCATGCCGCGCAGAATTAAAGCTTTGATAGCGGCTAAAGGTGGCTCAACTAAATATTGACTTTTACTAACATTAATTTCACTTTTCTTTAAAACTTAATAAACTTATGCTTTTCTAAATTAATGCTGTTTTATTTATGTCAAATAAATCGGTAATTGATTGGATAATATAAAAATAAAAAACAAATCAATTTAAAATAATAAAACGGTACAATATCACTCGGTAATTAATATTTTACATGAAATCTTGCAGTGCGTCTAATAATTTGGCCAGGGACTGTACACACTGACTGGAAAGCGTGATGTGACTTATTCCCAAAATTTCTCTTGTTGAAACAATCAACACGAAAAAGGTTTGATAACTCGAAAATAGCTATTTGTTATCGTTAAGTAACTGATTTGATTATTATATATATGATAATTAAGGGGTTAATGTAATTTCAGAGAGACTTAATTTACTCTACAACAGGAACCTAGAGGATAAAATTTTCTAAAAAAACGTAGCTAGAGAGAATTTTTTGAAAAATGAAAGACATTAAGAACTTCTGTATATAAATAGTAGCTATAATATTCTCTAAATAGAAATAGTTTTTAACATGCAGAATGTAGCCCGTAACTTGACCCTGTAACTACTTTATATTCATAAAAAAATTCGTTAAGACAGAACAGACAAGCAGACAAAAAATCTGTTTATTTGGTCCTCTATATAAATTAAATAATATCTACCAATCATTTATCCAAAAATATAATTAAGGTACAGTCACAGCTTCCGTTATAGTTTTATAGGTAAGTTTTAAAATCAAGACATTTGGTATTTTAAATTTTATTATTCAACATTAGCCAAAGTGTCAAGAAAAATACGTCCATAGGCCAGATTTTGCTTAATATCCACGGAGAGCCTGGTATCAGGAGAGCAGAAAGGCGAGAAGGTGTATTTATTTGCGCTGTGCGCCTGCTACTTCCTTTTAACTACTAGTAGATCACTATCTGTCCTTTACTAATATTTACTTGAAATAAAAGATAGAGCTAATATACTACCAAAGAAATCTTATTTATTTAAAGTTAAGTTCATTCTTTTTAGTGTTCCGTACGGAACACTTATAAGATCCACTTCGGTGTCTGTCTGTCTGTCACACCCGATTTTCTCCGAAACTATTTGACATAGAAAGGTGAAATTTGGTAATAATATAGGAATTATTGGCCTCATCAGAGCCATGTAGTTTTGAGAATTAAATTTTGACTTAAGGGGTTAGTTTTTGGGGGGTGAAGTTGGAAGTGAAAAAAAAATTTTTTCACTAGGTCATCGAGTGTGGTGTCAAATGAAAGCTTGTGAAAACACGAGTAAAAAAATATATATATAATATTATACTTGCGCGCACTTTTCTTTGTATTATTTTTAAAAATTCGCGAAAAATCGCTGTCCCGGGCCTTATCTCGAAAAGCAGTTATCAAAAAATTTCGAAAAAAAATTCTGGAATATTCTCCACGGGGTGTAGATTCAACGAAAATTATCACGAGTGCATTACCTTTAATAATTTATATGGTATATAAAAAAAAAAAAAAAAAAAATTTCAAGGTCATCAGATTTCAGTAAAGTTTGGAAATAAACTTTGTTGAAAACTTATTTGGGGTGTGTTTTGTGAAGTCACTGATCATTTTATATCACCGTAACATAAATTTTGACTTAAGGGATTCGTTTTGAGGGGTGAAATCGGAAGCGAAAAAAATATTTTTTTACTAGGTCATCGAGTGTGGTGTCAAATGAAAGCTTGTGAAAACACGAGTAAAAAATATAAATATAATGTAATACTTGCGCACACTTTTCTTCGTATTACTTTTAAAAAATCGCTGTCCCCTACCTTATCTCGAAAAGTACTGATCAAAAAATTTTGAAAAAATCCTGGAATATTCTCCACGAGGTATAGATTGAACGAAAATTATCATTACCTTTAATAATTTATCTGGTATATAAAAAAAACCAAAATTTCAAGGTCACCAGTTTTCAGTAAAGATTGGAAACAAACTTTGTTGAAAACTCATTTGGGGTGTGTTTTGTGAAGTCACTGATCATTTTATACCACCCTAACAAAAATTTTTTATTTTAAAAACAATCAACGTACGGAACACTTATTGTGCAAGTTCAACTTGCACTTGACCGGTTATTTATTTATATTTTTATATATATTTGAGGTTAGAATAAAAAGAAAAAATTAATTGAATTATGATTTAGAAAAAATACAAAGACAATTATTATTAAAAACGGTATAATATGAATACAAATCATCCGTGGGGGTCCTATACTTCTTATGACAAGGAATGAAATTGAATGCACTAAACGCGGTAAATTTTAAAATTATTTTCATATTTGGAGTGTTAGTTTGTAAGAACTTTTAAAAGAACTAGAAGAACACAGAATAGCTTTTCCTTATAATAAAGTGAAACATTTTTTTGTTTAAAGTGACTGCCTTTTTCTAGAAGACCTAACTTAAAATTTTCTGTTGCTGTCATGTCCCCAAGATTCTCAAACTTCTCAAATAACCGAGTAGAAATAGTAAAAGAATCTCAAAAGAATTATTAATTCTTAAACTTTAAGATGGACACAATCTCCTTCAAGGGTAAGTTTAAAATTGTATTTGGTGTTTTAAAATTTTTTTGATGATTTTTGAGCTCTAGGCTCCTTTAACAACACAGTAAATGATTTTTTTCAAAATTGTTTCACCCCAAGAGCACGACCCTGGGTACATGGTTGGTACACGCTGATATTTACAAGGAGATTTTAGAAAACAATTTGTTATCATATGCTGAAGAAACATTGCCACAGAATTGGATATTTCAGCAGGATAATGACCAAAAACATACATCCAAGTTGTTAAAACAGTGGTTTTCTGCTTCAAATGTGAAAGTTTTAAGCTGGCCATCTCAATCACCGGACTTGAACCCAATAGAATACTTATGGGAAACACTAGATCGTCAAGTTCGAAACCGTACATATTCAAATAAAGCCGCATTATTCAAATCATCGAAGGAAGAATGGGATAAAATTTCACCTGCTTATATTAATCGATTAATTGAGTCAATTCCACATCGTTGTGCGGCTGTTATCGCTGCAAAGGGTGTGGCTATAAAATATTAACATAAAAATATAATTTAGGTCTATTATAGAGCATATGGACTAATAATTTTTCTCGTAGTACAAAGTGGCAGGAAACTTTTGCACATATAAATGTAAGAATAATAATAATAATAATAAATATATTCACAAACATAAATAATATTCTTTTACTATATTATTTTGTTTCCTACATCTCATACTCACATCTCATAATGATTAAAAATCATTAGTCTTTTTTTTTAATAAAATAGAGTACGAAATGTAACTGGCTGGAAACTTTTGCACACCACTGTGTATATATATATATATATATATATATATATATATATATATATATATATATATATATATATATATATATATATATATATATAATTCTTGTATTGATAATATCATTAGTAACGTTCCAGGTGTGGTATCTTATCAATCTGTAATTACAGATATCTCTGACCACTATGGTCAAAAAATAGCATTTAATCTATCTCATGACAAACCTAAGGATGTATTTGTCAAGAAACGATTTTTCACCAGTTGTAATATTCTTAATTTTCAAAACCTGTTATCTACTGAGAATTGGGAGATATATTTTATCAAGAAGATCCAAACGTGCAATATGATATATTTAAAAATATCTTCACTCATCACTTTACCATTGCTTTTCCAGTTTGCTCGTCCAGAATAAAAAGTACCCCTACTTGGGTCAATACTGAAATTAAGAACTATGCAAATAGGATTAAGGATTTGTATATCTTTTATAAACAAACTAATAGTCAAAATATTTTGAACCAGTATAAAGAAAGAGAAGAGAAAATATAAACAATTTATATATAATTTTAAATGTAGTTTAAATGAAAACATAATAGCAAATGCAAAAATACGGCAATGTGGAAAATTCTTAACAAAGAATGTAATAAAGATACCAAAATAAACAACATTAGATTAAACTCTGCCGATAATTCATTGATTGAAGATCCAATAAATATCTTAAATACCTTTAAAGATCAATTTAATCTATCAAGTGATATTCACTACAATGCAAGCAACTATGACTCTGAAGTTCCCAGAAACCCTCATTCACTGTTTCTTGAGCCTGTGGATCAAAATGAGTTATACAGAATCATAATGGCTCTGCCTAATAAATACTCCAGTGGAATGGATGAAATTCCTATATTTCTATTAAAACACATTGCTTACTACATTAGTAAACCATTAACATTTATAATAAACGACTGGTTTTCAGTGGGAACTTTCCCAGATTGTCTTAAAATGGCGAAAGTAGTGCCCATTTTTAAAAAGGATGATATTCATGATCCGGCAAACTATAGGCCAGTGTCTCTTTTGTCGGCGGTGTCAAAGGTGTTTGAGAGATCAATTTACAACTGTCTCTTGCCTTTTCTTTTACAGTGCAATATTCTCTCACCAAACCAATTTGGTTATTTACCAGGAAAATCCACGGAGATGGCTATTTATCAAGCCCTCGCGGAAATTATTATGAAACTTGACAGAAATGAGAAAGTGGCTGGCCTGTACTTTGATCTCTCAAAGGCTTTTGATACCATAAATTTCACACTGCTATTCATTAAGCTAGAGAGATATGAGGTGAGGGGAGTGGCCCTGGGGCTTCTGGAGTCATATTTACAAAACCGATCCCAGTCAGTGAATGTTAGGATTAACCTCGGGGACTATTTCTCAGACCCTAACAGCATGTGGAGGGGGTGTACCACAAGGATCGATACTAGGTCCATCGCTTTTCTTGTTGTATGTGAACGATTTACCGGACTATCTGCTGCGGCAGCAGGATGTGGATGATGATGATGGGGATGAAATGGCTTGTCAATTTGTTGATGACACATTGGTCATTTTGTCAAGCTCTTCCATCGCTAGCCTGTCGGTGATCTGTTCTCGTATAGTGGCGGGAATGGCAGAGTGGTGTGAAAAGAATTACCTTTGTCTTAATAGAAATAAAACGGGCGTTATATTATTTAATAAAAATAAAATACCCACACAATCATTATAAGTGCGACATGAACTAAACTCAATACCTAATATAGAGACGATAAAATTTTTGGGGGTTAATATTGACTCAAGTATTTGTTGGGAAATACATACAGTGAAACTTCGGTCTAAGCTCAATAGTGCGTGTGCTCTTATTAGAAGACTTAGATATATTGTATCATCAAATAGCATACAACTTTTCTATTTTGCTTATGTTCAATCCCAATTAAACTATGGGATGGATTTCTTTCTGGGGATGTTCAAGATTTGCTAGGGATATCTCTAGGGCACAAAAGAGAATTGTGAGATGCATGCGTCATTTACATCCTCTAACGCCATGTCGACCATACTTTATTGAAATGGGGTTAGTTACGGTCCCAGGTCTCTACTTCATGGCTTTGGTCACCTTTGTTAAGAAGAAACCATCATGTTTCTTGACAAATGGGGATGAATATGCTCCAGATATGGCAATCACGACTAGAGGTAAAAACGAATTTCGAGCGCCCTACCATGCTACTTCTTCCTTTGAAAAAGGGCCATATTTTAAAGGCATATCGGCTTCTCTCATTGGAGATCAGGAACATTGAGGGGATTGAGAGATTCAAAAGGGAAGCAAAAAGGTTTGCTCTATCAAAATGTTTCTATTCTTTTAATTTTGATCAATAATTTTAGTTACCAATAGTTGTAAGATTTTGTCCTCTGTATGGTGTCTTATATTTTGTTGGCTATATGCATATATTCTACTTTTTTGTGACGTTGCTTTTTTTACGTTATGTAATCTTGATGGCAATAAAGGAATAAATAAGTAAGTAAGTAAAGATGCCCACACGCCATTACTTCAGTGATTTTTAAATTATTTTTTGTAAAAAATATACAATTCAACATTTATATTTTAATTAATAACGTAATTAAACAATTTAATTAATTGACTAATATAAATAAGAGAATTAATAAATGTTTACTTACAAATAAAATGATTTATATTTGTAATGAAAAGGCAAATTATATATAACTGATGAAAAGGCAACGATTCCTCAAATAACATCATGAGTAATTGTGATATTCATATATAATATATTTTTCTTTTTGTTTTGAGTATTTGGAGAAATGGTACAACTACATATTCCAAATATTAAGGCTGTGTTTTTTCTTTATCAAAAAACATTTTAAATTTGTCGCATCCAAAAAATTTTTTTTTTATATGAACATTTTTGTTTGAAAATTATAAAACACTACCACTGCCAAGTGCTATAATTTAACTAATTTTTGATAGGTCAGGGTATTCATGGTTTTCGGATTAGGCTATTTCCAATTCCAACGTTCCGGCTGCAGTTACATGAGGCATCTTTAGAAATTTTCACTCGTCGAGATTAGAACATTGATTGCCAGATTTACTAAAAGGGTTTAATTTTAATATTGGGCTAACTTGACAGTTAGGGGTTTAAATTGACAAGAACTAAAGTAATCCAGCTAAAGTTGTAAAGCTGAGCAGAACACTAGATTATAATCAAACTGATAGAAATTAAAAATCATTTTTAAAACCCTAAAAAGCTATTAACTTTCTCACCTGTTCTAAGATTTTATCTCTCAATTTTCATTTTAAATTTTCTTCTATAAACGTTTCTTTATGGACATTTTTAAAGTAAATATAAGAGGGCCAGGCACAAAAGCCTACTGGGCAACTAGGAGTTACAAATTTCCTGGCAACTGTATCGGATTTAAAGTAGTAGATCTTTTTAGTGTGAATCCGGCAGTGAATGTTTAGAAAATATTGTATTACGCGACATGAGGATGTCAATCAATGGATCCTGTATTTTCCGTTTGAAAAGCGGCCATTCTCATTCGCTTTAGACAAAACATTTATATTTTGCTAATTGAAAAGTTAACAATGTCACATTTTTTAATACGTAGGTAAACAAACAATACATTTTGATGCAGTTCATCTATTTTCTCAGTATCAAACAATTATTCTTAAAGTTCCTGATTTTTACAAATTTTCTTAATTTTATTTGTTCATCTTGGAGAAGAATGTTCTATTAAGGATTAACAACTATATGTTTTTGAAGTAATATTAACGGGACTTGAGTAGATCTAAGAATTTTTTATTTTGGCATATAACGCAATAGTAATTTAAATTTAGCATTCTTAAAAGGCGGTGCCTTTATATAGCTGTGAAACTTTGACACTATAAAGAAGGATAGCGTTATATGGAAGCATTCCAGATGTAGTGTTGCAGAAAAATGATGAGAGTTATGTAGACTCTTTTTTTTCCACGACAGGTTTTTAGCTGGGACTTCTCTTGATTTTTAATTTTTCCTTTACCACATCTATCAAGTTATTTGGCAGTTATCACACTCCCTCATGTGTTCGTTTCATGGTCAGTTAACAGGACCGGGTGCCAGAGGCGGCTAATCAAGGCCAAAATACATACATACTAGGTCCTGTGCAGTTCACCTCAGGCAGCGGTTCGGTGGCCCAACCTTCTTTCCCTGGAGGGGGGTTGGTCAGTCCTAGAACGTAGTGGACCATAAAGAAACTTGGTCACTGAGTCTAAGAAGTACCCGGCCTATAATCATAAGCAAAGCGGGGTATGGTGAACGAACGCGACTTATGGGGAAGGTCGGTGAAACTATGGACCGGTTCCCGGGACCACGCCATGTCAAATAGCTGGCTCAGTTTTACCAGGTTGTACGATATATACAGATATATATCTACAAATATGTCTGTTGTAACATACAGCCATGTATTTCTGATTTAGCTAAGAACCATGATATCAGTACCCTTTTTAAAGTCGTCCAAAGTTTTTTTTAATCCTTCTTAAGTCTTCGTTGGACACAACTTTCTATTCTTGGCGATTCTGCCCTGAATCTTGATATTTCCAATACTTATCTTACTTGGCTTTTACCATTTGATTTATAGTATGTAACCTATATCTACCCCTGTGTGGTCTGATTCTGGCTATTTGCTCTACAGGTATCTATATTTGAATGTGGGCCAAATTGCTGACTTGGTATTGCAAAGTTGTATGAAATATATGAATATGTACCTAAAAATTTGTTTGTTTTAACATACAATCATGTAATACTGAACCAGCTAAAAATCATGATAACTGTTAAAATGCCCATTTATACTTCAAAAATTTTCCTAATTTTATCCTTGCTTGTGTTACAAGAACCTAACCTGATCTATATAACTTACCCTATAGCCTGTCTGTTATTTCTCTACAATATACTGTATTAGACTGCCAAATTCTTATATCCGTGAGTTTTCTTAAGTTCAACACTTTCTTATTCCTGCTTATAAAATTCTTTATTATTCTTCTTCATTTATATGAAGTCTATTTAACTTATTTTCATCATTCTTTTTAACACCACATGTTGAATTCTTTTTTTTTTTCACGTGGCATCTCGGCTATGGAAGAAATAGGCTTAAGATAGATATAAATAATATTAAGTTAATAATTACAGCAAATTAGATACTTAGCATAGAAATAGTAAAAAATAATTGTGAATAATAAATTGCAAGTTAATTTTACATATCAGTATTTGGGAGGTAAAATGGTACAAGTGATAATTTTAGTAAAATTGGATTGTGGTATCAACAGAAAGTGTTTATAACTTAAATAGTATTTTGGTTTCAGTAATTCTCCTGTGAAATTACTAAATTGGCACTTATTTCAATTCCTACGTAATCGTACATGGATAGGAACCAGGACGTAGACTAACACACATTTTATTAAGTTATTTAAAATTCACTTTTTTCTTTTTTTTTGGTGGGTTATGCTACTCTGAAACTTGGCTCACCTTGTACATTCCGTAATTCATTAATATATAGGATTTGGAAACATTTTTTTAAAAATGTTGAGAGTTGGTAAGCAAAGAAAAACGGCATATGGAAGTATTCCAGATATGATGCTATAGAGGAATATTGAAGATAAGTTGGCTAGACTAACGCACAAGTGAAAAAATCCACTGTGTTTTCCCAGATTTACTCGTGTTTAACTGCAACACTTCCGTGCCATATTATGAGCATACACATTTTCAATATTCATTTTCTCATTCATTACATCTATCAAGTTCTTTGCCAGTCATCAAATCCTATCATGTGTTCGTTTAATGGTCAGTTAACATGACCCGTAATCAGTTGAGGCTAATCAGGGCCAAATTACATATGTACAAGATCTTGAGTAGACGGTCCGTGGCTACGGGCTGTGTGGTCCAACCTTTTTCCCTGGAATGGGGTTGGTCAGTCCTAGAGCGTAGTTGACCATAAAGAAACTTGGTCACCGAGTCTAAGAAGTAGTTGGCAAAGCGGGTGAACGAACGCGACTTGTGGGGAAGGTTGGTGAAACTATGGGCCGGTTCCTGGGACAACCCCAGGTCAAATGGCTAGCTCAGTTTTACCAGGTTGTACGATATACAGATATGAATAGTTATGAAGATGTAACTTACAGTCATGTATTTCTGATCTAGCTAAGAGCCAATTTACCAGTATTCAAGAAATCCATAATATTGCCAATTCTTCTTAAGCCTTGCTCTTTTGTTTGGACACATCTATTTCTTTATAATTAACCGGATGCCTTTTGCCATTTGATCTATTAAACTTGGTCTATCGTTATCACTGCCTTGTCTGCTTTCTTTTATTTCCTTTACAGTTTACTATTATAATAAATAGATAAATTTTAGATTGTGTCTAATCATTTCATATCTTCTTTTCTGTACGTATTGCAAGCAGTCCTTCCTTTTTCGACATGTTTCAACACTTCTTATTCCCATTTGTCTATCTTACCTGTAGTTTTTTTTTTTGGAATAGTCCCTACCTAAAACATCATAATCATTCATCTGGAGCGCTACATCTCGAATGCTATATGGCTTTTTTTTAAATCCTTTTTCGAGTGTTATTTATTATTTTAATACAGTTGCAAGCACATTTATTTTATTGTATAGTTTTTTTTTATTATTATTTTTGTAAATAAAATTGATAGTAATTTTGGTTTTATTTTTCTATTTTTTTATACATCAATTTTTCCTACCTTACAATCGAAATTGTATGAAGTAATACATAATTTCGATTCTAGTGTAGGCAACCAAATATACGATCGAATGTATGTTTAGTTGTCTACGTAAATTCTCATCCGATCGTTGTGACATCTATAAATTAGTAGTCCAAGTTTTGAAACGAGCGATTTTTCACATCCATATCCTCAGCAAAAAAAATTTGTTACAAAACGCGTAAATATGCTTATACAGCACCCAGAATTGTATATATTAATGTAAATACACCTCCGGATGCTATATATTTATCGAATATTATGTGACCAAATTCTTGTTTTGGATATGGATGTGAAAAACTGCTTATTTCGAAACTTGCACTATTAACTTATAGATGTCACAATAATCGATCGAGGATTTATTTAGACAACCAAACATACAATCAATTGTATATTTGGCTGCTTATATCAGAGCCGAAATGTATTATTTTACCAATAATTAACATATTGAAAACCAAAAGAAATAAAACTAAGGTTACTGTTAATATATTTTTATACGTTTGAACCAGATTTTTTTAAGGTTGAAAATATATGAAGAATCTGTATTCAGGAAAGCATTGTAAATAAACCTCAAAGCAAAGGTACTAACACTATCTAGAATTCTAGAGTTCATTTTATATCAGCTGTAATTCATGAAGTGACATTTTGGTAAGAATTGTAACCTCTTAAAAATGATTAGGGATCACCCTGTTTAATGAAATTGCCCTTATATTGAATAATTTCACTACTCATATTTACGAGGAAACTTCTGGATGGACAACTTTGTCAATTTTACTTCCCTTGCTAAAAGAATTGTATTTGTGAAAGAAACGCCCTCCCAAATTTTTCTATTTCTTCACGTTTCAGGGTTTCTACATCTGCCTGTCTGTATGTCCAACACATACAGTTTTGATACAATAACTCTCAAACGAAATAAGGTATCAACTGCAAATTTTAGTACATTTAGTGGAAGGAGATGAAAAGAGTGAGAGTTTATAAATTTTGCCTGTTTTCAATTTCATTATCATGGCTTTTTTTTGTTGAGGTAATTAACAAATTTTAAGCATAATTATTTATAATAAAATATATTTGCGGTTAAAGGGATCATAGAGAGTGTTAGGAGTGCTTTATATTTATCATGTTATATGTCCTTTTCAATGTTCTTGTTATCAAAAAATCTGAAAGTTTCAGTGTATTTTTATTATTTTCAGTTTTAACAGAAATAGTATGTAGAAAAAACCTCAGGTTTTAGTTGTAAATATCTTGGAGGCTCGTCCTGTACCCTACTCATAAGTTATATTTTCCACAAAGTATCTATTATTTAACATATCGACTTGTGTTTGGATTAAGTTTTTCTTTAGTGTGAAACACTATACTTATTTTAGAATTGTGTGTTTGCAGAAGGGAAGGAAGTACTGGGTAAATACTTTACTATTTTTAGTTTCTGGTCAGTTGAGGATTCCAATCTCTGATATTTTTGAGTAAAGGTGAGTAAAGGTTTTCTAATGTCAGAAGGTTCAACAATGGCTGCAGAGAATAATTTTATTGTCTACTTCTTCAACACTTCACACTAATCATTATCATTCAATGAAATTTTAAAAGTGCTTTTTTAAAGAGAATATCATTTTTATATCTATAGGAGCTGGAAAGGCGCTTATAGTCTTTCAGGCCCTTCCTTGGCTACACTATGATATCCCCTCTTATTTTTAAGTAAAATTTTGGTCCAAATAGGTTTAATGTGTCTAAGACTCAATTTAGGACAGCGATTCCCAAAGTGGTTCAGGTGGACCCCCAGGGGTTCAAGGAAGACTCGACGGGGGTCTACGTTGGGGTGAAAAAAAAAATGGGGGTGCACAAGTTGTAAGTGGGGTCCATCAAAATTTATCTGGTTTCGATAGTAAAGAACAAAAATGTTGGCTTGGCTTTACCTATCAATGTAGGCAGATAATCCACTACTCAAAAAAATTAAGGAAGCAAAAAAAAATTACAAATTTTTCGGTGATTTTTGACAAGCTGTATTTCGGTGAAAAATGGTCGTATTGAGACTTTAAAAAAAAGCATTTTGAAGCTTTAAGATTCTAATTTTTAGATTTTTTGGCTAAAATTTTTTAGGAGCTACGGTTCTCATGCAATCCTAACAGCGCGAAAAAATAATATTTCAAATATTTTGGTTTTTTTTTTGGTCCACGGGCTTGAAAAAAATTTTTTTCAGTTAGGCCGGCATATGGATCAGATAGCCTGTTTATTTAGCATTAATTTCCTTGTTTTAAAACCTCCCTTAATTTTTTGAGTAGTGTATTTTAAGAAGGTCAGCGACTGTTACTTGTAAAAACTTGTATATTTGATATTCAGTACAACGCGCGTCGAGACTTGCAAAGCGCCGCCCGCAACGCAACCCGTTCAGACGTGCAAAGGGACGAAATACGACTTGTGCTGTGCTTGCAATATTGCATGAACTTGTTTGATTCTTCACCAATATAAATACGAATGCCAAGGACAAACGTTACTCATTTGTTTCCGGAATTTTGAAAAGAAAAGTGTGAGTGAATCGATGTCAGTGTTTGCCAGTGCCGGAAAAAGTAAGTACCTGCCTATTTGTTATTCATATTTTTATTTTATATTGTAATAATATTATATTTTTGTTATGTTTGCGTGTAGTAGGTACGTAATAAAAATGAAATACTGAACAGGGCCATTATTCGATACTTCTATAAAAGAACAGAAAGCCGAGAAAGATTGAACTTTTAGTACTTTTTATTATAAAATTATTTATTTACCCGACTGTGGTGATTCACTAAAGGAGAGATATATGATTGACCTGTATGTGTGTATATATTTCAGTACCCTCCTAGTTGCTAATGCTAAATGACTAAAAATATTTTCATAAATTGTACGTGTCTTTATGTACCACTCGTAACGTACATCAAAGTAATAAATAAATCATTAAAATCGCGGAGTTTTGATGTCAAAATATTCTTTAAAAGTATTTTCTCTCGAATTTACAGAAATGTATCAAAATATAATTAATCAAAAAATATTTTATATTACATTAAAATAGATTCAGCCGTTTTGTGAAAACCTCTATATGGGTCTTAGCAGTTTATTGCTTTTAATAATTAAAATCAGTTTTGCCGCCGGCATTTTGGTTTTTTCATTGCAATAATTAATTAATCCTATTTTATTCTGTTAAAATAGCCATATCCTGTTAAAGTCCCCTCATGATTACTAAAACAAACATTTTTTTCTTTACAGGTAGGTAACTGATACGAAACATGGCTGAATCTAAGAAGAAATGTCGACAGTACAGTGTTGATTATTTGAAATTTGGTTTTCTTCCATCAAAGGCAGACAAACGATTGCCCATATGCCTTTTACGCTACAAAGTTTTGAGCAATGACTCTATGAAACATCGAAGCTCGAAGATCATCTAAGAAGGTGTCATCCTGATAAAATAGGTAAAGATTCAAAATATTTTCACACATTGAAGGAAAAATATGAGAAGAGTCCCACCGTGCACAGTATGTTCGCTTCAACGTCTCAAAATAACGATGATGGCTTACGGGCATCTTACAATATCTCATTGCCTATAGCGAAATCTGGAAAACCGCACACCATCGGAGAACAGTTAATTTTACCCGCTGTTGAAGAGGTTTAAAAAACTGATCAGCACAAACCTCCATTTGACGTACTCAAAAGAATTCCTTTGAGTAACAACACTGTACAAAGACATATTGATGAAATGAGCTCTGATATTGAAAGCTTCTTGTGTAATTATCTGCAAACAACTCATTTTTCTATGCAACTGGATGAGTCAACTTTACCTGGTAATGAAGCATTACTATTGGCATATGTTCGATTTGTTATGGACGAAGAAATCCATGAAGGACTCCTATTCGCTAAAACTTTTCAGACGGCTCCTGCCATCTTCGGGCGATATCGTGGGTTTATAAGCCATCTTAAAAGAATTATACCAGGAGTAACTGGAATTCACTGTGTCATCCACCGACGACACCTGGTAGCGAAAAATTTCAGTGATAGATTGCACCAATTGGTTCAATTTGTGATTAAAGCAGTTAACAAAATAAGAAGCAATGCGTTGAATACCCGTTTATTTGCACAATTGTGCGACGAAAATGATGAAGACTTCCAACGATTGCTCTTACATACTGAAGTACGCTGGTTGTCGAAAGGTGCATTTTTAACAAGATTTTACTCAATTTTTGAATCAGTTTTAGAGTTTCTGGAAAGTAAAGATCCAGATTTAAAAGGAAACCTGATCAAATTGAAAGCAGACATCGCGTATTTGACAGATTTGTTGAAAAAATTTAATGACATTAACTTGCAGTTACAAGGGGACAGCCTAAATTTAATAAAAACAAAGGGTGTAATTTCGGCTTTTCTTGGAAAATTGAAATTTATGAAGCAAAATATTAGTCGGCGCGAATTCTCCCAGTTTCCAAACTTGTCACAGGCAGAATGTCTTGATGAGGATATTCAGACATACGTTCAACATTTAAATGCCCTGCATGATGACTTCAAAAATAGATTTGAAGATATTCTGACGATGGAAATACCACCATGGATCATAAATCCATTTGATGAAATGGAAGTGGCGAATGTGGTATTACAAGAGGAGCTACTCGAGCTTAGCACCAATGAGGAGCTGAAGGTGAAATTTAAAAAAGGCTATCAAACATTTTGGCTGCAGGCAGAAATACCCGAAAAATATCCTGGGCTGTGGGAAATTGCGAGAAAACTTTTGATAGTTTTAGTGTCGTTACAAACCTATTAACAAAAAAAAGAAGCAGATTGAACATCACAGAACGGGGAGATTTGTGGTTATTCCTTACAAAACTGAAGCCAAATATTGATAATTTGCTGTCAATCTATCAAGTACATCCCTCCCATTAAAATTATGTCTATTTTTTTTTAATTGTTGATTTGCATTGTTGAAGTAACGGTACGTTATTAATGTTTAATTTTAATTCTGTTAAGTCTGTAATCATATTATTTTAATAAATAGAACCAAGATAAATATATTATTTTTCTTTTTATTTTTACCACTCCGAATTTAGGTTGGAACTCAGCCACGACGCAAATTTCCATCGTTAGATCTAATCTTCACATTTTTTGACGAGTTTTGGGAATATGGTAGAAATGTAGCAGCAGGGGGTCCACCGAAACCAGTAAAATTTTGAAAGTGGTCTATGATAAAAAAAGTTTAGGAACTTCTGCTCTAGATTATAATCAAACCAATAGAAATTAAGAATTATCTTGAAATTCTAAAAAATTATTAACTTTCCCACCTGTTCTGAGGTTTGACCTCTCTATTTTCATTTTAAATTTTCTTCTATAAACGTTTCTTTGGCAACATTTTCAGACGAAATATAAGAGTACCAGACACAACAGCATACTAGGCAACTAGAAGTTGTAAATCCCATGACAGCTGTTTCGGGTTTAAAGTTTTAGATCTATCTTTTTAGTGGATCCGACAGTGAATGTGTTTAGTTTCTCTCTGCACTGGCACTGCAGTTTTGAAAATTTAATGATATAAAATTTATTTTAGGCTCTCTTACTGCAACTGACCATACTGGTATTTTGTCACTTACTCCTAATAGTCGCAAATTTTGAGATATCTATAACTCGGAGTAGGCAAATATAATTTATATATTTTTTGCTGGTCTTGCATTTTTTATTTTTATTATTAATTGTTTTAATATTTTCAATATTTAAGTCTAGACTTAATTTCGAAATTTCATTTCAGGATCTATAGGTGTCACTGTAAATTGACATTTTGTAGGCCGTGATGTGTGATAAGTTTAGATCCTTCCCATTACATTCAAGTTAAAGTAGTAATGACTAAGGGGTGAACTTGTCCCATACAAAATTAAATTTTAAAAGCCTTCTTTTTACGAGGACATTTTTTATATCTATAGGAGCTGGGAAAGGGCTTATGCCCCTCCTGGCCCTTCCTTGGCCACACTATAACGTCCCATCTTACTTACGAGCAAAATTTTGGTCCAAACAGTTTTGATGAGTCAGAGACTCAATTCAGAATGATCTCAGGTCTGGAAGACCAGTTGGGTAAAATACCACGGAAGCCATACCGGTTAGTGAAAATTTCTGCGCTTGCTAAAAAAGCTCGAATATCTGAAAATATGGTTTTCAAGATCGTAAACAAAAATTTAGAGATGAAAACAATTTTTTCACGATGGATCGCCAAACTCCGTACACTAGGAGATATAATTTCTTAAGAACATTTGACCTCTTTAGAGAACAATAAGAGTTACTGTCAAAGACGACAAGATTTGGGTATACCATTGGAATCCCAAATCTTTTATTTATATATACGGTAGCGAGTTTCGTTATTTTTATTCTCGAGAAAGTGGCGGACGTTACATATAATTTTTAAATTAAGTCTACCATCTATTGAGGACGATGGGAATTTCATAAAATGCATTCATGTCTGATTGTTCGTGTAAATTGTAATTCATTGTTTAAACAAAATATAATATTAGTTGCCTAACGAATCAAGCGTTGGACCATTGAGGAAGGTTTTCATTATTATAATTTGTAAATGTGTACTTATTTTCGCGTTTTAAACTATGAATCGAAGAAAAAATATATACTATTAGTATTTGTACAGAACTTTAAAATACATTAAAATTATTTTATTGTTAAATTGTCAGTTAAACAACACCGATAACATTTAAAATACCCGGGAACTAACAAAAAAATTAATAAAACTAACGACTATAGGTGGCAGCACCAGTTTCACTGGCGTCTTGTTTATAAACAAGCATAATGTTAAAATAAAATAAAAAACTATTTAATTTGTTCCATTAAATGTTAAAAGTTTTTTGTATTATGTTATCGATTGCCAGAAAAACACGAAATAGTTATCATTCATATAAAGTTACGTATGTGACTAGTTTAATTCTTGGTGACTTCCGTCGCAGTTAGCTTTGGAATTGTTCCTTATTTTAATTTGTCGAAGGGTGACGCTGCTTTTTCTTCTGTCTTTTGCAGGGTGGAACCATTTTGATTTTAGCTGGCTTCGACGACGCTAACATCGAGTCACATAAATTAACGTTTAGGAGAAGTTTTAGCATATTTAAATTATAAGATATTTCAACATTTTACTTTGAAAGTATGTTTAAACAAACATTAAACATGGGAGTGTTTCATAACGGTACACCATCAGTGTGTTGTTGGTGTCCTTCACTTTACATCATACATTTACATTTATCTTTACTCTGCGATTGGAAGATATCTCCAAGACATGAAAGGTGAGTTATACATATGTATCAAATGTATGAAATTAGCTATACAGTAAGTGGCACTCTCTCCCAGTGAAGAATTTCACAGGGTAGCATATGATTAACTTGTGAAGCTTAAAACTGTAATATTGTACATACAGTTGAAGTCACTGTTATGGCAGAAGCTCACTTAAAATAGTACATGTACTTGTATGTAAGAACCTTTATAACTGTACTGTCAATCTTATGCTGATAATTATAAAAGTTCTTTCTGACATGTTATTGTTTATGTGAGCTGCCATTATAGAAGCAACTTGGATTCAAATTACTTTTACCATCTGATGTCAACCAAATATCTCTAGTTTATAGTACTTTTATTTAAACCTGAACATACTGTTGTAATCGTAAGCTGCCACCGCTGTTGTGGTAGTTTTCCTGCTGCCCCTGCCACAAATGTATAATATTTGCACTATTACGCTGACTACTTTTTGGTTTCTAATTCAAACACTTCTTTTTAGATTATTTACTAAATATATTTCAAAATTGTATTATTTAACTAAAATAAAATAACTATAATAAGGGAAAGCTGCTTTTAAGTCTCAACCGATCGCTTGTTGAGTTTCTTCAGTAATGTGTGGCTTCTTTCTAAAAATGCCTAAAGTAAACTTTTTACAATCTTTCCTAAGCAGTTAAAATGTATTTTATAATATAATATCCCTAAGATTACATTCTACCTACTAAACAAGGTTGTTTTATGGCGGAACTTTCCATCTTCGACAATTACTGTTTATGTCTTTATAGTCGTGAGAATCAAGCTTTTCTCAGTCATATTTGGTGCCGCTTAACTTTATCTGACACTCCAATAAATAGTTGTCTTGCTGGAAGGGTCTTTTTGTTTATTTAGGTATAGGTCGTACCAATATTTTGAAGGGAAAGTTCCCCATGAGCTCATGAGTTATAAAATATGAATAACATTAATAAAATACAAAATAATAATAGTAAACATAGTTGGGTTACAACAATACCCTATTTATAGCTACATTGTAGTTAAATTGATATCATCAAAAGACTGGTGCAGGTAGTCGGGCCTGAGAAGTTTACTTAAATGTGATAACAATTTACAAATCGTAACTGCAATGGAGCTGTTTGATAAGTTTAATTAATATAGGTGTTTTTTGATCCTGGATGATTCATCATACATTTTTTTTTCCACACCTAAATCTGGCGACATTGGAACAGCCACAAAACACTAAGCAACTTCACACAAACTACAATTATTAATTCTGTTGATTGAAAATACTAAATTTTCCTTAATTATATCTGCATAATTTTGATATTTAATTTCATTGTCTTTTGGTTTCAGATATGTATGTCACTTAGAACATCCAATTGCCACATCACCCTGTTAATTGTTTCTGTTCACTGGAAGATTAGAGAATCTAAAACCTATGGAGAAGGTAATACTTCTTTTAAAACTGATCTTCCCTAACTTTTATTATATAACATTAATAGATGTGTTGCTACAAAGTGTAATTTAAAAAGAAAAGAAATGATTGTTGATGTCAGAAAAATATCAAAAAGTCTGTATCAATTCTTTTGATATTTTATTAATTTTTCTTTTTGTTCCAGATATATTTGGCATATAGGACACACTTGTTCTTTGTTTTTTTTGGGATTTTCAAAAAGTTGGTTAAATGTTTGGAGATCATAAGACCCCAACCTAAAGTCACTTGACCAGCTAAGATATTCCTCTTCAAGTATAAAACTATTTATTCCATCTGCCAATAAGAACACCTTTGCCAGTAAACAACATTAAATTAAATATAAAGATCTTTTGAATTTAAATCAATGACGAGGTTGATCCCTAAAGCATGAAAAAGCACTTTTATTTGTTTATTTTCGTGTTCATTACCGAGACACAAGTTTTTAGTTATGTTTTTCCAGAGAACAAATGTCTCGACATCAAAAGGAGTAAAGGAAAAACTGTTTTATTAGCTTATCGTATTTGCATTATTTTTTGAGTTTCAGCTAAATGTGCAGTCATAGCTGTCTTTTGTAATATATCGTCAGGGTAAGGATTTGTAATGTTTTCCCTGATTTTCATCGCAATCTTCATCTTGTGTGTGTTCTAATTTTTCGCTTTGAAATTATGGTTTTCTTGCGTATATTATAAATTTACATTAGCAAACAGAGTTAGGATAAAAATATGCCATGTAACAAAGTTAAGGTGCTGTGTAGAGCTAACCAGTTATAGTCAAGGTGTAAAACTAAAATTTTTATATATTAGTATCCCAAAAATTCAAAATTCAGTTTAGACTATGATGACATATAGGACATGCATACAATACAATCAAAACAACCAAATTTTACATTATTACACTGCTTGTTGACAATTATTAAAATTTTGTAATTTTTTAAAGTGTTAGAATCTGTTTTTTTTTAAGTTGTCTACCTAGCCATGAAGAAAATCTCAGAGACTTAAAAAAATTATTTTTCTACATAACTTCCATCATTTAGTCCATTGTTTTCCGAATTTCATCCAAAAAAATCCTTTTGTTTACGCCTCAAAAAAGCGACGCTACAGCAGCTTCCAACTGAACATTTAACAAAGATCCCTGGAGGTCCTTCTTGAGATATTTGAACAAAAAAATCCACAGGGCGCTCAATCAGGGGTATAGGATTGATGTAACTCAGTAAATTCATCGTTTTCAGTAGTAACTTGCATTGTTTGAAGTTTTAAATCATATCATCCTTCCATAAAGCTCTCCGTTAATTTTGGTTCCGTTTTCTATATAGTCGCTAAATAAAATTCCTTTGAAGTCGCAAAAAACGGTCGCCATCAACTTTCCAGAAGATAAGTTAATTTTTGCCTTCTTTGTAAGTAAAGAGCCCTAATAAACTTTGTTACACTAACACCTGCTTCATGGAACGAGCCCAGTAGAGAACCAATGTCTCGCCATATGTGACAATTCGCTAAAACAAGTTTTCAGCGGCCATATTTTTTTGAGAAATTCCTTTTCTCATCGGTTTCTGCTTGCATGTAAGGAGTTTGGAGATTCATCATGTAGAACATTTTTCATTCCTTAAATCATCGTGAACAATCTTAAAAACTCGGTTACTCTAGCTTCTTCAGCAACGAATCCTCAAGAAACCTGATAATTCCCTCAATTCTTGTTTTAACTGGTTTTCTTGATCTGGGATCGTCCTGAAATTGAGTGTCAGACCCATTGAGACTGTTTAGACTTTAGAAATAAGCTGGGACGTCATTAACGTACAACTTTCGGTCTACGTCTATCTTTACTGAAATGCACGATACTCCAAATTACTTTTGCTCATTTTTCGGAAGAAAAAAAATCGTAAAACTGCAAGACGCGATGAGGTCGAACAAAATTTTGTCAAAGTACTTAGAACAGCAACAACCCAGCAATTTTCATTTCATGGCTATAGATACATAACTTAACAAAACAGACTTGTACAGGGACTAAAGTTATATTTGACAAAATTTAATAAACTTTGGGTTTCTAAAGATCCCCACACGCCATTATTTCAGTGATTTTTAAATTATTTTTTGTAAAAAATATACAATTCAACATTTATATTTTAATTAATAACGTAATTAAACAATTTAATTAATTGACTAATATAAATAAGACAGAATTAATAAATGTTTACTTACAAATAAAATAATTTATATTTATAATGAATTATACATAACTGATGAAAAGGCAACGATTCCTCAAATAACATCATGAGTAATTGTGATATTCATATATAATATATTTTTCTTTTTGTTTTGAGTGTTTGGAGAAATGGTACAACTACATATTAAGGATGTGTTTTTCTTTATCAAAAAACATTTTAAATTTGTTGCATAACAATTTTTTATATGAACATTTTTGTCTGAAAATTTCCCTGCTTATAAAACACTACCACTGCCAAGTGCTATAATATAACTAATTTTTGATAGGTTAGGGTATTCATGGTTTTCGGCTTAGGCTATTTCAATTCCAACGTTCGGGCTGCAGTTACATGAGGGATCTTTAGAAATTTTCATTCTTCGAGATTAGAACATTGATTGCCAGATTTACTAAAAGGGTTTAATTTTAATATTGGACTAACTTGACAGTTAGGGGTTTAAATTGACAAGAACTGCAGTAATCCAGCTAAAGTTGTAAAGCTGAGCAGAACACTGGATTATAATCAAACTGATAGAAATTAAAAATCATTTTGAAATCCTAAAAAGCTATTAACTTTCTCACCTATTCTAAGATTTTATCTCTCAATTTTCATTTAAAATTTTCTTCTATAAACGTTTCTGTATGGAAATTTTTGAAGTAAATATAAGAGGGCCAGGCACAAAAGCCTACTGGGCAACTAGGAGTTATAAATTTCCTGGCAACTGTATCGGGTTTAAAGTAGTAGATCTTTTTAGTGTGAATCCGGCAGTGAATGTTTAGAAAATATTGTATTACGTGACATGAGGAGGTCAATCAATGGATCCTGTATTTTCCGTTTGAAAAGCGGTCGTTCTCATTCGCTTTAGATAAAACATATTTTGCTAATTGAAAAGTTAACAATGTCACATTTTTTTAATACGTAGGTAAACAAACAATACATTTTGATGCAGTTCATCTATTTTCTCAGTATCAAACAATTATTCTTAAAGTTCCTGATTTTTCCAAATTTTCTTAATTTTATTTGTTCATCCTGGAGAAGAATGTTCTATTAAGGATTAACAACTATATGTTTTTGAAGTAATATTAACGGGACTTAAGTAGATCTAAACATTTTTTATTGAGGCATATAACGCAATAGTAATTTAAATTTGGCATTCTTAAAAGGCGGTGCCTTTATATAGCTGTGAAACTTTGACACTATAAAGAAGGATAACGTTATATGGAAGCATTCCAAATGTAGTGTTGCAGAAAAATGATGAGAGTTATGTAGACTCTTTTTTTCCACGACAGGTTTTTAGCGAGGACTTCTCTTGATTTTTAATTTTTCCTTTACCACATCTACCAAGTTATTTGGCAGTCATCACACCACCTCATGTGTTCGTTTCATGGTCAGTTAACAGGACCGGGTGCCAGAGGCGGCTAATCAAGGCCAAAATACATACGTACTAGGTCCTGTGCAGTTCACCTCAGGCAGCGGTTCGGTGGTCCAACCTTCTTTCCCTAGAGGAGGGTTGGTCAGTCCTAGAACGTAGTCGACCATAAAGAAGCTTGGTCACTGAGTCTAAGAAGTACCCGGCCTATAATCGTAAGCAAAGGGGAGTAAGGTGAACGAACGCGACTTATGAGGAAGGTCGGTGAAACTATGGACCGGTTCCCGGGACCACGCCATGTCAAATGGCTGGCTCAGTTTTACCAGGTTGTACGATATATACAGATATATATCTATAAATATGTCTGTTGTAACATACAGCCATGTATTTCTGATTTAGCTAAGAACCATGATATCAGTACCCTTTTTAAAGTCGTCCAAAGTTTTTTTAATCCTTCTTAAGTCTTCGTTGGACGCAACTTTCTATTCTTGGCGATTCTGCCCTGAATCTTGATATTTCCAGTACTTATCTTACTTGGCTTTTACCATTTGATTTATAGTATGTAACCTATATCTACCCCTGTGTGGTCTGATTCTGGCCATTTGCTCTACAGGTATTTATATTTGAATGTGGGCCAAATCGCTGACTTGATATTGCAAAGTTGTATGATATATATATAGATATGTACCTAAAAATTTGTTTGTTTTAACATACAATCATGTAATACTGAACCAGCTAAAAACCATGATAACTGTTAAAATGTCCATTTATATTTCAATAATTTCTCTAATTTTAAGCTTGCTTGTGTTACCAGAACCTAACCTGGTCTATGTAACTTAGCCTATAGCTCGTCTGTCATTTCTCTACAATATACTGTATTAGACTGCCAAATTCTTATACCCGTGAGTTTTCTTAAGTTCAACACTTTCTTATTCCTGCTTATAAAATTCTTTATTATTCTTCTTCATTTATGGCTTAGGTCTGTTTAACTTATTTTCATCATTCTTTTTAACACCACATGTTAAATGTCTTCTTTTTTTTTCACGTGGCACCTCGGCTATGGAAGAAATAAGCTTAAGATAGATATAAATAATATTAAGTTAATAATTACAGCAAATTAGATATTTAGCATAGAAATGGTAAAAAATAATTGTGAATAATAAATTGCAAGTTGGGAGCAGTACTTGGGAGGTAAAATGGTACAAGTGACAATTTTGGTAAATTGGATTGTGGTATCAATAAAAAGTTTTTATAAGTTTTAAATAGTATTTTGGTTTCAGTCATTCTCCTGTGAAATTGGCACTTGTTTCAATTCCCACATAATCGTACATCGATAGGAACCAGGACGTAGACTAACACACATTTTATTAAGTTATTTATAATTCACTTTTTTTTTGGTGGGTTATGCTACTCTGAAACTTGGCTCACCTTGTACATTCCGTAATTCATTAATATAAAGGATTTGGAAACATTTTTTAAAAAGCAATATGTGGAGAGTTGGTAAGCAAGGAAAAACGGCATATGGAAGTATTCCAGATATGATGCTATAGAGGAATATTGAAGATAAGTTGGATAGACTAACTCACAAGTGAAAAAATCCACTGTGTTTTCCCAGATTTACTCGTGTTTAACTGCAACACTTGCGTGCCATATTGTGAACATACACGTTTTCAACATCCATTTTCTCATTCATTACATCTGTCAAGTTTTTTGCCAGTCATCAAACCCTATCATGTGTTCATTTCACGGTCAGTTAACATGACCCATAATCAGTTGAGGCTAATCAGGGCCAAATTACATATGTACAAGGTCTTGAGTAGACGGTCCATGGCTGTGGGGTGTGTGGTCTAACCTTTTTCCTTCGAATGGGGTTGGTCAGTCCTAGAGCGTAAAGAAACTTGGTCACTGAGTCTAAGAAGTAGTTGGCCTATGACCATAAGCAAAGCGGGTGAACGAACGCGACTTATGGGGAAGGTTGGTGAAACTATGGGCTGGTTCCTGGGACGTCATGTCAAATGGCTAGCTCAGTTTTACCTAGGTTGTATGATATATAGATATGAATAGTTATGAAGATATCAGTTGTAACTTACTGTCATGTATTTCTGATCTAGCTAAGCGCCAATTTACCAGTATTCAAAAAATCCATAATATTACCAATTCTTAAGCCTTGCTCTTTTGTTTGGACACATCTATTTCTTTATAGTTAACCGGATGCCTTTTGCCATTTGACTTATTAAACTTGGTCTACCATTATCACTGCCTTGTCTGCTTTCTGTTATTTCCTTTACAGTTTACTATTACGAGGCTGGTTTGAAAAGTCCGTGCAAAGTCCGAGAGATGGCACCACCGGCGCCGCGTATCGAGGTCATGTTTAGTTAGTAGCATCTCTTGAATGAACGCGCACCAAGTTTCAGCCATATTGGTCTATTTCTTTGTGTTTGGCATTCGTGTGAATCAAGGAAGTCGAGTGATTTTCAAGAAATGGACGAAAAAGAATTTCGTGTGGTGATTAAACATTACTTAATGAAAGGCAAAACGCCTCAGGAGACTAAAGAGAAGTTTGATAAACATTATGGTGACTCTGCACCTTCGATTAGAACAGTTTATAAGTGGTTTCAAAATTTTCGGACTGGCCATATGGGCATAAGTGACGCTGAACGTTCTGGACGGCCTGTGGAGGTTACGACTCCAGAAATCATTGATCAAATCCATGATATGGTGATGGATGACAGAAGAGTTAAGGTGCGTGAGATTGCTAGTGCTGTGGGCATCTCGACTGAACGGGTACGTAATATTTTGCATAAACATTTGGACATGAGAAACCTATCCGCAAGATGGGTGCCGCGATTACTCACGCTTGACCAAAAATGGAATCGTGTGAAGTGTCGCAAGGATGGTTTGCAGCTGTTCCAGAAGAATCCGGAGGACTTTAAGCGTCGTTTCGTCACTGTGGATGAAACATGGATACATTCCTATACTCCTGAGACCAAACAACAATCTAAACAATGGGTTACCAAGGGAGAATCTGCACCAAAAAAGGCGAAGACCGTTCCTTCGGCCGGAAAGGTTATGGCGACTGTCTTTTGGGATTCGCAAGGGATAATCCTCATCGACTATCTGGAAAAGGGTAAAACTATTACAGGTGAATATTATTCATCGTTATTGGACCGTTTGAAAACCGAGCTGCAAGAAAAACGCCCGCGATTGGCCCACAAGAAAGTCCTTTTCCATCACGACACTGCACCAGCACACACCTCAGCAGTTGTGGTCGCAAAATTAATGGAAATAGGATTCCAACTCGTTTCACAACCCCCCTATTCTCCAGACTTGGCTCCTTCGGACTACTATTTGTTCCCCAATTTGAAGAAATGGCTAGCGGGACAAAGATTTTATTCAAACGAGGAGGTGATTGCAGACACTAATGGATATTTTGCAGACTTGGACAAATCCTATTATTCGGAAGGGATCAACAAACTAGAACATCGTTGGACGAAGTGTATAAGCCTAAAAGGAGACTATGTAAAAAGATAAAAAAGGTTTACCCCAAACACATAAGTAGTTTTTATTTTTGCACGGACTTTTCAAACCAGGCTCGTATAATAAATAGATAAATTTTAGAATGTGTCTAATCATTTAATTTCTTCTTTTCTGTACATACTGCAAGCAGTCCTTCCTTTTTCGACATGTTTCAACGCTTCTTATTCCTATTTATCTATCTTATCTGTAGTTTTTTTTTTTTGGAATAGCCGATCTACATACCTAATGCATCATAATCATTCATCTGGAACGCTACATCTCTGTTATATGCCTCTTTTTTTAAGCCTTTTTCCAATGTTATTATTTTAATACAGTTGCAAGTACATTTATTTTATTTATATTTTTTTATTCGTTTTGTAAATATATTGATAGTAATTTTGCTTTTATTTTTTTATTTTTTGTTACTTTGATACCTACGTTAGGATCGAAATTGTATGAAGTAATACATAATTTCCATTCTAATGCAGGCAACCAAATATACGATTGAGTGTATCTCTGGTTGTCTATGTAAATCTTCAACCGATTGTTGTGACATCTATAAATTAGTAGTCCAAGTTTTGAAATAAGCGGTTTTTACATCCATATTCTGAGCAAAAAAATTTTGTCACAGAACGCATAAATATGCTTATATAATTCTCGAGAAGTGTATATATTAACGTAAATATACCTCCGGGTGTTACATATTTATAATAAAATATGTGACAAAATTCTTGTTTAGGATATGGATGTGAAAAACTGCTTATTTCGAAACTTGCACTATTATTTTATAGATGTCACAATAATCGGTCGGGGTTTTATTTAGACAACCAAACATACAATCCATTGTATATTTTGCTGCCTATATTAAAACCGAAATGTATTATTTTACCAATAATTAAAATATTGAAAACCAAAAGAAATAAAACTAAAATTACTCTGTTAATATATTTTTCTACGTTTGAACCAGATTTTAAGGTTGAAAATATATATAAAATCTGTATTCGGGAAATCAATGTAAATAAACCCCAAAGCGAAGGTACTAACCTAACACTACCTACAATTGTAGAGCTCATTTTATATCAGCTGACGCATTTCGGTAAGAATTGTAACCTGTTAAAAATGAGACGAAGAATTTTTCTTGGCTTTTTTTTGTTGAGGTAATAAACAAATTTTAAGCATAATTATTTATAATAAAATATATTTGAAGTTAAAGGGATCATGGAAAGTGTTAGGAGTGCTTTATATTTATCATGTATTTTTATTATTTTCAGTTTTAACAGAAATAGTATGTAGAAAAAACCTCAGGTTTTAGTTGTAAATATCTTGGAGGCTCGTCCTGTGCCCTACTCGTGAATTATACTTTCCATAAAGTACCTATTATTTAACATATCGACTTGTGTTTGGATCGTTTTTCTTTAGTATGAAACACAGTCGGTACTTATTTTATTTATTTATTTATGGTTCATTAGAACCTAATTTAACTATCGGATAGGCATATTCTTACAATGTTGATATAATAATTGCTTAAACTTATTTATGGTTTCACAATTTTTAATATTATTTGGTAGGTCCCATAGTATTCTGCACAAGGTCTATACCATTTTTAATGTCAATGACACTCTGAACAAAGAATTTATTTAAAAGTTCAACAATTTCTTTTTCATTTTCATTTATTTTACCATTCATAACGATTCTGTTTATTGCACTGGTACTTTTTGACATACAAATTTCTTCTTTTAAAACCCTCCAGATTTCTTTGCTGTTTCTTTGATTATTTTCAATTTTATTCCGTACATATTGCACTTCCTTCTGTTTAATCATATTTTTATATAATTTTTTCACTGTCTTGTAATCTTCCCAATCATTAGTTATTTTGGCTATTTGGTATTTTCATACTTTATTCTATGTATTTCTGTCAGTTCCCAATCATACCATTTGTTCATCAACTTTATATTTACAGTTTTTTCTGCAGTTAGCGATAACATAATATCCTTCAATGCGTGGCCTATGAAAAACACCTTAAAATCTATGTCACCGTTTAACATATCACAGAAAATTATCATTCGTAACATTTCGATAATTTTATCACAGTCATAGTTTTCCCAGGAAATAATTTTTTTTTGTTAATCTCATTTTGTACTTTTTCACAATTGGTATTTTGAATAATATTGTTTCATGATCTGATATTTGATCGTTTTCTAGTTTAGTACTTGTTATGTTGTTTATATCTGTGTATAGATGATCTATTTTCGTACTTGAATTTTCACTAACTCTTGTATCAAATGTTATAATTGATTTCATTGTTGCAGAGCTAAATACATTTTCCAGTTCTTGGCCATGTATAGAGTTTCTATTTAAATCTATATTAAAATCACCAACCATAATGTTGTTTGTGTAAGTCATAAATTTATCTTCAATTATATTGTGCACATATTGTATAAACTCCCATGTGATTGCTGTTTGGCGAATGATAAAGAACACCTAATCGTAATTTAATATTATTTTTAAGCCTGATAATAAAGCACCAAAGATTTTCACTTATTTTAGAATTGTGTGTTTGCAGAAGGGGGGAAGTACTGGGTAAATACTTTACTATTTTTGGTTTCTGGTCAGTTCAGGGTTTCAATCTCTGATATTTTTGAGTAAAAGTTTTCTAATGTCAGAAGGTTCAAGAATGGCTGCAGGAAATATTTTTATTGTCTACTTCTTCAACACTTCACACTAATCATTATCATTCAATGAAATTTTAAAAGTGCTTTTTTAAAGAGAATATCATTTTTATATCTATAGGAGCTGGAAAGGCGCTTATGGTCTTTCAGGCCCTTCCTTGGCTACACTATGATATCCCCTCTTATTTTTAAGTAAAATTTTGGTCCAAATAGTTTTAATGAGTCTGAGACTCAATTTAAGATGATCCCAGAACTGAAAGACTAGTTGACCAGGCTTGCCGAGGATTTGCTGCTATTAGATCGGCGAGTGTAGATCTCAGTGATTGTTAAAGGAGTATATGAAAGAGTTTTTATAATCGTAAGCAAAAATTTAGGGATAAAAACAGTTTCTCCACGATGAATCGCCAAACTCTTTAGTTCAGGAGATATTAACGAGAAGAAAAAAAAAAAGAATTACTGTCAGAGACGACGAGACTTGGGTGTTCCACTGGAATTCCGAGCTTTTTTTTTTTTTTTTCGTTACAAAAATGGCGGACGTTACTTATAATTTTTAAATTAAGCTACCATATACTGAGTATGATAGGAATTTGATA
>CM032456.1:22776765-22812677 GCA_019049505.1 Pachyrhynchus sulphureomaculatus
TTAATCTCTTCTGGGATTTGCCCTTTCTTAATGTGAAATTTTACTCGGTAAACAACAGACAAGCAAAAAAAAAAACTCTACAGATGGTTGTTCAGGTCTCTATACACATTGGTCAGTAGCTGCCATTCACACTGTCAAACAGTCGATGTTTATCATGTACATAGTATACTTTTATGGCCATTTTTTTACATGTCTTTGTTTAATATATTTTTGTACACAGAATTACCACATTACATATATTCATAGCTTAATTCATTGCATGATTACTTCCTTCTCAACTGCTCTCTCTCAATGGATATGTTAGTTGAGGTTCTGTTTCTAGTATTTTTTTTTATTATTTTTATTACGTAGCTAGTTTACCTTTAGTGCCATTTTTAGTGTTCCGTACGGAACACTTATAAGATCACTTCGGTGTCTGTCTGTCCGTCTGTCACACCCGATTTTCTCCGAAACTATTTGTCATAGAAAGTTGAAATTTGTTAATAATATAGGAATTGCTGGCCCTCATCAGAGCCATGTAGTTTTGAAAGTTAAATTTTGACTTAAGGGGTTAGTTAGTAGTGAAATCGGAAGTGAAAAAAAAATTTTTTTACTAGGTAATCGAGTGTGGTGTCAAATGAAAGCTTGCGAAAACACGAGTAAAAAATATATATAATGTAATACTTGCGGGCACTTTTCTTTGTATTATTTTTAAAAAATTGGGAAAAATCGTCGTCCATCTGCCTTATCTCGAAAAGTACTTATCAAAAAATTTTGAAAAAAATTCTGGAATATTCACCACGGGGTGTAAATTGAACGAAAATTATCACGAGTGCATTACCTGTAATAATTTATCTAGTATATAAAAAAAAAAAAAACCGGTCAAGTGCAAGTTGAACTTGCACAATTAGTGTTCCGTACGTTGATTGTTTTTAAAATAAAAATTTTTGTTAGGATGGTATAAAATGATCAGTGACTTCACAAAACACACCTCAAATGAATTTTCAACAAAGTTTGTTTCCAATCTTTACTGAAAACTGGTGACCTTGAATTTTTTTTTTTTTTTTTTATATACCAAATAAATTATTAAAGATAATGCACTCGTGATAATTTTCGTTCAATCTATACCCCGTGGAGAATATTCCAGAATTTTTTCAAAATTTTTTTGATCAGTATTTTTCGAGATAAGGTAGGGGACAGCGATTTTTTAAAAGTAATACGAATAAAAGTGTGCGCAAGTATTACAATATATATATATATATATATATATATATATATATATATATATATATATATATATATATATATATATATATATATATATATATATATATGTATATATATTTACTCGTGTTTTCACAAGCTTTCATTTGGCACCACACTCGATGACCTAGTAAAAAAAAATTTTTTTTCACTTCCGATTTCACCCCTCAAAACGAACCTCTTAAGTCAAAATTTATGTTACGGTGGTATAAAATGATCAGTGACTTCACAAAACACACCCCAAATGAGTTTCAACAAAGTTTGTTTCCAATCTTTACCGAAATCTGATGACCTTGAAATTTTTGTTTTTTTATATACCATATAAATTATTAAAGGTAATGCACTCATGATAATTTTCGTTCAATCTACACCCCGTGGAGAATATTCCAGAATTTTTTCGAAATTTTTTGATAAGTATTTTTCAAGATAAGGCCCGGGACAGCGATTTTTCGCGAATTTTTAAAAATAATACAAAGAAAAGTGCGCGCAAGTATAATATATATATATATATATATATATATATATATATATATATATATATATATATATATATATATATATATATTTTTTACTCGTATTTTCACAAGCTTTCATTTGACACCACACTCGATGACCCAGTAAAAAAATTTTTTTTTTCACTTCCGACTTTACCCCCCAAACCCCCCTTAAGTCAAAATTTAATTCTCAAAACTACATGGCTCTGATGAGGCCATCAATTCCTATATTATTACCAAATTTCACCTTTCTATGTCAAATAGTTTCCGAGAAAATCGGGTGTGACAGACAGACACCGAAGTGATCTTATAAGTGTTCCGTACGGAACACTAAAAACAGAAATTTCAAGGTCATCCATTTTCAGTAAAGATTTGAAATAAACTTTGTTGAAAACTCATTTGGGGTGTGTTTTGTGAAGTCACTGATCATTTTATACTTCAGTTACATTTTTTATTTTAAAAGTAATCGACGTACGGAACACTAATTGCGCAAGTTCAACTAGCACTTGACCGGTTTTTAAACATACGTTTCTTTTTGTTTTAGAAATGGTTGGTATACAGCACACTGGATTACCACATGGTGCAGTTCACTGCATCCATACATGTTCTACAAGTGGTCTTTCGCAATGGAGGTTAATGATTGTAATGCTGCCCCAAAAACTTTTAGTGACATGAATCCAACTTATTTTGGTAAGTTTTCTGGTTATGATATTCTTCCTGAATCTGATCCATTTCGAATATTAATTAATTATTAATGTGATAGTAATCACAAAGAAATTTTCGGTTGATTATGCTAACAATCTTTAAAAGATTCATTTGCTTGAAACTTATTGCACAATAAATAGGGGGAGAGAGGGAGAGAATTACAGGGTTCTTGGAGTCCAGAAATTTGAAAATCAAGTTTTTCCAGGTTGTAACTTGAGATAAGGGTCAAAATTTAACCTAATTATGTATAGTAAAACATAAAAGAGATTAAAGGAGCGGGTATGTTAATTACAAAGCTGACTTCGGATTTATTGTATTATAGGTCTTGTTCAGAGTTCTTGGGGTAGTTGTATTATTATTTCATTATTATATATTTTAACATAGGAAAAGGGTGAAAGAGGTAGGGTTGTTAAATATTGTATAATTTCAATAGTATATATTTGTTTGGTTTTCAGTTGGTATAATGGACAAATTTGAAGTATAAATTTTCGAAGAGGTTTACAATAATACTAAACTTAAGTTCTAAAAGGTATTACATTTGGATGGTTTATATTAGACACTGTGTTAAGATAGACTACCTGTAATTAACCCAATTTTATTACCTCTTAATTTAAATTTAGTACCAATGCACCATCCAGATGTAATATCTTTTAGAACTTAAGTTTAGTCTTATTGTAAATCGCTTTGAAAATAGTTGTAAGAGCGAAACACCTGTTGAAGTGATCTGAATAAATTCATTGAACCGGTTATACTGTATTTTTATTTTAAAAGTGTAAATATTAAGATGTTTTAGGTAAAATCGACCACATACTCCATAAATTCTATATATAGTTTAAAATAAAAAAAATATATTAGGTGTTAAAAGGCAAGGGAAGGAGTTAAAGTTGTGCTTTCATATATATCGTGTTATATATCTCTTTCAGGATCCTTGATCCTTTATTATTTTTTTTAATATTCTCCACTTTTAAAACAGCGCGGGGCTAAAAAAAGTGGTATGAGAATTTGTACTGGTTTTTGTTTCAGATATTGGAAACAATTTTTCCATAAATAATATTTTAAAAAATATATGGGGTTAAAGGGATGTAGAAGGGAGTTAGAGTAGTGGTTGGGTATATACTGTAATATATATCTATTATGGGGTTCTTGGAATCGAGAATCTGAATTTTTTTTCATTATTTCCAGTTTGTGAGAAGCCCTTTTGCTTAATTTTTTTTATGAATATCTCTTCTTAAGGTAACTATTGAGTAAAACATTAAGTTGTATTGCTAGTTTTTGTTGGTGATAATAAATTTGAAACATAATCACTACAATTAAACATATGAGGAATTAAAGAGGGAGGAAAGAGTTTAGAAGGGATATCTTATATGTTCTTTTCAGAGTTTGGCATCAGAGAAATTTGAAAATTGTTATTTTTTCATGGTTTCAAGTTTTAACAGAAATAGTATTTTGAGAAATTTTAATTTACAATTGTTAAGATCCCTGAGGCCCATACTCTGCACAACTTTTTTATGATTAAATATCTGTCAGTTATGTCGAGTTGTAATGCTCGTTATTCCTTAATATGATGAAGTTAAATTCCGTGTTTATTTTAGAACTGCTTATTTTCAGGGCACGTTCTAGGTAAATCACTTTATCATATTTTTTTTTTGTTTTTTACTTCCATTATTATGACGAGAGAAGTATTATATTCATGAAACATCACCCTTTGAAATTTTTCTTCACCCTTCAGGGTCCCTAGAACACAAAAACATGGTTTAAAATATTTGTATCTCTGTCAGCTCAGTAGTTCTTAAACAAAATGATGTGCAAAATTAAAATTTTGCACATCATTAATATTGAAATGGGGATGAAACCTAATAGTTTTTGAGCTATTTCAATATCAATAATATTATGAGAATTTTTCCTACTTTTCGGTCAGATAGTGAACAGATTATAGGCAATATTATTTTTAGTCGGGCATATAAGAGGTTAAATGGTTAAAGGGGCGACTTCGAATATATGTTGTTATACGTCGTTTTCGGAGCTCTTGGGAGTTGAGGAAACTGAAAATTATTTTTTAATTTTTATTGACACCAAAGAAAAAGGTATGATTAGTAAAACTTATAAGTGGTACGTGAATGATATTGAATTTTCGGTAGGTCGTTCCCGTTGATCCGGCTATTACCACAACTTGGAACGAGACTTCATGGTCAAAACAAGAGTCGAGACATCGATCAACAAGTTCATCGACGATCATCTGTTCCTAGAATCGGGAAAGCCGAACTATTCGTTACACCTATTTTTGTTTTAAGGAGGTAAGTTTAAAAGTTTTGTTTAATTTTCAGAAAATGCAGAAAAATGATCTTCTTTTCTTAACTTTCCTAATGGATTTATAAGAGCCAAAAAGCCTGTTTACTGAACTTTTTGGTTAAAAACAATATGAAAATTAAGAGATTTGCATAAATCGATTTCAGATGAACAGTACTAAACTGTAAGTCTTTAAAATTCTAGTACAAGATCAAAGCTATATTTCACGTAAATTAATGCAGAGAGAACTGTAGCGAAAAAAACTAAAAAACTTTCAAAATCAAGACAATTTTACTAGTTGGTTAAAAATTTAAATTTTAGACTGGACGATTTGGCCCTTTTTAGAAATTCTTACTTATTGACAAAAAATATATGAGAACATACGATTTACATCTTGAAAGGATTGGCAACACAGGTAGTAGATTTGAGCAAGAGGTCAGTAGTAGGTAGATCTACTGACGAGCAGGGATGGTTGGCAATGCTGCAAAATACCCCCTAATTTTGTTTACTCGTAAACGAATAGCTCAGCCTTAGACCCTCTTTTTTGTTGCAGTTTTTATTTCTTATTTCTTCCAATTTCAGTATATTGTTGAACGCCGCGTGGTGTAGTTCGTCTGCTTGTTATTTGGATTACCTTTTATGTAAGAGGTATGTATTATTTCTGTTAAAGTAATAGAGCCGTAAGGAGTAATTAAAAAAAGCGTCGAATAAGTAGCTCGTTTTCTTGCCTGTAAAATTTCTGATGGAATGTTACGCGACGTAGTTAGAGACGAGCTGTTTACCAGTTAGGGCTACTAGTTTTACCACTTAAATATTGTAGGTCGCTCAAACAAGTAAAACATTTTTAAGTCGATTATGGAATTTTTCACATCTGTTTAATAAATATATATTGTAATAAAGTGTAATCATAATCTCTTCTGGGATTTGCCTTTTCTTAATGTGAAATTTTACTCGGTATACAGCAGACAAACAAAAAAGAACTCTACAAATGGTTGTTCAGGTCTCTATACACATTGGTTAGTAACTGCCATTCACATTGTCAAACAACTAGTCGATGTTTATTACATACATAGTATACTTTTATGGCCATCTTTCTAATGTCTTTGTTTAATATATTTTTGTACACAGAATTACCACATTATATTCATTGCTCTGTTCATTGCATGATTACTTCCTTCTCAACTGCTCTCTCTCAATGGATGTGTTAGTTGAGGTTCGTTCATGTTTTTATATATATATATATATATATATATATATATATATATATATATATATATATATATCAATAAATAAATAAATAAATTATTAGCTGATGCCAGTCACTTTTTCAAAACGAATGGTTATTATTCAAACCCCCCCTTGCTGTCTCTGCTATTTTTTTTGTTTTTATTGCATATATAGTGTACCTTTAGTGCCATTTTTTAAACATACGTTTCTTTTTGTTTTAGAAATGTTTGGCATACAGCACACTGGATTACCACATGGTGCAGTTCACTGCATCCATACATGTTCTACAAGTGGTCTTTCGCAATGGAGGTTGATGATTGTAATGCTGCCACAAAAACTTTTAATGACATGAATCCAACTTATTTTGGTAAGTTTTCCGATTATGATATTCTTCCTGTAGATCATCCTCTAATCCATTCCATTATTAATTAATTATTAATGTGATAGCAATCACAAAGAAATTTTGGGTTGATTATGCTAACAGTTTTTAAAAGATTCAGTTGGTTGAAACTTATTACACAATAAATAGGGGAAGGGGGGGGAGAGAGAGAGAGAGAGAATTACAGGATTCTTGGAGTCCAAAAATTTGAAAATCAAGTTTTTCTAGATTTTAACTTGAGATAATGGTCACAATTTAACCTAATTATTTATAGTAAAACATAAGAGGAGTGGGTATGTTAATTACAAAGCTGACTTCGTATTTATTGTATATAGCTCTTTTTCAGAGTTTTTGGGTCAAAGAAGGTAAACATTGTTGTATATTATTTCATTAGTATATTTTTTAACATAAGAAAAAGGTGAAAGAGGTAGAGTTGTTAAATATTGTATAATTTCAATAGTAATATTAAATATTTGTTTGGTTTTTAGTTGGTATAATGAACAAATTTGAAGTATAAATATATAATTTAAATATTTACACTTTTGAAATGAAATACAGTATCACTGTTTCACTAAATTTATTCAGATCACTTTGACACGTGTCTCGCGACCATTTTCGAAGACTAAACTCAAGTTCTAAAAGATATTACATTTGGATGGTTCATATTAGACACTGTTAAGATAGACTGTCTGTAATTAACCAAATTTTATTACCTCTTAATTTAAATTTAGTACCAACGAACCATCCAGATGTAATATCTTTTAGAACTTAAGTTTAGTGTTATTGTAAACCTCTTCAAAAATGGTCGCGAGACTGAAACAAGTATCCGAGTGATCTGAATAAATTCAGTAAAACAGTTATACTGTATTTTATTTTAAAAGTGTAAATATTAAGATGTTTCACTTAGAACCGACCGCAAACTCCATAAATTTTATATGTAATTTAAAATAAAAAAAGTATATAAGGTGTTAAAAGGGTAAGGGAAGGAGTTGGAGGGGTGGTTTCATATATATTTTGATATTTTCCAATTTTAAAAAATCGCTGGGCGCAAAAAAGTACACGAGACTTTGTACTGGTTTTTGTTTCAAATATTGGAATTAATTTTTCCATAAATAATATTTAAAAAAATAGATGGGGTTAAAAGGATGTAGATAGGGTTAAAGGGAGTCGTGGTTGGGTATATACTGTAATATATGTCTATTATGGAGTTCTCGGAATCGAGAATCTGAAATTTTTTCATTATTTCCAATTTTGTGAGAAGCCCTTCTGCTTAATTTTTTTTATGAATGTCTCTTCATTCGAGTTTTTGTTGGTGATAATAAATTTGAAGCATAATCACTACAGTTAAACATATGAGGAATTAAAGGGGGAGGAAAGAGTTTAGAGGGGATTACTTCATTGTTCTTTTTTCATGGTTTCAAGTTTTAACAGAAATAGTATTTTGAGAAATTTCAGTTTACAATTGTAAAGGTCCCTGATGCCCATACTCTGCACAACTTTGTTATGATTAAAGATCTATCAGTTATGTCGAGTTGTAATACTGGTTATTCCTTAATATGATGAAGTTAAATTCCATGTTTATTTTAGAACTGCTTATTTTCAGGGCACGTTCTAGGTAAATCACTTTATCATATTTTTTTGTTTTTTACTTCCATTATTATAAAGAGAGAAGTATTATATTCATGAAACGTCACCCTTTGAAATTTTTCTTCACCCTTCAGGGTCCCTAGAACACAAAACTATGGTTTAGAATATTCGTATCTCTGTCAGCTCGGTAGTTCTCAAACAAAATGAGGTATCAAATTAAAATTTTGCACATCATTAATATTGAAATGGGATGGAACCTAATAGTTTTTGAGCTATTTCAATGTCAATAGTATTATGAGAATTTTTCCTACTTTTGGGTCAGTTACTGAACAGATTATATGCAATATTATTTATAGTCGGGCATATCAGAGGTTAAATGGTTAAAGGGGCGACTTCGAATATATCTTGTTATACGTCGTTTTGGGGGCTCGTTTTGTCATTGTCTTTATTGAATTTAAGTTAGGCTATGCCTCTTACTTACATTTTACAATGTAAATGTTTTGGGGGCTCTTGGAAGTTGGGGAATCTGAAAATTGTTATTTTTTAATTTTTGTTAACACCAAAGGGTGAAATAGGTGGAAGTGGTTAAAAATTGTATGATTAGTAAAACATAAGTAAGTGGTACGTGAATGATATTGAATTTTCGGTAGGTCGTTCCCGTTGATCCAGCTATTACCACAACTTGGAACGATACTTCTTGGTCAAAACAAGAGTCAAGACATCGATCAACAAGTTCATCGACGATCATGTGTTCCTACAATCAGGAAAACCGAACTATTCGTTACACCTTTTTGGTTTTAAGGGGGTAAGTTTGAAAGTTTTGTTTAATTTTCAGAAAATGGAGAAAAATGAGCTCTCTTAATAGATTTATAAGAGCCAAAAGCCCGTTTACTAAACTTTTTGGTTAAAAACAAGATGAAAATTGAGAGATTTGCATAAATTGATTTCAGATGAATACTACTAAACTGTAATTCTTTAAAATTCTAGTACAAGATCAAGGCTATATTTCACGTAAATTAATGCAGAGAGAATTGTAGCGAAAAAACTAAAAAACTTTCAAAATCAAGACGATTTTACTAGTTAGTTAAAAATTTAAATTTTAGACTGGACGATTTGGCTCTTTTTAGAAATTCTTACTTATCGAAAAAATGTATAAGAGAACATACGGTTTACATCTTGAAAGAAATTGTACATTTTCAAACCAAATTGAGTTTTAACTCGTCAGAAATAATAGATTTTCAAGATAACATTTTTTTTAAATTTAGCAATAAAAGTTATCTCATTTTTCTTTGAAACTTGCCCCCTCATATATTATGTGTAAAAGTTAATTCTCGGCCTTGATAGACCAATTTTCAAATTTATTTATGAAGAAATCGATACAAACTAAATTCAAAGTAATCTCCTTCGCTTTCTACACATTTTTTGTCATCTCTTGGACAGTTGATGAATTCTAGCTCGGAAAATAATGGTTGTTTCGATGCGATGAATTCTTAGAGGCTTTCTTTGATCTGTTCAAATGAGAATCAACCAGGCGGTTTTGTAAAGATCAAAATAGGAGGTAATCCAAAGGGTTCAAGTTGAAGAAATATGCCTCTGGGGGAGAATATCCCAGCTCAAATCAATTGTTTCAAGGTTTTATTGCTGCATGATGCTGGATGTTATTCTGCAACAGTATCACTGTCCTGCTAATAAACCTTAGTTTTTTCTTCATGGCCTTCATTCACATGGATCATTTGATAGGGTTCAGAAGTGGTTGTCTGACCAAGTTAAAACACCTTAGTGTATCACACCCTTCTGATGGCACCAAATGCTACCAGCACATTTTTCACATATCTGATTTTGCAGTTCTTGTTGGTGGTTAAGATTATAATACAGTAACCACTATCTAGAAAGCAAGGAGACAGCGATATCGTAGGTTTTGCTTCTCTTCTTGGTAGTGAGCTTATGAAGGACTTGCCGGAATTCCTTGTTAGTCCTACCTAGTTGCTGTAGGGAATGGCAAATAAGTTGCTGGGTCACTCAGACTGTATATACAAGTTTCATTTTGAGTTGTGCAGGAATTCTAATCAAAAACTTACTCCATCTCTCAATCTGCAATCCTTTTTAATCGACTTTGCCGGGGAAGTTAAAATTTTCCTTTCAAAACTGCTAAAACTACTTTTAATACATACAGTTTTTTCTCCTAAAGCTGATCAAACCATTTTTTTCTTCTCATCGAATTTTTTTAGATTTGAAATATGGAAAATAGGTTGATGTATGATCAAGTATGATACCTCGTTATAAAGTTAAATTATGGCACTATAGGGCGGGCAAGACAGTCGAATTTGAATAGGCTCTATAGTCGATGTAAGTAGAGAATTTATTTCTACACATATATTAGGTGTCTATGCAAAGAACGACCTGCTTCTAATTTATAAGCCCGCAAAACCTGAAAAAAATTTCAGTCGGTACTGTTCTTATGTTTATATGTCGTTTCAAACGGTTAGTACGCATTAATATCAAGACTCGAGCTGCTTTTATATGTTTTTCCTAGAAAATTGCTCTTTCATGGCTGCTTTCCCGTATATTGATAGAAATTTTACTATATAAAGTAATTTCTTTAAAATCTAATACTGTGCTATAGTTTTCGTAAGGTGTAACATATTAATTGTAGATTTTTGATTTTGTGATGGTGAAAAATCATATATTTCTATATTTATTATTAAATAATACTGTATTTAACTAATACTCTGGGCCATATTAAAATAATCCCTTTTTAAAGCTTAATAACCTAGGTATAAACGAATTAAATCTGTTTTTAAACCAGCTGAATCGCTAAAATGTTTCGAATCAATATATAATAATGTTGAATTGGTAAATACAGTTTCAAAAAATAATCTCACAAAAATTCTTGGGTTATGTGATGTATATAATTGCTGTTAATGTTGTTTAGATGTCATTATTTTGTCACAGTTTTATGTCCTAGTTAAGATAACAGTAATTTTTATTAGTTCCTTGTTTATCATATTCGCCTTTTATTTCTGGAAGTCTTTAACTATTTGCTTGGTTGGATGCAACTCTCCATCTTTTAGTTGTTGTCTGCTAAAACTTTCATTTCTCTATAGCCAACATATCATATGTCCTTGCCTATTTAATTTGAATAAATTATTGAAGTACGACCTTTACTTTCAGATATTGCCTGCAAATTCAAGTATTTAAAGTCCATGTCATATCTCGTATCATGTCAGATAAATTGAATTGTTTGACAATTTCTATATTTTTCGCCTACACAAATCGAATTACTGCATCCTGCTGTTCATCTTTTTTATTGCTTACACCAATTGCTTCATTTTACTTTTCATTTCATTGGTAATTGGGATATAGTCAGTACAGCCATTTCCTTTAAAGTGAACTGGATTAATGTCTGCTTTTCTGTATCCTTTTCGAAATAGTTCTTTCTTAGTAGCTCCTCCACAAAATATTCTCAGATGTTTGACTGGCATTCTTCCAAAATCAGTCATCAAAATTTAAAACCTTTGATGTGATACTGGCATACAGAATCCATTGATTTCCCCATTTTGCTCTTTATTTTTCCGTCACAGCCCTATTTTCATACACGTAACGTTTTGCGACTGTTTCATGGTCAGTTAACAGGACCGGGTGCCAGGGGCGGCTAATCAAGGCCAAAATACACACGTACTAGGCCCTGTGCAGTTCACCTCAGGCGGCGGTCCGGTGGTCCAACCTTCTTTCCCTGGAGGGGGGTTGGTCAGTCCTAGAACGTAGTCGACCATAAAGAAACTTGGTCACTGAGTCTAAGAAGTATCCGGCCTATAATCATAAGCAAAGCGGGGTGAACGAACGCCACTTATGGGGAAGGTCGGGGAAACTATGGATCGGTTCGCGGGACAACCCCATGTCAAATGACTGGCTCGGCGTTACCAGGTCTTGTGATATATATGGATATATACATACAAATATGTCCATTATAACACAAAGCCATGTAATCCTAGGCTAGTTAAAGTCACAAAATGTTACATTTCCATATTTTTTTATTACTTTACTCTTGAAACTATATTTTTATCCTTTTTTGACCTGTTTATACTTTAGTTTGTATAAATGTGTCTATTCTCCCACATTCATAAGTAATTGTGTTAGCCCATCATGTTTCAGAAATGTGTCTAATTATTCTTCTCTTCTTATCCATAAGATTTTCCAAATAGTCCTTCCTTGATTCATTCAAAACTTTGTTTGTGATCCAATTTACCCACCTGACTTTCAAGTTTGGTATGTAGCATCACATCAAATCCTTCTGTGTGCCGATTTTCTCCAGTGTCCAAATTTGGCACTTCAAAAATAGACTTTCTTTCTCTGCAAAAGCCTTCTCCACAGTCCAATTTTCCATCATCATCTCCATAATTTTCTTACACTCATATATATTTGATCTGTATCATTTAAACTATATAGATGTGTCCGTTCTTAACCATTCCCTTCACAAGTAATTGTGTTAACCCGCCATGTTTCAGAATGTGTCCAATCATCTTCATATCATAAAATTTTCCAAATACTTCCAATACTTCTTTGTTTGTCATCCAATTTACTCAACTTAGCTTCATCACTCTTTTGTAGCGCCATATTCAAAAGTATGCCTTTTTCTTCTTCTCTCCATATCCAGGTGCCGGCAACCAAGATAGATGTGTCTATTACCTGACATTCACTTCTCAACTAACTATCTTGGCCTCAATATTTCAAAATGTGTCTGTTATTAATAATTAATTGTAAATTTCTCCACGTATATCTTCAATGATTCGACTCGATACTTCTTTGTTTCTGACCCGATTTACCTAACTTGACGTCATCATTCTTCTGTAAGACCGCGTCTCGGACTTCTACATCTGTTTTTTTCTCTCAGTGTCCATTGATGAAATGCCTTTCGTGTTTGCTTTGAAGAAATAACTTCAAATTCTTGTATAAAAATTACTTGAAAATCATTTTCTTTTCTGTTCGAAAGCTTCGTGTGCTAGCAGGGTCCTGCTGAGCAACGATGTTAAATCTATCGCTGCCATAACAATTTAATTTCTCTTGGGTTTATCTATCTATTATGGATTTTTTTAAATTAGAAAACATTTCTAGGAAAGAATGTTACCGTCACCGCATACCCCAAAAAATACTAAAAAAAAAGCTTATGAATTAAGACTGTTTTAGTTTGGCCCACAGTTTAACTCATATTTCATAGAGTTCTTGTGATTATATATTTTCTGCACCTTAAAAGTAGGTTTACAATACGAAATGTTAATAAATAATAAAAACAAACTCGAGATATGAAGCAAATTAAAAACTCGATACAACGGTGTACTTGAAAAGAAAAACAGTTAAGGACTCATTGGAACAAAAGTATAGCTTTTAAAACTGAGTACAGCACTCTATTCAGTAATATGCATCTGAAAATTTTTATTATAGGAGATTATTATTTCTCAGTTATTTTTCTTTTAAGATAACACTCATTTTGACACATGTATTTCTAAGTAGTCTTGTTAATTATATTCATTTCCTAGAGAGGCTACTTTTAACCTTTTCTTTAACAAGTACCGTGTAAAACTTTTGTATCTCAAAATGTTTGTGATATAAGAAGCATATAATAACTCTTTTCTGTATCATTATCCAAATGGTTTTTTTTTCCTTGATTTGAATTGGGAGCTCTTCCCCCACAATACGCTAAGCTGCAGGCTCCCGAAGTGAATCATCAAAATTTAAACCTTTGACTGATGTGACACTGGCATACAGAATCCACTGATTTCTCTATTTTGCTTTCCGTCACCGTCATATTTTCATACGTGGAAATTAACGTTTTGCGACTGTTTCATGGTCAGTTAACAGGACCGGGTGCCAGGGGCGGCTAATCAAGGCCAAAATACACACGTACTAGGCCCTGTGCAGTTCACCTCAGGCGGCGGTCCGGTGGTCCAACCTTCTTTCCCTGGAGGGGGGTTGGTCAGTCCTAGAACGTAGTCGACCATAAAGAAACTTGGTCACTGAGTCTAAGAAGTACCCGGCCTATAATCATAAGCAAAGCGGGGTGAACGAACGTAACTTATGGGGAAGGTCGGGGAAACTATGGATCGGTTCGCGGGACAACCCCATGTCAAATGACTGGCTCGGCGTTACCAGGTCTTGTGATATATATGTATATATACATACAAATATGTCCGTTATAACACAAAGCCATGTAATCCTAGGCTAGTTAAAGTCACGCAATGTTACATTTCTACATTTTTTTATTACTTTACTCTTGAAACTTATTTTTATCCTTTTCTGACCTGTTTATACTTTAGTTTGTATAAATGTGTCTATTCTCCCACATTCACAAGTAATTGTGTTAGCCCATCATGTTTCAGAAATGTGTCTGATTATTCTTCTCTTCTTATCCATAAGATTTTCCAAATAGTCCTTCCCTGATTCATTAAAAACTTTATTTGTGATCCAATTTACCCACCTGACTTTCAAGTTTGGTATGTAGCATCACGTTAAATCCTTCTGTATGCCTGTTTTCTCCAGTGTCCAAATTTGGCACCTCAAAAGTAGACTTTCTTTTCTCTACAGTCCAATTCTCCATCATGATTTCCATAATTTTGTTACACTTTTATATTTCATCTATATCACTATATAGATTGACACAATTTAATACTTCTTTGTTTGTCATCCATTTTACTCTACTTAGCTTCATTACTCTTTTGTAGCACCACATTCAAAAGTATGCATTTTTCTTCTTCTCTCCACATCAAGATACCGGAAACCAAAACAGATGTGTCTATTATTCGACATTCACTTCCCAAGTAAATGTCTTCTTGCCCTCCATGTTCCAGAATGTGTCCATAATTAATAATTAACTGTAAATTTTTTCAAATAATTCTTCAGTGATTTGATTCAATACCTCTTGGTTTCTGACTCAGTTTTACTTAACTTAGCGTCATTATTTTTTTGTAAGACCGTGTAAATTTGATCACTATATGGTTACACTAAATTACTCCAAAATCCACAACCGAAATTCGTTGCTTTACACTATTCCAGATACTGATATGTTATTTGAAGCTTAAGTAACTACTGTTCATTCTTATTGATTCACAACGATAATTGTTCAGTTCTAGTGAACTTTTTCAAAAATTATACTTTGTTCGGAAAAAAAGCAAACAGTGGACTATATTAATTCATTTGTTCTTTTTCAAAAATTTTTAAACAAAAATAAAGATTTTGGAGTATCTTTTAAAAAACTAAAAATCGTAGTCTTATCTAGTTTATTGGTATAATAATTACAAGTTGTATTTAAATACTGTCTTCGATCTTTTAAAATATTAACATGCTCCAACCAAAAAAGTAATTGCAAAGTATTAGAATCTTTGTCTAGAATATTTTCATCTAGTTTATATACTATGGTTATACAGTAAAATAACAAAAACAATAAAAAATATAAAAAATATATTTAAAAGTGCCTTAATTCTTTTTGTTTTTAATACAAATAAAATGTTTTTGTAATGTTGATTGTGGTTTTATTTTTGAACGTCCTAAGCTAATTTCCTCTCCAATACTCCTAATTATTGATTCATTTTAAACGTAAACGCAACGAAAATTTGGAATGTATTATCAGGAGCACAGAAACGCAAGGAGGTATTTTATGTATCAGGAGCAGAAAAACACTCTCCCAATAGGCAAATTGTCGAAACTAAAATCTGGGGTGTGTTATCAGGAGCACAGAAACACGAGGAGGTATTTTATGTATCAGGGGCACAAGAATACCTCCTTGCTTTTCTGCTCTCCTAATACGCAAATTTTCGAAAAGAAAATTTGGAATGTGTTATCAAGAGCACAGAAACGCGAGGAGGTATTTTATGTATCAGGAGCAGAAAAATACCGCCTTGCATTTCTACTCTCCTAATACAAAAATTTTGATTGTTTTATTTTAACAGCAAATTTTAGAACGAAAAATTACAGAAACGCCAGAAGGTATTTTATTTGTCTTTCTGTGGCGATAGCTATATTTTTGAGGCGTAAAGGATAAATATAAATTCTCAACAAAAAAAAAATCTTTATTACTATTAAAACACCTATCCAATACAGTATATTTACAAAATACAATATACCATTAAAAATAAATAATTAAAGCCGAATAATTGTATACATACGTTTATCGAGAAAATTTAACTGGAAAAAAACAATTTTCTTACAAATAAATATAAAACATAATAACAATGACATTAACAATAACTATTCTTTCCTTTTTTTTAACTTAATTTTTAATACAAAATATACAAATAGAAAACCTACAAGTAAGTAGGGGATTGGGCTGATGAACCGTCGGTATAAATACTGTCTTCAGAAAATAAAAAGGACATATAATTTATTCTTTTCCCATGTATTTCCTCAAGACGTACAATCTTTCTTTACATATATCGGTTTTTTTAAATATAAAAAAATTCAGAACTACATACGTTACTATGGTACTCCTAAATGAGATTCAGTAGTCATGTTGATTTTGTAATAGCTCTTTTCAAATAAACTAAAGCTACAGTTTTCTAATTCTTTTTCACGAAAAAATATATTTACAAAAAAAATGATAAATATGGCGTTATAGGCCAAATTAAAATAAACTTATTTTATACACTCTATGGAGATTTATTTTTCTAGAAATATTAGAGATTTTTAAAAGTCACAGTAGGTAAACACAAAAAGATTACGTTTAATCAAAACGTTGCATGTTACACCGCTAAAAGCACGTATCACACTATTTGAAACCAAACACAACACTCACTAATATTGAGACAGTTTGCAGTCTAGATGTAAATGAGACAGTCCTGATGTAAAAGGAAGTCTACCTTTGAAGAAACCTACCTCAAGTGCTAAGTTTGGACACTGGGGAAAAATGACATACAGAAGGATTTAATCTGGCGCTACACAAGAATCTGGGAACTCAGTTGGCTAAATTGGATCACAGACAAAGTTTTGAATGAGTCAGGTAAGGAGTATTTGGAAAATCTTATGGATAAGAAGAGAAGAATATTTTCTTCATTTCTGAAACATGGTGAGATAACACAATTGCGTGTGAATGTGGGAGAATAGACACATTCACACATCACACACAAAGTTTTGAATAAGTCAAGGAAGGACTATTTGAAAAAATCAGACACATTTCTGAAACACGGGGGCTAACACAATTACTTGTGAATGTGGGAGAATGACACGTTTATATAAACTATACAGGTCAGAAAGTGATATTAGTTTCAAGAGAGTGGAAGAGAGACAATGATGGAGAACTGGATTCAAAAGCATAAATTAATAAAAAAAATGTGGAAACGTAACATTTTGTGACTTTAACTAGCCTAGGATTACATGGCTTTGTGTTATAACGGACATATGTGTATGTATATGTCCATATATATCACAAGACCTGGTAACGCCGAGCCAGCCATTTGACATGGGGTTGTCCCGCGAACCGATCCATAGTTTCCCCGACCTTCCCCATAAGTTGCGTTCGTTCAGCTACAGACTCAGAAACTCAGCTACTGACACTCAGCTGCAGACTCAGCTACAGACTCGGCTACTCAGCTACTGACACTCAGCTACAGACACAGCTACTTAGCTACTGACACTTAGCTGCTCAGCTACTATCACTCAGCTACAGACTCAGCTACTGAGCTACAGACTCAGCTACCCTCACTCAGCTAGACTCAGCGACTCAGTTACAGACTCAGCTACCCCACTTAGCTGCTCAGCTATAGACTCAGCTACTGACACTCAGCTACTAAGCTACTGACACTCAGCTACAGACTTAACTACTCTCACGCAGCTGCTCAACCACAGACTCAGCTACTGACACTCAGCAACTGACACTGAGCTACAGACTCAGATACTCTCACTCAGTTACTCAGCTAAAGACTCAGCTACTGATACTCAGCTACAGATTCAGCTACAGACTCAGCTACGGACACTCAGCTACAGACTCAGCTTCTCACACTCAGCTACAGACTTAGCTACTCTCACTCAGTGCTCAGCTACTCAGCTATTCAGCTACAGACTCGGCTACTCTCGCTAAGTTACTCAGATTTTCTTTAATTTTCAATTATATAAAAATCTCTTATCAAATGGGGAGGTGTTGTAACCCAACTACGTTTACTATTATTATTTTTTATTTTATTAATGTTATTCATATTTTATAACTCATGAGCTCATGGGGAACTGTCCCTTCAAAATATTGGTATGACCTATACCTAAATAAACAAAAAGACCCTTCCAGCAAGACAACTATTTATTGGAGTGTCATTTAGATAAAGTTGAGCGGCACCAAATATGACTGAGAAAAGCTTGATTCTCACGACTATAAAGACATAAACAGTAATTGTCGAAAATGGAAAGTTCCGCCATAAAACGACCTTGTTCAGTAGGTAGAATGTAATCTTAGGGCTATTATATTATAAATAACCGGTCAAGTGCAAGTTGAACTGGCACAATTAATGTTCCGTACGTTGATTGCTTTTAAAATAAAAAAATTTGTAACGGAAGTATAAAATGATCAGTGACTTCACAAAACACACCGCAAATGAGTTTTCAACAAAGTTGGTTTCCAATCTTTACTGAAAATTGATGACCTTGAAATTTTTTGTTTTTTTTATATACCAGATAAATTATTAAAGGTAATGCACTCGTGATAATTTTCGTTCAGTCTACACCCCTTGGAAAATATTCCAGAATTTTTTCAAAATTTTTTGGTAAGTACTTTTCGAGATAAGGCGGGTGGACAGCGATTTTTCGCAATTTTTAAAAAATAATACAAAGAAAAGTGCGCGCAAGTATTATATATATATTTTTTACTCGTGTTTTCACAAGTTTTCATTTGACACCACACTCGATTACCTAGTAAAAATTTTTTTTTTCACTTCCGATTTCACCACTCAAATCTAACCCCTTAAATCAAAATTTAACTTTCCAAACTACATGGCTCTGATGAGGCCATCAATTCCTATATTATTACCAAATTTCAACTTTCTATGACAAATAGTTTCGGAGAAAATCGGGTGTGCCGTACAGACGGAACACTAAAAACATTTTAACGGCTTAGAGAAGATTGTAAAAAGTTTACTTCAGGGATTTTCAGAAAGAAGCCAGCACACAGCTACTCTCACTCAGCTTCTCAGCTACAGACTCAGCTACTTAGCTACTGACACTCAGCTACTCAGCTACTGACTCAGCTTCTCACACTCAGCTACTCAGCTACAGACTCAGCTACTCTCGCTCAGCTAGACTCAGCTACTGACACTCAGCTACTCAGTTACAGACTCAACTACTCAGCTACTCTATCTTAGGGCTATTATATTATAAATAACCGGTCAAGTGCAAGTTGAACTTGCGCAATTAGTGTTCCGTACGTTGATTGCTTTTAAAATAAAAAATTTTGTAACGGAAGTATAAAATGATCGGTGACTTCACAAAACACACCCCAAATGAGTTTTCAACAAAGGTGGTTTCCAATCTTTACTGAAAATTGATGACCTTGAAATTTTTTTTTCTCTATATACCAGATAAATTATTAAAGGTAATGCACTCGTGATAATTTTCGTTCAATCTACACCCCAGAATTTTTTCGAAATTTTTTTGATAAGTACTTTTCGAGATAAGGCGGGTGGACAGCGATTTTTCGCGATTTTTAACAAATATTACAAAGAAAAGTGCGCGCAAGTATTACATTATATATATATTTTTTTACTCGTGTTTTCACAAGTTTTCATTTGACAACACACTCGATTACCTAGTAAAAATTTTTTTTTCACTTCTGATTTCACCCCCAAATCTAACCCCTTAAATCAAAATTTAACTTTCAGAACTACATGGCTCTGATGAGGCCATCAATTCCTATATTATTACCAAATTTCAACTTTCTATGACAAATAGTTTCGGAGAAAATCGGGTGTGCCGTACAGACGGAACACTAAAAACATTTTAACGCCTTAGAGAAGATTGTAAAAAGTTTACTTCAAGGATTTTCAGAAAGAAGCCAGCACAGTTACCGACACTCAGCTACTCTCACTCAGCTTCTCAGCTACAGATTCAGCTACTCAGGTACTGACCCTCACCTACTCAGCTACAGACTTAGCTACTCTCACTCAGCTGCTCAGCTATAGACTCAGCTACTCTCACTCAGCTTCTGACACTCGGCTACTCTCACTCAGCTACAGACCCAGCTACTAACACTCAGCTACTCCCACTTAGCTGCTCACCTACTGACACTCAGCTACAGACTCAGATACTCTCACTCGGCTACTCAGCTACAGACTCAGCTACTGACGCTGAGCTACTGACACTCAGCTACTCTCGCCCAGCAACTCAGCTACAGACTGAGATACTCAGCTACTGACACTCAGCTGCTCTCATTTAGCTGCTCAGCTACAGACTCAGCTACTTAGCTACTGACACTTAGCTATTCAGCTACTCTCACGCAGCTACTCAGTTACAGACTCAGCTACCCCCACTTAGCTGCTCAGCTATAGACTCAGCTATTCAGCTACTGACACTCAGCTACAGACTCAGGTACTAAGCTACTGACACTCAGCTACTCTCACCCAGCAACTCAGCTACAGACTCAGATACTCAGCTACTGACACTTAGCTACTCCGCTGCTCTCACTCAGCAGTGTCAGTTGCTGAATGTCAGTAGCTGAGTCTAGCTGAGTCTGTAGCTGAGTGTCAATAGCTGAGTGAGAGTAGCTAAGTGTCAGTAGCTGAGTAGTTTAGTGAGAGAAGCTGAGTGCTGAGCTGCTGGGTCTCAGTAGCTGGGTTTGCAGCTGAGTGAGAGTAGCCGAGTGTCTAGCTGAGCAGCTGTGTCTGTAGCTGAGTTGCTGAGTGAGTAGCTAAGTCTGTAGCTGAGTAGGTGGGGTCAGTAGCTGAGTCTGTAGCTGAGTTGCTGAGTGAGTAGCTAAGTCTGTAGCTGAGTAGGTGGGGGTCAGTAGCTGAGTCTGTAGCTGAGTGAGAGCAGACGAGTAGCTGAGTGTCAGTAGCTGAGTCTGTAGCTGAGCAGCTGAGTGAGAGTAGCTAAGTCTGTAGCTGAGTATGTAACTAAGTCTGTAGCTCTAAGCCGTTAAAATGTTTTTAGTGTTCCGTCTGTACGGCACACCCGATTTTCTCCGAAACTATTTGTCATAGAAAGTTGAAATTTGGTAATAATATAGGAATTGATGGCCTCATTAAAGCCATGTAGTTTTGAAAGTTAAATTTTGATTTAAGGGGTTAGATTTGGGTGGTGAAATCGGAAGTGAAAAAAAAATTTTTTACTAGGTCTGTCCTGACATATCTTCGCTAATTTAACTGAAACAGGTTTTAATGTGTTTAATTTATGTCTAATTTAAAATTACATACAAATACAAAAAGTACATATTATGAAGGAATATTTTTGAATAAAATCAACTATTTCGTCGCAACCTTTTTGATTCCTCAGAAGGGAACGATGACTTCTATTTTTTTCAACATTTCAATTTTGTTCATTTTTGATACAACTTTTAAAACATCTAAAACAAAAAATTGATAAAATTATTTACTCTTCGCAAATACAACTTGTAAACAAATATTTTTTGAGGCTATTCTGTAATTATCTCTAAAATGATGGTTATAACTCGGAGAACTCACTTTTTAAAAAAATCACAAGTTCAAAAATACAACTTATATTAAAAACTAAATTGAATGTTACAAGTTTGAAGCAAACTAATTTAAAAAGAATACATTATGATATTTATAACCTCGATCTTATCTGTAAGTAATTAATACATATGAGAAAATAAAGTCTGAGTTGTGGGAACATCCTGGTAAAGCAATTAGATGTCTTCTTAAGGGTTGCACTGCATTAAGGGTGCATAACTCCCATTTCCCACTAGGTAATGTTTTTGTTAAGTTTGGAAATAATTAAAAAATCAGACGATTTTTAAATTTCTTGAATTTGAGAATCCTAGAAAGGACAATGGTCGATTCTAATTAGCATGGGAACACCTATATATCTTGTAAACCTTATTCGATCCCTGTACGAGAATACAAATGACAGAATTAAACTGAATAATTCTTTTTTCGATCCCTTTAACGTAGAAACCGGCGTCAGACAGGGCTGTATTCTGTCACCCTTACTTTTTAACACATAAAAATATATAATGGGGTCTGTTTTGGACGACTGGAGTGGGGGTGTGACAAATGGGTGAAAAAAGCTAAGTAACCTTAAATGTGCGGATGTTACTGTTATACTTGCAACATCAATACAAGATCTAGAATCAATTATGGAGCGTCTTGAAATCACTAGCAAAAACTATGGATTGACAATTAATAGAGCGAAAACCAAAGTAATGATTGTTACTTGTAATGAAGATCTCTCGCACATAAATGGAACTGCTGGTTTCACTGTTGTAAATCATTTCAACTATTGGGATCCCTCCTGACTAACAATGCTGGCTGTGAAGCGGAAGTAAGAAGACGTTTGGCTATGGCTAGAAACTCGAAGATCAAACTCACTAAGGTCTGGAAAGATCCAGCTGTCACAAAAAACACAAAGTTAAGATTGCTATCCAGTCTTATATTCCCCATAGCTACTTATGCATCAGAAACATGGACCATTAAATAAGTTGACAAAAGAGGCATATCGAAGAATAATTAGATTATCATATACCGAACACCATACTAATGTATCTATTCTTGAAGAGCTTAGTATAAATGAACGACTTTCAAATAGAATTAATAGACAGTACCTGAAATAATTTGGTCACATTATGAGGAAAGGGACGGTCTTCAACAAGATGATCCAACCAAGTAAGATCTCTTTCTGGTGTGGATATGCACGAGTCAAGTCAGCTCGCGCAGGATCGAGATGCATGGAGAATAACTGTTGAGGCAGCAACTGCATAGCTTCACCGATACTCTTATTGGGGTGAAAGGATTGAGAGAAAGAAAGGACATGATATATTGGAAGCTACATCCTTATACATCTTTACCCTTAAATATTACACTATAAATTTTAAAATTTGTTCATTATCTCGATTAAAAAACAAGAAAAATTTCGATAATACTTCTGATACTCAATTCCTCCTCTTCCTTGAATCAATATCGCTTAAAAACTTGGTTTCTTCCCTACTTCAAGTACTACATGTGTATCAAATTTGAAATCTTAATCTCATTTCCTTAGCGAGGTATTCAGCTAACAAACAGACAAACTGGCGGAAACTGAAAATGATGTTTTTCATAATCTAGGGGCTTTAAAACGAGAAGAAATGCAATAAAGAGTCGCAACTAAATAGCCAGCTTATAATTCCTTTATGGTTTAAAGTATAAACATAATATTTATATGCATATTCACAAAAAATATATTTAGATTTAAAAAACACTACGGAATTACCGACTAAAGATACCATAGTCACTTGGTATATGGGCACGTGCAGGGGACCCTCTCGTCATTGTCTGTGGTTAGCCTTTTATTAAAGTATTCTACATGCAAAGGGGATCTATAGTTTAATACCAGTTCCGAACGGCCAAAGTAAGAGAACTTTACTAGTCATGATACTATAGGCGGTTTGCCATTGCTTTCCCAAGAGAGGCGTTGTAGTCTTTTTTTTAATTATTTATTTTCAGAGCCGAGATTCAAACTAGGGTCTCTGGCGTAGAAGGCAGACACCTTACCCACTACGCTACGACCGCCTCTATGTACAGGGTGAGTCACCGATAGAGTAAAGTTCATTATACCTCATTTGTTCCGGAAATGATGAAAAAAATGTTTAATGGTTTTAGGGAATGTTAAGGTACGCAGTTTAAAATTATTTTTGGGTATACAGGGTAAAATTTTATAACTTTTTTATTAATAATGTTATATACCTAACCTAGTAGTTTTCTAATATTTCAATTTTTAAAAAAAAATACTAGTTTTCAGTTTTGGAAAAAAATTGCCAGTAGCGCCATTGTTTGTGAAGGTGGAATACTCATAATTGGCATGAGCGTTCTATACAGATAAAAAAAGATATATGTAAAGAAATTTGAGTTAGATGCTACAGGGTGTTCAAAATAAATTGATGCATTTCGACTTTTTTAAATTGAAAAATCTCAAATTTTCTAAATGGCACATCCTGTATATTATTATTTTTTCTAATAGATTTTACAAAACCCTCCAACTTTTTTTAAGTATGTCATATACCTATTTCTAATAGTTTTCGATTTATTTTGAATTTTTACTCTTGTTTTTAATACACTTACGCTATTGTGAAAACATAAACAAATAGTTAATAATAATTTTAATATAGTATAACTTATCTAGTGATTAATTATTATGACGTAATAAATGTTCAAAAATATGCCCGTCTACTTGAATACACATGTTTAGTCGTTTTACTATATTTTCCTTTCCTTAGCATAAAGGGCGTTATTGTCTTTCACGCATCCCGTATCTTATTTTCCATATCTACTGGTGTTGTAGGGGGATTCACATAAACACGATCTTTAATGTAGCCCCACAACAAGAAGTCTAAAGGTGTTAAGTCGCATGATCGAGGGGGCCAATGAATCCATCCCTACCGATTCATTTTTGTGGGTAACGATCGTTTAAAAATTCCCGAACTTCCGGTAGTAATGAGCAGGAGCTCCGTCTTGTTGAATCCACATTTGTTCCCTTTCAAAGTTATCAACTTCTTCAAGAAGCTGGTGTAATTCGTTTTGCAAAAAATTTAGATATCTACGCCAGTTAAGCGATTCGCGGAGAATAAAAAAAAAAATATGGACCAATAATTCGAAAATTTAATATTCCGCACCATACATTAAGTGACCAATTTTTTTGTTTTGAACTTCCCGGACCCAAAATGGATTAACTGTTGAATAATAATGCATGTTATTGCTGTTAACTGCTCCATTACTGGGAAAAGTAGCTCCATTAGAAAACATTATTTTGGATAAAAAATTTGGATCGGCCTCTATTGCTCCATTCATGATGGTACAAAAGTTTACTCGTCGTTCAAAATCACGGTCTTGAAGTTCTTGGTGTAGTTCCATATGAAAGGGATGATACTTGTATTTTCTCGTGGTGCGATTAGCCGTAGATTGGGATGTGTCAGATAAGTCAGCTAGTTGACGGCTGCTGACCTGGGGATTATCTTCAACATGAAGTAAAATCTCTATTTCTTTTTCCTCATTGGTAGCATTCTGGTTTACTACTTTCCGTTTCGTATACTCAACGCTACCACTACCATCAAACCGTTCCATTAAGCACTGAAAAGATTTTCTAGATGGTATACGTTTATTAGGGTACTTCGCTCCATAAAGCCTTACTGCCAAAAGAAAATTTTTCCCGCCCCCCCCCCCCCCCCCCAATGTGTATAAATCATATCAATTAATTCATTTTTAGGGAAATCCATAACTATTACCTTTATACCTCACTTACTACAACAAATTAAACTATTTTTACTTGCTTAATAGACATGTCAAAATTTGGTAATGTCTTCATTTTTGTTTTGTCTTGGCAACTACGATGTTATAGCGTAAGTGTATTAAAAACAAAAGTAAAAATTGAAAAATTCAAATTAAATCGAAAACTATTAGAAATAGGTATATGACATACTTAATAAAAATTGGGAGGGTTTTGTAAAAACTATCAAAAAAAATAATAATATACAGTGCCATTTACAAAATTTGAGATTTTTCAGTTTAAATTAGTCGAAATGCATAAATTTAATTTGAACACCCTGCAGTATCTAACTCAAATTTCTTTACATATATCTTTTTTTCATCTCTATAGAACGCTCGTACCACACTTTTTTAAAGTACCCTGTATACTCAAAAATAATTTTATACTATGCACCTTAACATTCCCTAAAACTATTGTATAGTAACATTTTTTTTCGTCATTCCCGAAACAAATGAGATAATGAACTTTACTCTATCGTTGACTCACCCTTTACACATTAGTACAGTTTAAAAAGGTCCTAATTTTTTGGAATAGGGAAAGAGACATTTTCGGTAAATCCAATTCAGTTTCGTAGTTCTATTTTTTATCAACCTTATGGTCGTCTCAGTCGTTAGTAGGACCAGACGAATCCATCAACATAAGTACTATATATAATTACAAAAATGGTCAAGACGAAATATCTTTAATTTATCGTAAAATTATAAAACGTACCTAAAACCAAATTTTGAACAATTTCCTCATCATCATCAAAATGTGTCATTAGAGTGTCGATAATTAATTCCCTATGAGCTTTATAATTTGGTTGTAAAAACTCTTGGAGAACATGTTCAAAGAACTCTGGTAAATGGCTTAAAGCACACAGGTGTACTTTCTCAGTTGGATCATCCAATCTTTTAAGGATTTCTGGAACATAAAATTAATAAACTATGTCAATTAATAGAAATTAAATAAAGATTTTTGTTAATAATTCTACTTTACTTTAATTACTATGACAATCGTTTCGACAACACTGTGATTTCTTCAGCTGCCTTACAACTACTAAATAACTAGAGTAGTTCTAAGTCATCTGAAGAAGACACAGTGCTCTCGAAATGATCGTCATAGTAATAAAATAAAGTGGAAATATTAACAAAAAAAACCGGTCAAGTGCAAGTTGAACTTGCACAATTAGTGTTCCGTACGTTGATTGTTTTTAAAATAAAAAATTTTGTTACAGAGGTATAAAATGATCAGTGACTTCACAAAATACACCCCAAATGAGTTTTCAACAAAGTTTGTTTCCAATCTTTACTGAAATCTGATGACGTTGAAATTTTTGTTTTTTTTATACACCATATAAATTATTAAAGGTAACGCACTCGTGATAATTTTCGTTCAATCTACACCCCGTGGAGAATATTCCAGAATTTTTTCGAAATTTTTTGATAAGTACTTTTCGAGATAAGGCCCGGGACAGCGATTTTTTCGCGAATTTTTAAAAATAATACAAAGAAAAGTGCGCGCAAGTATAATATTATATATATATTTTTTTACTCGTGTTTTCACAAGCTTTCATTTGACACCACACTCGATGACCTAGTAAAAAAATTTTTTTTTCACTTCCGACCACCCCCCAAAACTAACCCCTTAAGTCAAAATTTGATTTTCAAAATTACATTGGCTCTGATGAGGCCATCAATTCCTATATTATTACCAAATTTCACCTTTCTATGTCAAATAGTTTCGGAGAAAATCGGGTGTGACAGACAGACAGACAAACAGACAGACAGGCAGACACCGAAGTGATCTTATAAGTGTTCCATACGGAACACTAAAAACTATGTTTCATCCATCACTAATAGAACAGATGTGAAGTATCGGCTAATTCCGTAAAAATTAAATAATAACCTGTCAAGTGCAAGTTGAATTTGCGTAATTAGTATTCCGTACGTTAACTGCTTTTAAAATAAAAATTTTTGTTATGGAGGTATAAAATATTTAATGACTTTACAAAACACATCCCAAATCAGTTTTCAAACAATTTTTTTTTTTCCGATCTTTACTGAAAAACTAATGACCTTGAAATTTTTGTTTTTTTTATACCATATAAATTATTAAAGGTAATGCACTCGTGATAATTTTCGTTCAATCTACACTCTGTGGAGAATATTTCAGAATGTTTTCAAAATTTTTTTGATCAGTACTTTTCAAGATAAGGAGCAAGGTCAACGATTTTTTTAAAATAATACAAAATAAGTGTGCGCAAGTATTACATTATATATATTTTGGAACTCGTGTTTTTTTACAAGCTTTCATTTGACACTCTATTCGATGACCTGGTAAAAAAATTGTTTTTTCTGCTTCCGATTTCACCCCCCAAAATTAACTCTTTAGGTCAAAATTTAACTTTTAAAACTAGACGGCTCTGATGAGGCCATCAATTCCTATATTAGTTCAACTTTCTATGTCAAATAGTTTCAGATAAAATCGGGTGTGACAGACAGACAGACGGGCGGGCGGGCGATTGTGACAGACAGACAGACGGGCGGGCGGGCGGACGGAGAGACAACGAAGTGACTTTATATAAGTGTTCCGTACGAAACTACATGTCGTTTACGATATGATTGAGTGTTAATGATGTAGCCAGACTCGGGATGCTATTTTTTACTCAGTTTAAAAACAAAATATCATGTAAACATAGATCTGGAGATACTCAGTTTCTGAGATTAAAATGTTAGCCTTTAACTAAAAAGATATGTGAACACAATTTTTAGGTCTATACATGTAGTCAAAGCTGGATTTCTTAAACTTTAAATAATTCTAAAACTACCTGGATATATTTTAATAGGATCGTCATTCCGCCAAACACCTTTCTGACACAATATCCTTACAAAATACCTAGACATTCAATAGACACCTCTCTGCTTCTCAAAGAAGCATTTTCCATGAGTGACAATAAGAGAAGCGTCAATTTTTGTTTAAGTGGTTATAAACACTTCTCCAGATGCAAAGAGGTCTACATGCTTTGCTGGCAGAAGTGTGTATTTTAGACATGTTGCTGACATTGTTCTGATTGCTTCTGCTGTCGCTCCTGCATGCCAAACTAAAGATGGTACAAAAATATCTGGAAAAAGAGATTCAATGGTGGTTGTTTTTTTAGGAATCGTAAAAACTGAAAACTTTTTATGATATATTTTTAATATAAAAAAAATGCATACTGAGAATTAACTTTTCTAAAAATGGAGTCAAATCATCAAATTTACTAAAAATAAAGGCCAAAACATAGAATGTCTTTAGTCTCATTTCAGCATTGGTCTCAGTGTCCTACAATTCAACTAAAATATCACCAATGATATCCAAAAGCTTCTTTTGACTCTAATTGTTGTCCACAATCTTGGAGAAGTGTTGACATGAATAAAAAGTTTGTTTGAGAATTTCACAAAAACATCGACTTTGTTATCAAAATATTTTATAATCTAAGGTTTTGGAGAGTTTGTCATAAAGATCTGAAGTTAAAACTTCTGAATTATCAGGATCTCTTAGAACTAGTAAGATGGTGATTATTTTAAACAAATTATAGCCTGTCTCATCATTGTGATTAGGATCATATTTTTTCATGAGAAATTTTACACATTTCAAAAGTTCCAGCTGATACTGTTTCTGAAAAAATACAAAGTTTAAATGGTAATTGGTAATTGAAATTGATATTTCGCGTTCGGAAGATTTCGCGATCACAAAACAAACTAACTATAATTCAACTTACTTTTCTGTTACAGTAAATATAATCTTCACTTAACATTTGACTAATCTGTCCAACAGCACCACCAAAAATTTCTTTAGGAGCTCCCTTTACTAACCCAGCCAAAATTTGCTACCACAAAGGTAATAAAATCACAACTCCAGGATGCTAGCGTAAATGCTTCTGAGCGCACTGTTCGAAGAAGAAAATTGAAAGAATTAGATTTTTTAAGGCCTGTCGCCCCGCCAGGAAGCCCAAGTTAACAGCTGCAATGGGGCCAAACAATGGCAAGACAAAGATGTGGACTTCTGGAGATCGGTAAGATACAGCAATTTAATCAATAATTGATACATTATTATCATTTTCAGTTAAATAAAGCAAATAAACATGGAAGTTTATATATTTTTCCTATTTTTGACAGGTCTGCTTCAGTGACGAAAGCACATTCAAAATTTTGCAGAATAAAGCTCAGTATGTGCGTCGTGGTCATGGAGAAAAGTTTCATCCTGATTGTGTCGTCCCGACGGTTAAACATCCCACCAAAGTGATGATTTGGTCAGTCATCAGCGGCAAGGGCACTGGACGTCTGTACGTCGTCAAAGGAATAATGAGGCAAGATCAGTACAAAGAAGTATTACAAAATCGGTTGATTCCGCAGCTCAGAGAATGGTTTCCAAATGGGGAACCATTCACTTTCATGCAAGATGGAGCTCCCTGCCACACTGCTCGGTCTGTTAAAGCTTTTTTGGCAGAAAAAAAAATCCCTCTGTTGGATTGGCCGGGTAATAGCCCTGATATGAACCCCATTGAAAATGTGTGGGAGCTGATGAAAAGAGAAGTGGCTAAAGATGTGATTACCAACAAAACCCAGCTCCTAGAAAAGATTATTCATGTGTGGAATCATCATCCTCAAATGCAGGAGACAGTACAATCTTGCATTGATAGCATGCCGCGCAGAATTAAAGCTTTGATAGCGGCTAAAGGTGGCTCAACTAAATATTGACTTTTACTAACATTAATTTCACTTTTCTTTAAAACTTAATAACTTATGCTTTTCTAAATTAATGCTGTTTTATTTATGTCAAATAAATAGGTAATTGATTGGACAATATAAAAATAAAAAACAAATCAATTTAAAATAATAAAACGGTACAATATCACTCGGTAATTAATATTTTACATGAAATCTTGCAGTGCGTCCAATAATTTGGCCAGGGACTGTATGTATATATGTAAAAGAAAAATTATTTTATATATTTAATAACTGCGTCTAAAATTTTTTTTACTTTTATACCTATTTTTCCGAGCGGCCTTAACAATTTTTATTTACACTTTTAAAATAAAATACAGTAAAAAAGTAAATCCCAAGATATAAGATCCTGCCTTTTTGCTTTTTGAATGGGGGCAATAAACGACCCTATTAACGTTTCGGTGTTACTATAAACGTATTTTTACTTTATTTTTTATTTTAAGCGCCCTCACTTGCACCTGTAATCATATTGGATCTATTTTTACCTATATATTTACTACTTGGTAATCCGGTTTGGAGCCATTTAAGTATTTGATAATATAGGCCTAATGACCACAGGTCCCCATTAGGATTCGAAAGTTACTTTTTATTATTTTCAGTTTTACTTACAACGTAACGGTTCTATTTTAATTATGTGGCGTCCATGGTAAAACGGCAATAGTGGCTATCGTAAGAGAAAACGTTTATCACTTGACGCTAAACAAACACTGACAAATGTTTACGACAGTTTGGTAGAAAGAAATTTTAAACAAACAAAGTGCTTTGCAAGAAACCAGTGAACTAACAAAAACCCCAATTTCTACGATTAAGGGTATTGTAGGAAAACCATCACTCAGGAACAGGAAAAAACGGAAAGATTTTTAAATGTATCATGTAGACGATTGTGAAAAAGACGTCATCAGGAGAAAAATATATTCTATGTATGAAGAGCAGTTGATGCCGACACTAGACAAAATAAAATTAAAACTGGTGCAAGACGGGACCAATATACGTTGTCGCCGATCAAGCCCTTCACAGAATTCTCTTAAGAATGGAATTCACGTTGCGAAAACTTAACAAAAGGCAAGTAGTGATGGAGTTACAAAAATTACGAATCTTGCGACATATTTATTTACAAGAAATTAAAAAGTATCGATCAGAGAATTGGCCAATAATTTACCTTGACGAAACATGGTTCGTACCCATGACACTGTGCAAAAAGGGTGGGTTGGCAGTAGTACAAAATGTCAGACTAACGCACCTTCAAATAAAGGTAAACGAATAACCATTTTACATGCGGGATCTGAAAAGAGCTGGGTTTCAAATTGTCTACTATTATCTGCAAAAAACATAAAAAAATTCTAATTTGGACTATCACGAAGACACGACCGCAGAACTTTTTGAAAATTGGTTTCAAAATTCCCTTCTGCCAAATGTTCCCGAACAGAGTGTTATAGTTATGGACAATGCAAGTTACCATGGTCGCTAACTAAAATAAGGTTCCTAATGCAGCCAACACCAAATCCGAAATACAGGAATATATGTTAGACAATGACATTTATTTTGACTTTAGTTATAAAAAAGTGATCTTTTGGAAGTTTTGAAAGACTATAAATTGAAAAAGAAACATGTTTGTAATAATATGGCTGAGAAAATGGGACACACTGTTTTGTGGCTTCCTCCGTATTATTGTGTGTTTAATCCAATTGAACATATTTGGCATCAAGTTAAATTAAAAATGATATATCTTGTGAAAGCTGAAAGAATTCCATTCAGCACGTTTAAATAATATAAAACCACTGATAGTTACCTCAGCTGATGACAGTGATAGTGAAACCGAATTAGGCTTAAGTATATTTTTATTTATACAACATGTCCTCTCTTGTACACCCCATTCATTCAAACTGTATATTTGTACTTATCTATTTGTTTTTACATGCATCTATAAATAAACATCTCCAAAAACACTTATAATTTTATTTATTTCCATTAATGAATAAAATTCTTAAGTCCATTCCTGCAACCTATCATAAACAAAAGGTCAGAATTTTTATATTGCCCGGTTAAAACGACAAAAACCAGGATCTTATATTTTGGGACAGGTTATATATCTATTTCACTGAATTTATTCAGATCATTCTGACGGGGGTTTCGGTCTAGCGATCATTTCGATGAGATTTACTCAAGTTCTAAAAAATATTACATTTGGATGGTTAATTGACCATCCAAATGTAATATCTTTTAGAACTTAAGTATAGTCTTATTGTAAACCTCGATGGTCGCGAAACCGAAACACGTGTCAGAGTGATCTGAATAAATTCAGTGAAACAGATATACAATATTTTATTTCAAAAGTGTAAATATTAAGATGTTTCACCTAGAACCGACCGCAAGCTTCATAAATTTAATCTTAATATTTACTTTTTCTACAAAATATCGTTTTTTTTTTTAAATTTTTCTCTCTCGAAAATTGCGTATTAAAGTTTGAAACACCGTAATTTTTTTAGTTTTGAAAAAAACCCGTTCGACCATTTTTAACTACTACATTATTTTCCAAGATTACTTTTTATTTTTAAATATTTGATTATTTTTTGTGAAGTTATCCTGCAGACAAGGAGGCACCATAGTTTTCATTAGTGGTCCATTTAACCCGATAAAAAATAATGTTAATATTTAGAACATATTTAATTTTTTTTTGTTCTTATAATTTAAATTACAGTAAAAATATATAATCGCCATTCTTTTGCATTATTCACTTAATAATCGTTAAAATATATTTTTTTTAAATATACACACTTTTGGCAGCGCTCAGGTGTATGTAACCCCTTAAAGAAACGCAAAAATCTCGGGATCTAATTTTTTTCATAAATACATTTGGTTTTATTAAGGGAAATAAAAAAATAAGTTTGGTTGACAAAATTACGTATAATGTATAACTACGATTTTACTATAATATATTTTCAAACGTTATTAGTGTTCCGTACGGAACACTTATAAGATCACTTCGGTATCTGTCCGTCTGTCTGTCCATCTGTCTGTCCGTCTGTCTGTCCATCTGTCTGTCCGTCTGTCACACCCGATTTTCTCCGAAACTATTTGTCATAGAAAGTTGAAATTTGGTAATAATATAGGAATTGAGCCTCATCAGAGCCATGTAGTTTTGAAAGTTAAATTTTGACAGTTTTGGTGGGTGAAATCGGAAGTGAAAAAAAAAATTTTTACTAGCTAATCGAGTTTGATGTCAAATGAAAGCTTGTGAAAACACGAGTAAAATATATATATATATATATATATAATATATATATATATATATATATATATATATATATATATAATGCAATACTTGCGCGCATTTTTTCCTTGTATTATTTTTAAAAAAATCGCGAAATTCGCTGTCCACCCGATTTTCTCAAAAAACTATTTGTCATAGAAAGTTGAAATTTGGTAATAATATAGGAATTGATGGCCTCATCAGAGCCGTGTCGTTTTGAAAATTAAATTTTGACTTAGTTAAGGGTTAGTTTGGGGGGGGGGGTGAAATCGGAAGTGAAAAAAAATTTTTTTATTAGGTCATCGAGTGTGGTGTCAAATGAAAGCTTGTGAAAACACGAGTAAAATATATATATATATATATATATATATATATATATATATATATATATAATGTAATACTTGCACACACTTTTCTTTGTATTATTTTTAAAAAATCGCGGAAAATCGCTGTCCCCCTACCTTATCTCGAAAAGTACTTATCAAAAATTTCGAAAAAAATTCTGGAATATTCTCCACGAAGTGTAGATTGAACGAAAATTATCACGAGTTAAAATTAATAATTTATCTAGTATAAAAAAAAAAAACAGAAATTTGAAGGTCATCAATTTTCAGTAAAGATTGGAAACAAACTTTGTTGAAAACTCATTTGGGGTGTGTTTTTATGAAGTCACTGATCATTTTATACTTCCGTTACATTTTTTATTTTAAAAACAATCAACGTATTTAACACTAATTGCGCAAGTTCAACTTGCACTTGACCGGTTATTAGTGTTCTGTACGGAACACCTATAAGATCACTTCGGTGTCTGTCTGTCTGTCCATCTGTCACACCCGATTTTCTCCGAAACTATTTGTCATAGAAAGTTGAATTTGGTAATAATATAGGAATTGATGGCCTGGCCTTATCAGAGCCGTGTCGTTTTGAAAGTTAAATTTTGACTTAGTTTAGGGGTTAGTTTGGGGGGGTGAAATCGGAAGTGAAAAAAAATTTTTTTTATTAGGTCATCGAGTGTGGTGTCAAATGAAAGCTTTGTGAAAACACGAGTAAAATATATATATATATATATATATATATATATATATATATATATATATATATATATATATATATATATATATATATATATAATGTAATACTTGCACACACTTTTCTTTGTATTATTTTTAAAAAATCGCGGAAAATCGCTGTCCCCCTACCTTATCTCGAAAAGTACTTATCAAAAAATTTCGAAAAAATTCTGGAATATTCTCCACGGAGTGTAGATTGAACGAAAATTATCACGAGTTTAAAATTAATAATTTATCTGGTATATAAAAAAAAAAAAGAAATTTGAAGGTCATCAATTTTCAGTAAAGATTGGAAACAAACTTTGTTGAAAACTCATTTGGGGTGTGTTTTGTGAAGTCACTGATCATTTTATACTTCCGTTACATTTTTTATTTTAAAAACAATCAACGTACTTGACACTAATTGCGCAAGTTCAACTTGCACTTGACCGGTTATTAGTGTTCTGTACGGAACACTTATAAGATCACTTCGGTGTCTGTCTGTCCATCTGTCATACCCGATTTTCTCCGAAACTATTTGTCATAGAAAGTTGAAATTTGGTAATAATATAGGAATTGATCATCAGAGCCATGTAGTTTTGAAAGTTAAATTTTGAGTTAAGGGGTTAGTTTTGGGGGGAGAAATCGGAAGTGAAAAAAAATTTTTTTACTAGGTAATCGAGTATAGTGTCGAATGAAAGCTTGCGAAAACACGAGTAAAAAATATAAATATAATGTAATACTTGCGTGCACTCTACTTTGTATTATTTTTAAAAAATCGCGAAAAATAGCTGTCCACCCGTCTTATCTCGAAAAATTCTGGAATATTCTCCAGGGGTGTAGATTGAACGAAAATTATCACGAGTGCATCATCACCTTTAATAATTTATCTGGTATATATAAAAAAAAAATTCAAGGTCATCAATTTTCAGTAAAGATTGGAAACAAACTTGGTTGAAAACTCATTTGGGGTGTGTTTTGTGAAGTCACTAATCATTTTATACCACCGTAACAACATTTTTTTAGTGTTCCGTACGGAACACTTATAAGATCACTTCGATGTCTGTCCGTCTGTCATACCCCGATTTTCTCCGAAACCATTAGTCATAGAAAGTTGAAATTTGGTAATAATATAGGAATTGATGGCCTCATCAGAGCCATGTACGAGGCTGGTTTGAAAAGTCCGTGCAAAGTCCGACAGATAGCACCACCGGCGCGTATCGAGGTAATGTTTAGTTAGTAGCATCTCTTGAATGAACGCACACCAAGTTTCAGCCATATTGGTCTATTTCTTTGTGTTTGGCATTGAATCAAGGAAGTCGAGTGATTTTCAAGAAATGGACGAAAAAGAATTTCGTGTGGTGATTAAACATTACTTTATGAAAGGCAAAACGCCTCAGGACAGACTAAAGAGAAGCTTGATAAACATTATGGTGACTCTGCACCTTCGATTAGAACAGTTTATAAGTGGTTTCAAAATTTTCGAACTGGCCATATGGGCACAAGTGA
>CM032456.1:22812777-22904890 GCA_019049505.1 Pachyrhynchus sulphureomaculatus
CCTTCTCAACTGCTCTCTCTCAATGGATGTGTTAGTTGAGGTTCGTTCATGTAATAAATAAATTATTAGCTGATGCCAGTCACTTTTTCAAAACGAATGGTTATTATTCAAACCCCCTTTCTGTTTCTACTATTTTTTTTGTTTTTATTGCATATATGGTGTACCTTTAGTGCCATTTTTTAAACATATGTTTCTTTTTGTTTTAGAAATATTTGGCATACAGCACACTGGATTACCACATTGTGCAGTTCACTGGATTTATACATGTTCTACAAGTGGTCTTTCACATTGGAGGTTGATGATTGTAATGCTGCCACAAAAACTTTTAATGACATGAATCCAACTTATTTTGGTAAGTTTTCCGATTATGATATTCTTCCTGTAGATCATCCTCTAATCCATTCCATTATTAATGTGATAGCAATCACAAAGAAATTTTGGGTTGATTTTGCTAACGGTTTTTAAAAGATTCAGTTGGTTGAAACTTATTGCACAATAAATAGGGGAAGGGGGAGAGAGAGAGAATTACAGGGTTCTTGGAGTCCAGAAATCTGAAAATCAAGTTTTTCTAGATTTTAACTTGAGATAATGGTCACAATTTAACCTAATTATTTATAGTAAAACATAAGAGGTTAAAGGAGTGGGTATGTTAATTACAAAGCTGACTTCGGATTTATTGTATTATAGGTCTTGTTCAGAGTTTTTGGAGTAGTTGTATTATTATTTCATTATTATATATTTTAACATAAGAAAAGGGTGAAAGAGGTAGGGTTGTTAAATATAGTATAATTCCAATAGTAATATTAAATATTTGTTTGGTTTTCAGTTGGTATAATGGACAAATTTGAAGTATAATATATAATTTAAATATTTACACTTTTGAAATAAAATACAGTATAACTGTTTCACTAAATTTATTCAGATCACTTTGACACGTGTCTCGCGACCATTTTCGAAGACTAAACTCAAGTTCTAAAAGATATTACATTTGGATGGTTCATATTAGACACTGTTAAGATAGACTGTCTGTAATTAACCTAATTTTATTACCTCTTAATTTAAATTTAGTACCAATGAACCATCCAAATGTAATATATTTTAGAACTTAAGTTTAGTCTTATTGTAAACCTCTTCAAAAATGGTCGCGAGACTGAAACAAGTATCCGAGTGATCTGGATAAATCCAGTAAAACAGTTATACTGTATTTTATTTTAAAAGTTTAAATATTAAGATGTTTCACCTAAAACCGACCGCAAACTCCATAAATTGTATATGTAATTTAAAATAAAAAAAATATATAAGGTGTTAAAAGGGTAAGGGAAGGAGTTAGAGGGGTGGTTTCATATGTATTTTGATATTTTCCAATTTTAAAAAATCGCCGGGCTCAAAAAAGTACTACGAGAATTTGTACTGGTTTTTGTTTCAAATATTGGAATTACTTTTTCCATAAATAATATTAAAAATAGATGGGGTTAAAGGGATGTAGATACGGTTAAAGGGAGTAGTGGTTGGTTATATACTGTAATATATGTCTGTTATGGAGTTCTCGGAATCGAGAATCTGAAAATTTTTTCGTTATTTCCAATTTTGTGAGAAGCCCTTCTGCTTATTTTTTTTTATGAATGTCTCTTCATAAAGTAACTATTGAGTAAAACATTAAGTTGTATCGCTAGTTTTTGTTGGTGATAATAAATTTGAAGCATAATCACTACAGTTAAATATATGAGGAATTAAAGGGAGAGGAAAGAGATTAGAGGGGATTACTTCAAAGATATCTTATATGTTCTTTTGAGAGTTTTGCACCAGAGAAATCTGAAAATTGTTCTTTTTTCATGGTTTCAAGTTTTAACAGAAATAGTATTTAGAGAAATTTCAGTTTACAGTTGTTAAGGTCCCTGATGCCCACACTCTGCACAACTTTGTTGTGATTAAAGATCTATCAGTTATGTCGAGTTGTAATACTTGTTATTCCTTAATATGATGAAGTTAAATTCCGTTTTTTATTTTGGAACTACTTATTTTCAGGTCAGTCACTTTATCATAATTTTTGTTTTTTACTTCCATTATTATAAAGAGAAGTATTATATGCATGAAACGTCACCCTTTGAAATTTTTCTTCACCCTTCAGGGTCCCTAGAACACAAAAATATGGTTTAGAATTTTCGTATCTCTGTCAGCTCGGTAGTTCTCAAACAAAATGAGGTATCAAATTAAAATTTTGCACATCATTAATATTGAAATGGGGATGGAACCTAATAGTTATTGAGCTATTTCAATGTCAATAGTATTATGAGAATTTTTCTTACTTTTGGGTCAGATACTGAACAGATTATATGCAATATTATTTATAATCGGGCATATAAGAGGTTAAATGGTTAAAGGGGCGACTTCGAATATATCTTGTTATACGTCGATTTGGGGGAATCTGAAAATTATTTTTTAATTTTTGTTAACACCAAAGGGTGAAATGGGTGGAAGTGGTTAAAAATTGTATGATTAGTAAAACATAAGTAAGTGGTACGTGAATGATATTGAATTTTCGGTAGGTCGTTCCCGTTGATCCGACTATTACCACAACTTGGAACGAGACTTCATAGTCAAAACAAGAGTCAAGACATCGATCAACAAGTTCGTCGACGATCATCTGTTCCTAGAATCAGGAAAACCGAAGAATTCGTTACAACCTTTTTTTGTTTTAAGGGGGTAAGTTTGAAAGTTTTGTTTAATTTTCAGAAAATGGAGAAAAATGAGCTTCTTTTCTTAACTCTCTTAATGGATTTATAAGAGCCAAAAGCCCGTTTACAAAACTTTTTGGTTAAAAACAAGATGAAAATTGAGAGATTTGCATAAATTGATTTCAGATGAATACTACTAAACTGTAATTCTTTAAAATTCTAGTACAAGATCAAAGCTATATTTCACGTAAATTAATGCAGAGAGAATTGTAGCGAAAAACCTAAAAAACTTTCAAAATCAAGACAATTTTATTAGTTAGTTAAAAATTTAAATTTTAGACTGAACGATTTGGCTCTTTTTAGAAATTCTTACTTATCGAAAAAATGTATAAGAGAACATACGGTTTACATCTTGAAAGGAGGTACATTTTCAAACCAAATTGCGTTTTAACCCGTCAGAAATAATAGATTTTCAAGATAACATTTTTTTTAAATTTAGCAATAAAAGTTATCTCATTTTTCTTTGAAACTTGCCCCCTCATATATTATGTGTAAAAGTTAATTCTCGGCCTTGATAGACCAATTTTTCACATTTATTTATGAAGAAATCGATACAAACTAAATTAAAAGTAATATCCTTCGCTTTCTACACATTTTTTGTCATCTCTTGGGCAGTTGATGAATTCTAGCTCGGAAAATAATGGTTGTTTCGATGTGATGAATTCTTAGAGGCTTTCTTTGATCTGTTCAAATGAGAATCAACCAGGCGGTTTTGTAAAAATCAAAATAGGTGGTAATCCAAAGGGTTCAAGCCTAAGAAATATGCCTCTGGGGGAGAATATCCCAACTCAAATCTATAATTGTTTCAAGGTTTTATTGCTGCATGATGCTGGGTGTTATTCTGCAACAGTATCACTGTCCTGCTAATAAACCTTAGTTTTTTCTGCATGGCCTTCATTCACATGGATCATTGATAGGGTTCAGAAGTGATTGTCTGACCAAGTTAAAACACCTTAGTGTATCACACCCTTCTGATGGCACCAAATGCTACCAGCACATTTTTCACATATCTCATTTTGCAGTGCTTGTTGGTGGTTGACCTGATAGATCCACAAATCTTAGGATTATAATACAGTAACCACTATCTAGAAAGCAAGGAGACAGCGATATTGTAGGTTTTGCTTCTCTTCTTGGTAGTGAGCTTATGAAGGTCTCGCCGGAATTCCTCGTTAGTCCTACCTAGTTGCTGTAGGGAATGGCAAATAAGTTGCTGGGTCACTCAGACTGTATATACAAGTTTCATTTGAGTTGTGCAGGAATTCTAATCAAAAACTGACTCCATCTCTCGATCTGTAATCCTTTTTAATCGACTTTGCCGGGGAAGTTAAAATTTTCCTTTCAAAACCGCTAAAAACTAAAAAAAAAAAACTTTTTAATACATACTGCAAAAGACAGTTTTTTTCTCCTAAAGCTGATCAAACCATTTTTTTGTTCTCATCAGATTATTTAAGTTTTGAAATTTGGAAAATAGGTTCATGTATGATCAAGTATGATACCGCGTTATAAAGTTAAATTATGGCACTATAGGGCGAAAGTCGAATTTGAATAGGCTCTATAGTCGATGTAAGTAGAGAATTTATTTCTACGCCATATATTAGGTGTCTATGCAAAGAACGACCTGCTTCTAACTTATAAGCCCGCAAAACCTGAAAAAAATTTCAGTCGGTACTGTTCTTATGTTTATATGTCGTTTCAACGGTTAGTACGCATTAATATCAAGACTCGAGCTGCTTTTATATGTTTTTCCTAGAAAATTGCTCTTTCATGGCTGCTTTCCCGTATATTGATAGAAATTTTACTATATAAAGTAATTTCTTTAAAATCTAATACTGTGCTATAGTTTTCGTAAGGTGTAACATATTAATTGTAGATTTTTGATTTTGTGATGGTGAAAATCATATATTTCTATATTTATTATTAAATAATACTGTATTTAACTAATACTCTGGGCCATATTAAAATAATCCCTTTTTAAAGCTTAATAACCTAGGTATAAACGAATTAAATCTGTTTTTTAAAACCAGCTAAATCGCTAAAATGTTTCGAATCAATATATAATAATGTTGAATCGGTAAATACAGTTTCAAAAAAATAATCTCACAAAAATTCTTGGGTTATGTGATGTATATAATTGCTGTTAATGTTGTTTAGATGTCATTATTTTGTCACAGTTTTATGTCCTAGTTAAGATAACAGTAATTTTTATTAGTTCCTTGTTTATCATATTCGCCTTTTATTTCTGAAATTCTTTAACTATTTGATTGGTTGGATGCAACTCTCCATCTTTAGTTGTTGTCTGCTAAAACTTTCATTTCTCTATAGCCAACATATCATATGTCCTTACCTATTTAATTTGAATAAATTATTGAAGTACGACCTTTACTTTCAGATATTGCCTGCAAATTCAAGTATGTAAAGTCCATGTCATATCTCGTATCATGTCAGATAAATTGAATCGTTTGACCATTTCTATATTTTTGGCCTACACAAATCGAATTGCTGCATCCTGCTGTTCATTTCATTGGTAATTGGGATATAGTCAGTACAGCCATTTCCTATAAAGTGAACTGGATTAATGTCTGCTTTTCTGTATCCTTTTCGAAATAGTTCTTTCTTAGTAGCTCCTCCACAAAATATTCTCAGATGTTTGACTGGCATTCTTCCAAAATCAATCATCAAAATTTAAACCTTTGATGTGATACTGGCATACAGAATCCATTGATTTCCCCATTTTGCTCTTTATTTTTCCGTCACAGCCCTATTTTCATACACGTAACGTTTTTGCGACTGTTTCATCGTCAGTTTAACAGGACCGGGTGCCAGGGGCGGCTAATCAAGGCCAAAATACACACGTACTAGGCCCTGTGCAGTTCACCTCAGGCGGCGGTCCGGTGGTCCAACCTTCTTTCCCTGGGCGGGGGGTTGGTCAGTCCTAGAACGTAGTCGACCATAAAGAAACTTGGTCACTGAGTCTAAGAAGTACCCGGCCTATAATCATAAGCAAAGCGGGGTGAACGAACGCCACTTATGGGGAAGGTCGGGGAAACTATGGATCGGTTCGCGGGACAACCCCATGTCAAATGACTGGCTCGGCGTTACCAGGTCTTGTGATATATATGGATATATACATACAAATATGTTCATTATAACACAAAGCCATGTAATCCTAGGCTAGTTAAAGTCACAAAATGTTACATTTCCATATTTTTTTATTACTTTACTCTTGAAACTTATTTTTATCCTTTTTTGACCTGTTTATACTTTAGTTTGTATAAATGTGTCTATTCTCCTACATTCACAAGTAATTGTGTTAGCCCATCATGTTTCAGAAATGTGTCTAATTATTCTTCTCTTCTTATCCATAAGATTTTCCAAATATTCCTTCCTTGATTCATTCAAAACTTTGTTTGTGATCCAATTTACCCACCTGACTTTCAAGTTTGGTATGTAGCATCACATTAAATCCTTCTGTGTGCCGATTTTCTCCAGTGTCCAAATTTGGCACTTCAAAAATAGACTTTCTTTCTCTGCAAAAGCCTTCTCCACAGTCCAATTTTCCATCATCATCTCTATAATTTTCTTACACTCATATATATTTGATCTGTAGCATTTAAACTATATAGATGTGTCCGTTCGTTTCTTAACCATTCCCTTCACAAGTAATTGTGTTAACCCGCCATGTTTCAGAATGTGTCCAATCATCTTCGTATCATAAAATTTTCCAAATACTTCCAATACTTCTTTGTTTGTCATCCAATTTACTCAACTTAGCTTCATCACTCTTTTGTAGCGCCATATTCAAAAGTATGCCTTTTTCTTCTTCTCTCCATATCCAGGTGCCGGCAACCAAGATAGATGTGTCTATTACCTGACATTCACTTCTCAACTAACTATCTTGGCCTTAATATTTCAAAATGTGTCTGTTATTAATAATTAATTCTAAATTTCTCCACGTATATCTTCAATGATTCGACTCGATACTTCTTTGTTTCTGACCCGATTTACCTAACTTGACGTCATCATTCTTCTGTAAGACCGCGTCTCGGACTTCTACATCTGTTTTTTTCTCTCAGTGTCCATTGATGAAATGCCTTTCGTGTTTGCTTTGAAGAAATAACTTCAAATTCTTGTATAAAAATTACTTGAAAATCATTTTCTTTTCTGTTCGAAAGCTTCGTGTGCTAGCAGGGTCCTGCTGAGCAACGATGTTAAATCTATCGCTGCCATACAATTTAATTTCTCTTGGGTTTATCTATCTATTATGGATTTTTTTAAATTAGAAAACATTTCTAGGAAAGAATGTTACCGCCACCGCATACCCAATAAAATACTAAAAAAAAAGCTTATGAATTAAGACTGTTTTAGTTTGGCCCACAGTTTAACTCATATTTCATAGAGTTCTTGTGATTATATATTTTCTGCACCTTAAAAGTAGGTTTACAATACGAAATGTTAATAAATAATAAAAACAAACTCGAGATATGAAGCAAATTAAAAACTCGATACAACGGTGTACTTGAAAAGAAAAACAGTTAAGGACTCATTGGAACAAAAGTATAGCTTTTAAAACTGAGTACAGCACTCTATTCAGTAATATGCATCTGAAAATTTTTATTATAGGAGATTATTATTTCTCAGTTATTTTTCTTTTTAAGATAACACTCATTTGACACATGTATTTCTAAGTGGTCTTGTTAATTATATTCATTTCCTAGAGAGGCTACTTTTAACCTTTTCTTTAACAAGTACCGTGTAAAACTTTTGTGTCTGAAAATGTTTGTGATATAAGAAGCATATAATAACTCTTTTCTGTATCATTATCCAAATGGTTTTTTTTCCTTGATTTGAATTGGGAGCTCTTCCCCCCACAATACGCTAAGCTGCAGGCTCCCGAAGTGAATCATCAAAATTTAAACCTTTGACTGATGTGACACTGGCATACAGAATCCACTGATTTCTCTATTTTGCTTTCCGTCACCGTCATATTTTCATACGTGGAAATTAACGTTTTGCGACTGTTTCATGGTCAGTTAACAGGACCGGGTGCCAGGGGCGGCTAATCAAGGCCAAAATACACACGTACTAGGCCCTGTGCAGTTCACCTCAGGCGGCAGTCCGGTGGTCCAACCTTCTTTCCCTGGAGGGGGGTTGGTCAGTCCTAGAACGTAGTCGACCATAAAGAAACTTGGTCACTGAGTCTAAGAAGTACCCGGCCTATAATCATAAGCAAAGCGGGGTGAACGAACGCAACTTATGGGGAAGGTCGGGGAAACTATGGATCGGTTCGCGGGACAACCCCATGTCAAATGACTGGCTCGGCGTTACCAGGTCTTGTGATATATATGGATATATACATACAAATATGTCCGTTATAACACAAAGCCATGTAATCCTAGGCTAGTTAAAGTCACGCAATGTTACATTTCCACATTTTTTTATTACTTTACTCTTGAAACTTATTTTTAATCCTTTTCTGACCTGTTTATACTTTAGTTTGTATAAATGTGTCTATTCTCCCACATTCACAAGTAATTGTGTTAGCCCATCATGTTTCAGAAATATGTCTGATTATTCTTCTCTTCTTATCCATAAGATTTTCCAAATAGTCCTTCCCTGATTCATTTAAAACTTTATTTGTGATCCAATTTACCCCACCTGACTTTCAAGTTTGGTATGTAGCATCACGTTAAATCCTTCTGTATGCCTGTTTTCTCCAGTGTCCAAATTTGGCACCTCAAAAGTAGACTTTCTTTTCTCTACAGTCCAATTCTCCATCATGATTTCCATAATTTTGTTACACTTTTATATTTCATCTATATCACTATATAGATTGACACAATTTAATACTTCTTTGTTTGTCATCCATTTTGCTCTACTTAGCTTCATCACTCTTTTGTAGCACCACATTCAAAAGTATGCATTTTTCTTCTTCTCTCCACATCAAGATACCGGAAACCAAAACAGATGTGTCTATTATTCGACATTCACTTCCCAAGTAAATGTCTTGCCCTCCATGTTCCAGAATGTGTCCATAATTAATAATTAACTGTAAATTTTTTCAAATAATTCTTCAGTGATTTGATTCAATACCTCTTGGTTTCTGACTCAGTTTACTTAACTTAGCGTCATCATTTTTTTGTAAGACCGTGTAAATTTGATCACTATATGGTTACACTAAATTACTCCAAAATCCACAACCGAAATTCGTTGCTTTACACTATTCCAGATACTGATATGTTATTTGAAGCTTAAGTAACTACTGTTCATTCTTATTGATTCACAACGATAATTGTTCAGTTCTAGTGAACTTTTTCAAAAATTATACTTTGTTCGGAAAAAAGCAAACAGTGGACTATATTAATTCATTTGTTCTTTTTCAAAAATTTTTAAACAAAAATAAAGATTTTGGAGTCTCTTTTAAAAAATTAAAAATCGTAGTCTTATCTAGTTTATTGGTATAATAATTACAAGTTGTATTTAAATATTGTCTTCGATCTTTTAAATATTAACATGCTCCAACCAAAAAAGTAATTGCAAAGTATTAGAATCTTTGTCTAGAATATTTTCATCTGGTTATATACTATAGTTATATAGTAAAATAACAAAAATAATGTAAAAAATATATTTAAAAGTGCCTTAATTCTTTTTGTTTTTAATACAAATAAAATGTTTTTGTAATGTTGATTGTGGTTTTATTTTTGAACGTCCTAAGCTAATTTTCTCTCCAAATACTCCTAATTATTGATTCATTTTAAACGTAAACGCAACGAAAATTTGGAATGTGTTATCAGGAGCACAGAAACACGAGGAGGTATTTTATGTATCAGGGGCACAAAAATACCTCCTTGCTTTTCTGCTCTCCTAAGGTATTTGTCTTTCTGTGGCGATAGCTATATTTTTGAGGCGTAAAGGATAAATAAAAATTCTCAACAAAAAGAAATCTTTATTACTATTAAAACACCTATCCAATACAGTATATTTACAAGATACAATATACCATTAAAAATAAATAATTAAAGCCGAATAATTGTATACATACGTTTATCGAGAAAATTTAACTGGAAAAAAACAATTTTCTTACAAATAAATATAAAACATAATAACAATGACATTAACAATAACTATTCTTTCCTTTTTAGTGTTCCGTACGGAACACTTATAAGATCACTTCGGTGTCTGTCTGTCTGTCCTGTCTGTCTGTCACACCCGATTTTCTCCGAAACTATTTGACATAGAAAGGTGAAATTTGGCAATAATATAGGAATTGATGGCCTCATCAGAGCCATGTAGTTTTGAGAATTAAATTTTGACTTAAGGGGTTAGTTTTGGGGGGTGAAGTCGGAAGTGAAAAAAAAAATTTTTTTACTAGGTCATCGAGTGTGGTGTCAAATGAAAGCTTGTGAAAACACGAGTAAAAAATATATATATAATATTATACTTGCGCGCACTTTTCTTTGTATTATTTTTAAAAATTCGCGAAAAATCGCTGTCCCGGGCCTTATCTCGAAAAGTACTTATCAAAAAAATTTCGAAAAAATTCTGGAATATTCTCCACGGGGTGTAGATTGAACGAAAATTATCACGAGTGCATTACCTTTAATAATTTATATGGTTATAAAAAAAAACAAAAATTTCAAGGTCATCAGATTTCAGTAAAGATTTGAAACAAACTTTGTTGAAAAACTTTGTTGTGTGTTGTGTTGTTGGGGTGTGTTTTTGTGAAGTCACTGATCATTTTATACCACCCTAACGAAAATTTTTATTTTAAAAACAATCAACGTACGGAACACTAATTGTGCAAGTTCAACTTGCACTTGACCGGTTTTTTTTTAACTTAATTTTTAATACAAAATATACAAATAGAAAACCTACAAGTAAGTAGGGGATTGGGCTGATGAACCGTCAGTATAAATACTGTCTTCAGAAAATAAAAAGGAAATATAATTTATTCTTTTCCCATGTATTTCCTCAAGACGTACAATCTTTCTTTACATATATCGGTTTTTTTAAATATAAAAAATTCAGAACTACATACGTTACTATGGTACTCCTAAATGCGATTCAGTAGTCATGTTGATTTTGTAATAGCTCTTTTCAAATAAACTAAAGCTACAGTTTTCTAATTCTTTTTCACGAAAAATATATTTACAAAAAAAATGATAAATATGGCGTTATAGGCCAAATTAAAATAAACTTATTTTATACACTCTATGGAGATTTATTTTTCTAGAAATATTAGAGATTTTTAAAAGTCACAGTAGGTAAACACAAAAAGATTGAGTTTAATCAAAACGTTGCATGTTACACCGCTAAAAGCAAGTATCACACTATTTGAAACCAAACACAACACTCACTAATATTGAGACAGTTTGCAGTCTAGATGTAAATGAGACAGTCCTGATGTAAAAGGAAGTCTACCTTTGAAGAAACCTACCTCAAGTGCTAAGTTTGGACACTGGGGAAAAATGACATACAGAAGGATTTAATCTGGCGCTACACAAGAATCTTGGAACTCAGTTGGCTAAATTGGATCACAGACAAAATTTTGAATGAGTCAGGTAAGGAGTATTTGGAAAATCTTATGGATAAGAAGAGAAGAATATTTTTCTTCATTTCTGAAACATGGTGAGATAACACAATTGCGTGTGAATGTGGGAGAATAGACACATTCACACATCACACACAAAGTTTTGAATAAGTCAAGGAAGGACTATTTGAAAAAATCAGACACATTTCTGAAACATGGGGGCTAACACAATTACTTGTGAATGTGGGAGAATAGACACGTTTATATAAACTATACAGGTCAGAAAGTGATATTAGTTTCAAGAGAGTGGAAGAGAGACAATGATGGAGAACTGGATTCAAAAGCATAAATTAATAAAAAAAATGTGGAAACGTAACATTTTGTGACTTTAACTAGCCTAGGATTACATGGCTTTGTGTTATAACGGGACATATGTGTATGTATATGTCCATATATATCACAAGACCTGGTAACGCCGAGCCAGCCATTTGACATGGGGTTGTCCCGCGAACCGATCCATAGTTTCCCCGACCTTCCCCATAAGTTGCGTTCGTTCAGCTACAGACTCAGATACTCAGCTACTGACACTCAGCTACTCAGCTGCAGACTCGGCTATTCAGCTACTGACACTCAGCTACTTAGCTACTGACACTTAGCTACTCAGCTACTCTCACTCAGCTACAGACTCGGCTACTCTCACTCAGCTACTCAGTTACAGACTCAGCTACCCCACTTAGCTGCTCAGCTATAGACTCAGCTACTCAGCTACAGACTCAGCTACTCAGCTACAGACTCAGCTACTGACACTCAGCTACTAAGCTACTGGCACTCACGCAGCTGCTCAACTGCAGACTCAGCTACTGACACTCAGCAACTGACACTGAGCTACATACTCAGATACTCTCACTCAGTTACTCAGCTAAAGACTCAGCTACTGATACTCAGCTACAGATTCAGCTACTGACACTCAGCTACAGACTCCGCTCTCACACTCAGCTACAGATTTAGGTACTCTCACTCAGCTGCTCAGCTACTCAGCTACAGACTCAGCTATTCAGCTACAGACTCAGCTACTCTCGCTAAGTTACTCAGATTTTCTTTAATTTTCAATTATATAAAATCTCTTATCAAATGGGGAGGTGTTGTAACCCAACTACGTTTACTATTATTATTTTGTATTTTATTAATGTTATTAATATTTTATAACTCATGAGCTCATGGGGAACTGTCCCTTCAAAATATTGGTATGACCTATACCTAAATAAACAAAAAGACCCTTCCAGCAAGACAACTATTTATTGGAGTGTCATTTAGATAAAGCTGAGCGGCACCAAATATGACTGAGAAAAGCTTGATTCTCACGACTATAAAGACATAAACAGTAATTGTCGAAGATGGAAAGTTCCGCCATAAAACGACCTTGTTCAGTAGGTAGAATGTAATCTTAGGGCTATTATATTATAAATAACCGGTCAAGTGCAAGTTGAACTGGCGCAATTAGTGTTCCGTACGTTGATTGCTTTTAAAATAAAAAATTTTGTAACGGAAGTATAAAATGATCAGTGACTTCACAAAACACACCCCAAATGAGTTTTCAACAAATTTGGTTTCCAATCTTTACTGAAAATTGATGATCTTGAAATTTTTGTTTTTTTTATATACCAGATAAATTATTAAAGGTAATGCACACGTGATAATTTTCGTTCAGTCTACACCCCTTGGAAAATATTCCAGAATTTTTTCAAAATTTTTTGGTAAGTACTTTTCGAGATAAGGCGGGTGGACAGCGATTTTTCGCAATTTTTAAAAAATAATACAAAGAAAAGTGCGCGCAAGTATTACATTATATATATATTTTTTACTCGTGTTTTCACAAGTTTTCATTTGACACCACACTCGATTACCTAGTAAAAAATTTTTTTTTCACTTCCGATTTCACCACCCAAATCTAACAACTTAAATCAAAATTTAACTTTCCAAACTACATGGCTCTGATGAGGCCATCAATTCCTATATTATTACCAAATTTCAACTTTCTATGACAAATAGTTTCGGAGAAAATCGGGTGTGCCGTACAGACGGAACACTAAAAACATTTTAACGGCTTAGAGAAGATTGTAAAAAAGTTTACTTCAGGGATTTTCAGAAAGAAGCCAGCACACAGCTACTCTCACTCAGCTACAGACTCAGCTACTTAGCTACTGACACTTAGCTACTCAGCTACTCTCACTAAGCTACTGACACTCAGCTACAGACTCAGCTACTCTCACTCAGCTAGAGTCAGCTACTGACACTCAGCTACTCAGTTACAGACTCAGCTACAGACTCAGCTACTCTATCTTAGGGCTATTATATTATAAATAACCGGTCAAGTGCAAGTTGAACTTGCGCAATTAGTGTTCCGTACGTTGATTGCTTTTAAAATAAAAAATTTTGAACGGAAGTATAAAATGATCAGTGACTTCACAAAACACACCCCAAATGAGTTTTCAACAAAGGTGGTTTTCCAATCTTTACTGAAAATTGATGACTTTGAAATTTTTGTTTTCTTTATATACCAGATAAATTATTAAAGGTAATGCACTCGTGATAATTTTCGTTCAATCTACACCCCAGAATTTTTTTTCGAAATTTTTTGATAAGTACTTTTCGAGATAAGCGATTTTTCGCGATTTTTAAAAAATATTACAAAGAAAAGTGCGCGCAAGATTACATTATATATATATTTTTTTACTCGTGTTTTTACAAGTTTTCATTTGACACCACACTCGATTACCTAGTAAAAAAATTTTTTTCACTTCCGATTTCACCCCCCAAATCTAACCCCTTAAATCAAAATTTAACTTTCAAAACTACATGGCTCTGATGAGGCCATCAATTACTATATTATTACCAAATTTTCAACTTTCTATGACAAATAGTTTCGGAGAAAATCGGGTGTGCCGTACAGACGGAACACTAAAAACATTTCAACGGCTTAGAGAAGATTGTAAAAGTTTACTTCAGGGATTTTCAGAAAGAAGCCAGCACACAGCTATTCTCACTCAGCTTCTTAGCTACAGACTCAGCTACAGACTCGGCTACTCAGCTACTGACACTCAGCTACAGACTCAGCTACTAAGCTACTGACACTCAGCTACGGACTCAGCTAATCAGCTACAGCTACTCAGCTACTCTCACCTAGCTACTCAGCTACTTAGCTACAGACTCAGATACTCACTCAGCTACAGACTCAGCTACAGACTTAGCTACTCAGCTAGAGACTTAGCTACTCTCACTCAGCTGCTCAGCTACTGACACTCAGCTACTCTCACCCAGCAACTCAGCTACAGACTAAGATACTCAGCTACTGACACTCAGCTACTCTCACTCAGCTGCTCAGCTACAGACTCAGCTACTCTCACCCAGCTACTCAGTTACTGACACTCAGCTACAGACTCAGCTACTGACACTCAGCTACTCTCACCCCAGCAACTCAGCTACAGACTCAGATACTCAGCTACTGACTCAGCTACTGACACTCAGCTACTCAGCTACTGACACTCAGCAACTCAGCTACAGCCTCAGCTACTCTCACTCAGCTACTCAGCTACAGACTCAGCTACTCAGCTGCTGACCTGCTCTCCTTCCTTCGCTTAAGTGTTCCACATTCAAAGGGGATTTACAGTTTAATGCCAGTTTCTCATGGCCTAAGTGAGGGCTTTACTAGGCATGATAATACAGGTGGTTTGTCATTGCCTTTCATAAAAAGGCGACTGTCATCTATAGTTTTTTTTTTCCGAGCCGAGATTCGAACTTTTCACCGGCGTAGAACGCATATACTTTACCTACTACGTTATGGCCACCTCGAAAAAGCTATTAAGAGACAGTTAAAAACCACAGGGACTTCTGTCGGGGAAACGGACTGCGAACTGTTACAGATATTGCTCTAAAAAATGCTAAATCTATTAACTCTTCCAAGAATTATTAATAGATATAAAAAATACTGCGAGATAAATGAGTGTTTAAAGGCTCCGCCACCAAAATAGATTTAATAAACTTCTTTTAATGGAAACACTATTATTATTATTAACAGTATTGATACTTTTACTAAAAGTTTTTCTTATAATTCATGAGTAATATATAAGACTGTTATTCTTAAAAGTTATATAAGGTGTTCGCAATAATCGAATCTTCTTACTAGCGGACAGTCTGTATCTAAAGGAAAAATATATTAGTTTGTAGTTTTAGAAGTATTTTCATCCACCGGCTGTAGTATAGCCAGAAGGGGGGAGAGGGCTTGTGCCTCCTTTCCTCCCAATGAATGTTAAGTTAGAAACAGGGGATACCTTCACCCCTAGGTCATCGATTTATAAGTTATATTGTAGCGAAGGGATTCTTCATGGTAAAAAAAATCCTCCCTTCCGTAGTCATCGATTTTTAAATGAAATGTAAGTTTTTAAAGTTTCACTGTAAAATAATCTTTTTTTCCTTAAAGAAATAACATTTGTATAAATATGTCCCCACTCCCACTGTATGTCCACACCACAGTCGCCATCACTACACCAAACCCTTTATTTTTGCACTTGACGTGCGTTTCGTTAACATGTAAACATCGGAGCAATGATTGACTAACAACGGAGCCACAAGTAAAATAAACTCAAGGAATCGCCCCCTGCCCTGACATATCTTCGCTAATTTAACTGAAACAGGTTTTAATGTGTTTAATTTATGTCTATTTTAAAATTACATACAAATACAAAAAGTACATATTATGAAGGAAATATTTTGAATAAAATCAACTACCTTTGAAGAAACCTACCTCAAGTGCTAAGTTTGGACACTGGGGAAAAATGACATACAGAAGGATTTAATCTGGCGCTACACAAGAATCTTGGAACTCAGTTGGCTAAATTGGATCACAGACAAAATTTTGAATGAGTCAGGTAAGGAGTATTTGGAAAATCTTATGGATAAGAAGAGAAGAATATTTTCTTCATTTCTGAAACATGGTGAGATAACACAATTGCGTGTGAATGTGGGAGAATAGACACATTCACACATCACACACAAAGTTTTGAATAAGTCAAGGAAGGACTATTTGAAAAAATCAGACACATTTCTGAAACATGGGGGCTAACACAATTACTTGTGAATGTGGGAGAATAGACACGTTTATATAAACTATACAGGTCAGAAAGTGATATTAGTTTTCAAGAGAGTGGAAGAGAGACAATGATGGAGAACTGGATTCAAAAGCATAAATTAATAAAAAAAATGTGGAAACGTAACATTTTGTGACTTTAACTAGCCTAGGATTACATGGCTTTGTGTTATAACGGGACATATGTGTATGTATATGTCCATATATATCACAAGACCTGGTAACGCCGAGCCAGCCATTTGACATGGGGTTGTCCCGCGAACCGATCCATAGTTTCCCCGACCTTCCCCATAAGTTGCGTTCGTTCAGCTACAGACTCAGATACTCAGCTACTGACACTCAGCTACTCAGCTGCAGACTCGGCTATTCAGCTACTGACACTCAGCTACTTAGCTACTGACACTTAGCTACTCAGCTACTCTCACTCAGCTACAGACTCGGCTACTCTCACTCAGCTACTCAGTTACAGACTCAGCTACCCCACTTAGCTGCTCAGCTATAGACTCAGCTACTCAGCTACAGACTCAGCTACTCAGCTACAGACTCAGCTACTGACACTCAGCTACTAAGCTACTGGCACTCACGCAGCTGCTCAACTGCAGACTCAGCTACTGACACTCAGCAACTGACACTGAGCTACATACTCAGATACTCTCACTCAGTTACTCAGCTAAAGACTCAGCTACTGATACTCAGCTACAGATTCAGCTACTGACACTCAGCTACAGACTCCGCTTCTCACACTCAGCTACAGATTTAGGTACTCTCACTCAGCTGCTCAGCTACTCAGCTACAGACTCAGCTATTCAGCTACAGACTCAGCTACTCTCGCTAAGTTACTCAGATTTTCTTTAATTTTCAATTATATAAAATCTCTTATCAAATGGGGAGGTGTTGTAACCCAACTACGTTTACTATTATTATTTTGTATTTTATTAATGTTATTAATATTTTATAACTCATGAGCTCATGGGGAACTGTCCCTTCAAAATATTGGTATGACCTATACCTAAATAAACAAAAAGACCCTTCCAGCAAGACAACTATTTATTGGAGTGTCATTTAGATAAAGCTGAGCGGCACCAAATATGACTGAGAAAAGCTTGATTCTCACGACTATAAAGACATAAACAGTAATTGTCGAAGATGGAAAGTTCCGCCATAAAACGACCTTGTTCAGTAGGTAGAATGTAATCTTAGGGCTATTATATTATAAATAACCGGTCAAGTGCAAGTTGAACTGGCGCAATTAGTGTTCCGTACGTTGATTGCTTTTAAAATAAAAAATTTTGTAACGGAAGTATAAAATGATCAGTGACTTCACAAAACACACCCCAAATGAGTTTTCAACAAATTTGGTTTCCAATCTTTACTGAAAATTGATGATCTTGAAATTTTTGTTTTTTTTATATACCAGATAAATTATTAAAGGTAATGCACACGTGATAATTTTCGTTCAGTCTACACCCCTTGGAAAATATTCCAGAATTTTTTCAAAATTTTTTGGTAAGTACTTTTCGAGATAAGGCGGGTGGACAGCGATTTTTCGCAATTTTTAAAAAATAATACAAAGAAAAGTGCGCGCAAGTATTACATTATATATATATTTTTTACTCGTGTTTTCACAAGTTTTCATTTGACACCACACTCGATTACCTAGTAAAAAATTTTTTTTTCACTTCCGATTTCACCACCCAAATCTAACAACTTAAATCAAAATTTAACTTTCCAAACTACATGGCTCTGATGAGGCCATCAATTCCTATATTATTACCAAATTTCAACTTTCTATGACAAATAGTTTCGGAGAAAATCGGGTGTGCCGTACAGACGGAACACTAAAAACATTTTAACGGCTTAGAGAAGATTGTAAAAAGTTTACTTCAGGGATTTTCAGAAAGAAGCCAGCACACAGCTACTCTCACTCAGCTACAGACTCAGCTACTTAGCTACTGACACTTAGCTACTCAGCTACTCTCACTAAGCTACTGACACTCAGCTACAGACTCAGCTACTCTCACTCAGCTAGAGTCAGCTACTGACACTCAGCTACTCAGTTACAGACTCAGCTACAGACTCAGCTACTCTATCTTAGGGCTATTATATTATAAATAACCGGTCAAGTGCAAGTTGAACTTGCGCAATTAGTGTTCCGTACGTTGATTGCTTTTTAAAATAAAAAATTTTGAACGGAAGTATAAAATGATCAGTGACTTCACAAAACACACCCCAAATGAGTTTTCAACAAAGGTGGTTTCCAATCTTTACTGAAAATTGATGACTTTGAAATTTTTGTTTTCTTTATATACCAGATAAATTATTAAAGGTAATGCACTCGTGATAATTTTCGTTCAATCTACACCCCAGAATTTTTTCGAAATTTTTTGATAAGTACTTTTCGAGATAAGCGATTTTTCGCGATTTTTAAAAAATATTACAAAGAAAAGTGCGCGCAAGTATTACATTATATATATATTTTTTACTCGTGTTTTTACAAGTTTTCATTTGACACCACACTCGATTACCTAGTAAAAAAATTTTTTTCACTTCCGATTTCACCCCCCAAATCTAACCCCTTAAATCAAAATTTAACTTTCAAAACTACATGGCTCTGATGAGGCCATCAATTACTATATTATTACCAAATTTCAACTTTCTATGACAAATAGTTTCGGAGAAAATCGGGTGTGCCGTACAGACGGAACACTAAAAACATTTCAACGGCTTAGAGAAGATTGTAAAAAGTTTACTTCAGGGATTTTCAGAAAGAAGCCAGCACACAGCTATTCTCACTCAGCTTCTTAGCTACAGACTCAGCTACAGACTCGGCTACTCAGCTACTGACACTCAGCTACAGACTCAGCTACTAAGCTACTGACACTCAGCTACGGACTCAGCTAATCAGCTACAGCTACTCAGCTACTCTCACCTAGCTACTCAGCTACTTAGCTACAGACTCAGATACTCACTCAGCTACAGACTCAGCTACAGACTTAGCTACTCAGCTAGAGACTTAGCTACTCTCACTCAGCTGCTCAGCTACTGACACTCAGCTACTCTCACCCAGCAACTCAGCTACAGACTAAGATACTCAGCTACTGACACTCAGCTACTCTCACTCAGCTGCTCAGCTACAGACTCAGCTACTCTCACCCAGCTACTCAGTTACTGACACTCAGCTACAGACTCAGCTACTGACACTCAGCTACTCTCACCCAGCAACTCAGCTACAGACTCAGATACTCAGCTACTGACTCAGCTACTGACACTCAGCTACTCAGCTACTGACACTCAGCAACTCAGCTACAGCCTCAGCTACTCTCACTCAGCTACTCAGCTACAGACTCAGCTACTCAGCTGCTGACCTGCTCTCCTTCCTTCGCTTAAGTGTTCCACATTCAAAGGGGATTTACAGTTTAATGCCAGTTTCTCATGGCCTAAGTGAGGGCTTTACTAGGCATGATAATACAGGTGGTTTGTCATTGCCTTTCATAAAAAGGCGACTGTCATCTATAGTTTTTTTTTCCGAGCCGAGATTCGAACTTTTCACCGGCGTAGAACGCATATACTTTACCTACTACGTTATGGCCACCTCGAAAAAGCTATTAAGAGACAGTTAAAACCACAGGGACTTCTGTCGGGGAAACGGACTGCGAACTGTTACAGATATTGCTCTAAAAAATGCTAAATCTATTAACTCTTCCAAGAATTATTAATAGATATAAAAAATACTGCGAGATAAATGAGTGTTTAAAGGCTCCGCCACCAAAATAGATTTAATAAACTTCTTTAATGGAAACACTATTATTATTATTAACAGTATTGATACTTTTACTAAAAGTTTTTCTTATAATTCATGAGTAATATATAAGACTGTTATTCTTAAAAGTTATATAAGGTGTTCGCAATAATCGAATCTTCTTACTAGCGGACAGTCTGTATCTAAAGGAAAAATATATTAGTTTGTAGTTTTAGAAGTATTTTCATCCACCGCTGTAGTATAGCCAGAAGGGGGGAGAGGGCTTGTGCCTCCTTTCCTCCCAATGAATGTTAAGTTAGAAACAGGGGATACCTTCACCCCTAGGTCATCGATTATAAGTTATATTGTAGCGAAGGGATTCTTCATGGTAAAAAAAATCCTCCCTTCCGTAGTCATCGATTTTTAAATGAAATGTAAGTTTTTAAAGTTTCACTGTAAAATAATCTTTTTTTCCTTAAAGAAATAACATTTGTATAAATATGTCCCCACTCCCACTGTATGTCCACACCACAGTCGCCATCACTACACCAAACCCTTTATTTTTGCACTTGACGTGCGTTTCGTTAACATGTAAACATCGGAGCAATGATTGACTAACAACGGAGCCACAAGTAAAATAAACTCAAGGAATCGCCCTCTGTCCTGACATATCTTCGCTAATTTAACTGAAACAGGTTTTAATGTGTTTAATTTATGTCTATTTTAAAATTACATACAAATACAAAAAGTACATATTATGAAGGAATATTTTGAATAAAATCAACTATTTCGTCGCAACCTTTTTGATTCCTCAGGAGGGAACGATGAACTTCTATTTTTTTCAACATTTCAATTTTGTTCATTTTTGATACAACTTTTAAAACATCTAAAACAAAAAATTGATAAAATTATTTACTCTTCGCAAATACAACTTGTAAACAAATATTTTTTGAGGCCATTCTGTAATTATCTCTAAAGTGATGGTTATAACTCGGAGAACTCACTTTTTAAAAAAAGTTCAAAAATACAACTTATATTTCTTAAAAACTAAATTGAACGTTACAAGTTTGAAGCAAACCAATTTAAAAAGAATACATTATGATATTTATAACCTCGATCTTATCTGTAAGTTATTAATACATATGAGAAAATAAAGTCTGAGTTGTGGGAACTCCTGGTAAAGCAATTAGATGTCTTCTTAAGGGTTGCATTGCATTAAGGGTGCATAACTCCCATTTCCCACTAGGTAATGTTTTTGTTAAGTTTGGAAATAATTAAAAAATCAGACGATTTTTAAATTTCTTGAATTTGAGAATCCTAGAAAGGACAATGGAACAAACTCTGGTCGATTCTAATTAGCATGGGAACACCTATATATCTTGTAAACCTTATTCGATCCCTGTACGAGAATACAAATGACAGAATTAAACTGAATAATTCTTTTTTCGATCCTTTTAACGTAGAAACCGGCGTCAGACAGGGCTGTATTCTGTCACCCTTACTTTTTAACACATAAAAATATATAATGGGGTCTGTTTTGGATAATGGAACTGCGGGTTTCACTGTTGTAAACCATTTCAACTATTTGGGATCCCTCCTAACTAACAATGCTGGCTGTGAAGCGGAAGTAAGAAGACGTTTGGCTATGGCTAGAAACTCGAAGATCAAATTCACTAAGGTCTGGAAAGATCCAGCTGTCACAAAAAAACACAAAGTTAAGATTGCTATCCAGTCTTATATTCCCCATAGCTACTTATGCATCAGAAACATGGACCATTAAATAAGTTGACAAAAGAGGCATATCGAAGAATAATTAGATTATCATATACCGAACACCATACTAATGTATCTATTCTTGAAGAGCTTAGTATAAATGAACGACTTTCAAATAGAATTAATAGACAGTACCTGAAATAATTTGGTCACATTATGAGGAAAGGGACGGTCTCCAACAAGATAATCCAACCAAGTAAGATCTCTTTCTGGTGTGGATATGCACGAGTCAAGTCAGCTCGCGCAGGATCGAGATGCATGGAGAATAACTGTTGAGGCAGCAACTGCATAGCTTCACCGATACTCTTATTGGGGTGAAAGGATTGAGAGAAAGAAAGGACATGATATATTGGAAGCTACATCCTTATACATCTTTACCCTTAAATATTACACTATAAATTTTAAAATTTGTTCATTATCTCGATTAAAAACAAGAAAAAATTTCGATAATACTTCTGATACTCAATTCCTCCTCTTCCTTGAATCAATATCGCTTAAAAACTTGGTTTCTTCCCTACTTCAAGTACTACATGTGTATCAAATTTGAAATCTTAATCTCATTTCCTTAGCGAGGTATTCAGCTAACAAACAGACAAACTGGCGGAAACTGAAAATGATGTTTTTCATAATCTAGGGGCTTTAAAACGAGAAGAAATGCAATAAAGAGTCGCAACTAAATAGCCAGCTTATAATTCCTTTATGGTTCAAAGTACATAATATTTATATGCATATTCACAAAAAATATATTTAGATTTAAAAAACACTACGGAATTACCGACTAAAGATACCATAGTCACTTGGTATATGGGCACGTGCAGGGGACCCTCTCGTCATTATCTGTGGTTAGCCTTTTATTAAAGTATTCTACAGGCAAAGGGGATCTATAGTTTAATACCAGTTCCGAACGGCCAAAGTAAGAGAACTTTACTAGTCATGATACTATAGGCGGTTTGCCATTGCTTTCCCAAGAGAGGCGTTGTAGTCTTTTTTTTAATTATTTATTTTCAGAGCCGAGATTCAAACTGGGGTCTCTGACGTAGAAGGCAGACACCTTACCCACTACGCTACGACCGCCTCTATGTACAGGGTGAGTCACCGATAGAGTAAAGTTCATTATCTCATTTGTTCCGGGAATGACGAAAAAACTGTTTAATGGTTTTAGGGAATGTTAAGGTACACAGTTTAAAATTATTTTTGGGTATACAGGGTAAAATTTTATAACTTTTTTATTAATAATGTTATATACCTAACCTAGTAGTTTTCTAATATTTCAATTTTTTAAAAAAAAATACTAGTTTTCAGTTTTGGAAAAAATTGCCAGTAGCGCCATTGTTTGTGAAGGTGGAATACTCATAATTGGCATGAGCGTTCTATACAGATAAAAAAAGATATATGTAAAGAAATTTGAGTTAGATGCTACAGGGTGTTCAAAATAAATTGATGCATTTCGACTTTTTTAAATTGAAAAATCTCAAATTTTCTAAATGGCACATCCTGTATATTATTATTTTTTCTAATAGATTTTACAAAACCCTCCAACTTTTTTTAAGTATGTCATATACCTATTCCTAATAGTTTTCGATTTATTTTGAATTTTTCAATTTTTACCCTTGTTTTTAATACACTTACGCTATTGTGAAAACATAAACAAATAGGTAATAATAATTTTAATATAGTATAACTTATCTAGTGATTAATTATTATGACGTAATAAATGTTCAAAAATATGCCCGTCTACTTGAATACACATGTTTAGTCGTTTTACTATATTTTCCTTTCCTTAGCATAAAGGGCGTTATTGTCTTTCACGCATCACGCATCCCGTATCCTATTTTCCATATCTACTGGTGTTGTAGGGGGATTCACATAAACACGATCTTTAATGTAGCCCCACAACAAGAAGTCTAAAGGTGTTAAGTCGCATGATCGAGGGGGCCAATGAATCCATCCCTACCGATTCATTTTTGTGGGTAACGATCGTTTAAAAATTCCCGAACTTCCCGGTAGTAATGAGCAGGCTGACTTATCTGACTCTTGTTGAATCCACATTTGTTCCCTTTCAAAGTTATCAACTTCTTCAAGAAGCTGGTGTAATTCGTTTTGAAAAAAATTTAGATATCTACGCCAGTTAAGCGATTCGCGGAAAAAATATGGACCAATAATTCGAAAATTTAATATTCCGCACCATACATTAAGCGACCATTTTTTTTGTTTTGAACTTCCCGGACCCAAAATGGATTAACTGTTGAATAATAATGCATGTTATTGCTGTTAACTGCTCCATTACTGGGAAAAGTAGCTCCATTAGAAAACATTATTTTGGATAAAAAATTTGGATCGGCCTCTATTGCTCCATTCATGATGGTACAAAAGTTTACTCGTCGTTCAAAATCACGGTCTTGAAGTTCTTGGTGTAGTTCCATATGAAAGGGATGATACTTGTATTTTCTCGTGGTGCGATTAGCCGTAGATTGGGATGTGTCAGATAAGTCAGCTAGTTGACGGCTGCTGACCTGGGGATTATCTTCAACATGAAGTAAAATCTCTATTTCTTTTTCCTCATTGGTAGCATTCTGGTTTACTACTTTCCGTTTCGTATACTCAACGCTACCACTACCATCAAACCGTTCCATTAAGCACTGAAAAGATTTTCTAGATGGTATACGTTTATTAGGGTACTTCGCTCCATAAAGCCTTACTGCCAAAAGAAAATTTTTTCCCGCCCCCCCCAATGTGTATAAATCATATCAATTAATTCATTTTTAGGGAAATCCATAACTATTACCTTTATACGTCACTTACTACAACAAAAATTAAACTATTTTTACTTGCTTAATAGACATGTCAAAATTTGGTAATGTCTTCATTTTTGTTTTGTCTTGGCAACTACGATGTTATAGCGTAAGTGTATTAAAAACAAAAGTAAAAATTGAAAAATTCAAATTAAATCGAAAACTATTAGAAATAGGTATATGACATACTTAATAAAAATTGGAGGGTTTTGTAAAAACTATCAAAAAATGATAATATACAGTGCCATTTAAAAAATTTGAGATTTTTCAGTTTAAATTAGTCGAAATGCATAAATTTAATTTGAACACCCTGCAGCATCTAACTCAAATTTCTTTACATATATCTTTTTTTTCATCTGCACCTTAACATTCCCTAAAACTATTGTATAGTAACATTTTTTTTTCGTCATTCCCGAAACAAATGAGATAATGAACTTTACTCTATCGTTGACTCACCCGTTACACATTAATACAGTTTAAAAAGGTCCTAATTTTTTGGAATAGGGAAAGAGACATTTTCGGTAAATCCAATTCAGTTTCGTAGTTCTATTTTTATCAACCTTATGGTCGTCTCAGTCGTTAGTAGGACCAGACGAATCCATCAACATAAGTACTATATATAATTACAAAAAATGGTCAAGACGAAATATCTTTAATTTATCGTAAAATTATAAAACGTACCTAAAACCAAATTTTGAACAATTTCCTCATCATCATCAAAATGTGTCATTAGAGTGTCGATAATTAATTCCCTATGAGCTTTATAATTTGGTTGTAAAAAACTCTTGGAGAACATGTTCAAAGAACTCTGGTAAATGGCTTAAAGCACACAGGTGTACTTTCTCAGTTGGATCATCCAATCTTTTAAGGATTTCTGGAACATAAAATTAATAAACTATGTCAATTAATAGAAATTAAATAAAGATTTTTGTTAATAATTCTACTTTACTTTAATTACTATGACAATCGTTTCGACAACACTGTGATTTCTTCAGCTGCCTTACAACTACTAAAATAACTAGAGTAGTTCTAAGTCATCTGAAGAAGACACAGTGCTCTCGAAATGATCGTCATAGTAATAAAAATAAAGTGGAAATATTAACAAAAAAAAAACCGGTCAAGTGCAAGTTGAACTTGCGCAATTAGTGTTCCGTACGTCGATTGTTTTTAAAAATAAAAAATTTTGTTACAGAGGTATAAAATGATCAGTGACTTCACAAAATACACCCCAAATGAGTTTTCAAACAAAGTTTGTTTCCAATCTTTACTGAAATCTGATGACCTTGAAATTTTTGTTTTTTTTATACACCATATAAATTATTAAAGGTAATGCACTCGTGATAATTTTGGTTCAATCTACACCCCGTGGAGAATATTCCAGAATTTTTTTTCGAAATTTTTTGATAAGTACTCTTCGAGATAAGGCCCGGCACAGCGATTTTTCGCGAATTTTTAAAAATAATACAAAGAAAAGTGCGCGCAAGTATAATATTATATAAATATTTTTTACTCGTGTTTTCACAAGCTTTCATTTGACACCACACTCGATGACCTAGTAAAAAAATTTTTTTTTTCACTTCCGACTTCACCCCCCAAAACTAACCCCTTAAGTCAAAATTTGATTTTCAAAATTACATGGCTCTGATGAGGCCATCAATTCCTATATTATTACCAAATTTCACCTTTCTATGTCAAATAGTTTCGGAGAAAATCGGGTGTGACAGACAGACAGACAAACAGACAGACAGACACTGAAGTGATCTTATAAGTGTTCCATACGGAACACTAAAAACTATGTTTCATCCATCACTAATAGAACAGATGTGAAGTATCGGCTAATTCCGTAAATTAAATAATAACCTGTCAAGTGCAAGTTGAATTTGCGTCATTAGTATTCCGTACGTTAACTGCTTTTAAAATAAAAATTTTTGTTATGGAGGTATAAAATATTTAATGACTTCACAAAACACATCCCAAATCAGTTTTCAACAATTTTTTTTTTCCGATCTTTACTGAAAACTAATGACCTTGAAATTTTTGTTTTTTTTATACCATATAAATTATTAAAGGTAATGCACTCGTGATAATTTTCGTTCAATCTACACTCTGTGGAGAATATTTCAGAATGTTTTCAAAATTTTTTGATCAGTACTTTTCAAGATAAGGAGCAAGGTCAACGATTTTTTTAAAATAATACAAAATAAGTGTGCGCAAGTATTACATTATATATATTTTGGAACTCGTGTTTTTACAAGCTTTCATTTGACACCCTATTCGATGACCTGGTAAAAAAATTGTTTTTCTGCTTCCGATTTCACCCCCCAAAATTAACTCTTTAGGTCAAAATTTAACTTTTAAAACTAGACGGCTCTGATGAGGCCATCCATCAATTCCTATATTAGTTCAACTTTCTATGTCAAATAGTTTCAGATAAAATCGGGTGTGACAGACAGACAGACGGGCGGGCGGGCGATTGTGACAGACAGACAGACGGGCGGGCGGGCGGACCGAGAGACAACGAAGTGACTTTATATAAGTGTTCCGTACGAAACTACATGTCGTTTACGATATGATTGAGTGTTAATGATGTAGCCAGACTCGGGATGCTATTTTTTACTCAGTTTAAAAACAAAATATCATGTAAACATAGATCTGGAGATACTCAGTTTCTGAGATTAAAATGTTAGCCTTTAACTAAAAAGATATGTGAACACAATTTTTAGGTCTATACATGTAGTCAAAGCTGGATTTCTTAAACTTTAATAATTCTAAAACTACCTGGATATATTTTAATAGGATCGTCATTCCGCCAAACACCTTTCTGACACAATATCCTTACAAAATACCTAGACATTCAATAGACACCTCTCTGCTTCTCAAAGAAGCATTTTCCATGAGTGACAATAAGAGAAGCGTCAATTTTTGCTTAAGTGGTTATAACACTTCTCCAGATGCAAAGAGGTCTACATGCTCTGCTGGCAGAAGTGTGTATTTTAGACATGTTGCTGACATTGTTCTGATTGCTTCTGCTGTCGCTCCTGCATGCCAAACTAAAGATGGTACAAAAATATCTGGAAAAAGAGATTCAATGGTGGTTGTTTTTTAGGAATAGTAAAAACTGAAAACTTTTATGATATATTTTTAATATAAAAAAATGCATACTGAGAATTAACTTTTCTAAAAATGGAGTCAAATCATCAAATTTACTAAAAATAAAGGCCAAAACATAGAATGTCTTTAGTCTCATTTCAGCATTGGTCTCAGTGTCCTACAATTCAACTAAAATATCACCAATGATATCCAAAAGCTTCTTTTGACTCTGACAACAATGTTAGGAAAATACAAGCTTGTTCGCTAACTGTTGTCCACAATCTTGGAGAAGTGTTGACATGAATAAAAAGTTTGTTTGAGAATTTCACAAAAACATCGACTTTGTTATCAAAATATTTTATAATCTAAGGTTTTGGAGAGTTTGTCATAAAGATCTGAAGTTAAAACTTCTGAATTATCAGGATCTCTTAGAACTAGTAAGATGGTGATTATTTTAAACATATTATAGCCTGTCTCATCATTGTGATTAGGATCATATTTTTTCATGAGAAATTTTACACATTTCAAAAGTTCCAGCTGATACTGTTTCTGAAAAAATACAAAGTTTAAATGGTAATTGGTAATTGAAATTGATATTTCGCGTTCGGAAGATTTCGCGATCACAAAACAAACTAACTATAATTCAACTTACTTTTCTGTTACAGTAAATATAATCTTCACTTAACATTTGACTAATCTGTCCAACAGCACCACCAAAAATTTCTTTAGGAGCTCCCTTTACTAACCCAGCCAAAATTTGCTACCACAAAGGTAATAAAATCACAACTCCAGGATGCTAGCGTAAATGCTTCTGAGCGCACTGTTCGAAGAAAATTGAAAGAATTAGATTTTAAGGCCTGTCGCCCCGCCAGGAAGCCCAAGTTAACAGCTGCAATGAAAGCAAAGCGCCTGAAGTGGGCCAAACAATGGCAAGACAAAGATGTGGACTTCTGGAGATCGGTAAGATACAGCAATTTAATCAATAATTGATACATTATTATCATTTTCAGTTAAATAAAGCAAATAAACATGGAAGTTTATATATTTTTCCTATTTTTGACAGGTCTGCTTCAGTGACGAAAGCACATTCGAAATTTTGCAGAATAAAGCTCAGTATGTGCGTCGTCGTCATGGAGAAAAGTTTCATCCTGATTGTGTCGTCCCGACGGTTAAACATCCCACCAAAGTGATGATTTGGTCAGTCATCAGCGGCAAGGGCACTGGACGTCTGTACGTCGTCAAAGGAATAATGAGGCAAGATCAGTACAAAGAAGTATTACAAAATCGGTTGATTCCGCAGCTCAGAGAATGGTTTCCAAATGGGGAACCATTCACTTTCATGCAAGATAGAGCTCCCTGCCACACTGCTAGGTCTGTTAAAGCTTTTTTGGCAGAAAAAAAATATCCCTCTGTTGGATTGGCCGGGTAATAGCCCTGATATGAACCCCATTGAAAATGTGTGGGAGCTGATGAAAAGAGAAGTGGCTAAAGATGTGATTACCAACAAAACCCAGCTTCTAGAAAAGATTATTCATGTGTGGAATCATCATCCTCAAATGCAGGAGACAGTACAATCTTGCATTGATAGCATGCCGCGCAGAATTAAAGCTTTGATAGCGGCTAAAGGTGGCTCAACTAAATATTGACTTTTACTAACATTAATTTCACTTTTCTTTAAAACTTAATAACTTATGCTTTTCTAAATTAATGCTGTTTTATTTATGTCAAATAAATAGGTAATTGATTGGACAATATAAAAATAAAAAACAAATCAATTTAAAATAATAAAACGGTACAATATCACTCGGTAATTAATATTTTACATGAAATCTTGCAGTGCGTCTAATAATTTGGCCAGGGACTGTATGTATGTATATGTAAAAGAAAAATTATTTTATATATTTAATAACTGCGTCAAAATTTTTTTTTACTTTTATACATATTTTTCCGAGCGGCCTTAACAATTTTTATTTACACTTTTAAAATAAAATACAGTAAAAAAGTAAATCCCAAGATATAAGATCCTGCCTTTTTGCTTTTTGAATGGGGGCAATAAACGACCCTATTAACGTTTCGGTGTTACTATAAACGTATTTTTACTTTATTTTTATTTTAAGCGCCCTCACTTGCACCTGTAATCATATTGGATCTATTTTTACCTATATATTTACTACTTGGCAATCCGGTTTGGAGCCATTTAAGTATTTGATAATATAGGCCTAATGACCACAGGTCCCCATTAGGATTCGAAAGTTACTTTTTATTATTTTCAGTTTTACTTACAACGTAACGGTTCTATTTTAATTATGTGGCGTCCATGGGAAAACGGCAATAGTGGCTATCGTAAGAGAAAACGTTTATCACTTGACGCTAAACAAACACTGACAAATGTTTACGACAGTTTGGTAGAAAGAAATTTGAACAAACAAAGTGCTTTGCAAGAAACCAGTGAACTAACAAAAACCCCAATTTCTACGATTAAGGGTATTGTAGGAAAACCATCACTCAGGAACAGGAAAAAAACGGAAAGATTTTTAAATGTATCATGTAGACGATTGTGAAAAAGACGTCATCAGGAGAAAAATATTCTATGTATGAAGAGCAGTTGATGCCGACACTAGACAAACTAAAATTAAGACTGGTGCAAGACGGGACCAATATACGTTGTCGCCGATCAAGCCCTTCACAGAATTCTCTTAAGAATGGAATTCACGTTGCGAAAACTTAACAAAAGGCAAGTAGTGATGGAGTTACAAAAATTACGAATCTTGCGACATATTTATTTACAAGAAATTAAAAAGTATCGATCAGAGAATTGGCCAATAATTTACCTTGACGAAACATGGTTCGTACCCATGACACTGTGCAAAAAGGGTGGGTTGGCAGTAGTACAAAATGTCAGACTAACGCACCTTCAAATAAAGGTAAACGAATAACCATTTTACATGCGGGATCTGAAAAGAGCTGGGTTTCAAATTGTCTACTATTATCTGCAAAAAACATAAAAAAATTCTAATTTGGACTATCACGAAGACACGACCGCAGAACTTTTTGAAAATTGGTTTCAAAATTCCCTTCTGCCAAATGTTCCCGAACAGAGTGTTATAGTTATAGACAATGCAAGTTACCATGGTCGCTAACTAAAATAAGGTTCCTAATGCAGCCAACACCAAATCCGAAATACAGGAATATATGTTAGACAATGACATTTATTTTGACTTTAGTTATAAAAAAGTGATCTTTTGGAAGTTTTGAAAGACTATAAATTGAAAAAGAAACATGTTTGTAATAATATGGCTGAGAAAATGGGACACACTGTTTTGTGGCTTCCTCCATATTATTGTGTGTTTAATCCAATTGAACATATTTGGCATCAAGTTAAATCAAAAATAAGGGCACAAAATATTTCTCCTACTTTAAGCGTGTCAGTGGTTGAATTAGAAAAAAATTAAAAATGATATATCTTGTGAAAGCTGAAAGAATTCCATTCAGCACGTTTAAATAATATAAAACCACTGATAGTTACCTCAGCTGATGACAGTGATAGTGAAACCGAATTAGGCTTGAGTATATTTTTATTTATACAACATGTCCTCTCTTGTACACCCCATTCATTCAAACTGTATATTTGTACTTCTTATCCATTTGTTTTTTACATGCATCTATAAATAAACATCTCCAAAAACACTTATAATTTTATTTATTTGCATTAATGAATAAAATTCTTAAGTCCATCCCTGCAACCTATCATAAACAAAAGGTCAGAATTTTTATATTGCCCGGTTAAAACGGCAAAAACTAGGATCTTATATTTTGGGACAGGTTATATATCTATTTCACTGAATTTATTCAGATCACTCTGACGGGGGTTTCGGTCTAGCGATCATTTCGATGAGATTTACTCAAGTTCTAAAAGATATTACATTTGGATGGTTAATTGACCATCCAAATGTAATATCTTTTAGAACTTAAGTATAGTCTTATTGTAAACCTTGTCGAAAATGGTCGCGAAACCGAAACACGTGTCAGAGTGATCTGAATAAATTCAGTGAAACAGATATACAATATTTTATTTCAAAAGTGTAAATATTGAGATGTTTCACCTAGAACCGACCGCAAGCTTCATAAATTTTATCTTAATATTTACTTTTTCGACAAAATATCGTTTTTTTTTTAAATTTTTCTCTCTCGAAAATTGCGTATTAACGTTTGAAACACCGTAATTTTTTTAGTTTTGAAAAAAAACCCGTTCGACCATTTTTAACTACTACATTATTTTCCAAGATTACTTTTTATTTTTAAATATTGGATTATTTTTTGTGAAGTTATCCTGCAGACAAGGAGGCACCATAGTTTTCATTAGTGGTCCATTTAACCCGATAAAAAATAATGTTAATATTTAGAACATATTTAATTTTTTTTTGTTCTTATAATTTAAATTACAGTAAAAAAATATATAATCGCCATTCTTTTACATTATTCACTTAATAATCGTTAAAATATATTTTTTTAAATATACACACTTTTGGCAGCGCTCAGGTGTATGTAACCCCTTAAAGAAACGCAAAAATCTCGGGATCTAATTTTTTCATAAATACATTTGGTTTTATTAAGGGAAATCAAAAAATAAGTTTGGTTGACAAAATTACGTATAATGTATAACTACGATTTTACTATAATATATTTTCAAATGTTATTAGTGTTCCGTACGGAACACTTATAAGATCACTTCGGTATCTGTCCGTCTGTCTGTCCATCTGTCTGTCCGTCTGTCCGTCCATCTGTCTGTCCGTCTGTCACACCCGATTTTCTCCGAAACTATTTGTCATAGAAAGTTGAAATTTGGTAATAATATAGGAATTGAGCCTCATCAGAGCCATGTAGTTTTGAAAGTTAAATTTTGAGTTTTGGTGGGTGAAATCGGAAGTGAAAAAAAAAATTTTTTACTAGCTAATCGAGTTTGATGTCAAATGAAAGCTTGTGAAAACACGAGTAAAATATATATATATATATATATATATATATATATATATATATATATATATATATATATATATATATATATATATATATAATGCAATACTTGCGCGCATTTTTCCTTGTATTATTTTTAAAAAATCGCGAAATTCGCTGTCCACCCGATTTTCTCAAAAACTATTTGTCATAGAAAGTTGAAATTTGGTAATAATATAGGAATTGATGGCCTCATCAGAGCCGTGTCGTTTTGAAAATTAAATTTTGACTTAGTTAGGGGTTAGTTTGGGGGGGGGGTGAAATCGGAAGTGAAAAAAAATTTTTTTATTAGGTCATCGAGTGTGGTGTCAAATGAAAGCTTGTGAAAACACGAGTAAAATATATATATATATATATATATATATATAATGTAATACTTGCACACACTTTTCTTTGTATTATTTTTAAAAAATCGCGGAAAATCGCTGTCCCCCTACCTTATCTCGAAAAGTACTTATCAAAAAATTTCGAAAAAATTCTGGAATATTCTCCACGAAGTGTAGATTGAACGAAAATTATCACGAGTTAAAATTAATAATTTATCTGGTATATAAAAAAAAACAGAAATTTGAAGGTCATCAATTTTCAGTAAAGATTGGAAACAAACTTTGTTGAAAACTCATTTGGGGTGTGTTTTATGAAGTCACTGATCATTTTATACTTCCGTTACATTTTTTATTTTAAAAACAATCAACGTATTTAACACTAATTGCGCAAGTTCAACTTGCACTTGACCGGTTATTAGTGTTCTGTACGGAACACCTATAAGATCACTTCGGTGTCTGTCTGTCTGTCTGTCCATCTGTCACACCCGATTTTCTCCGAAACTATTTGTCATAGAAAGTTGAAATTTGGTAATAATATAGGAATTGATGGCCTTATCAGAGCCGTGTCGTTTTGAAAGTTAAATTTTGACTTAGTTAGGGGTTAGTTTGGGGGGGTGAAATCGGAAGTGAAAAATTTTTTTTTTATTAGGTCATCGAGTGTGGTGTCAAATGAAAGCTTGTGAAAACACGAGTAAAATATATATATATATATATATATATATATATATATATATATATATATATATATATATAATGTAATACTTGCACACACTTTTCTTTGTATTATTTTTAAAAAAATCGCGGAAAAAAAATCGCTGTCCCCCTACCTTATCTCGAAAAGTACTTATCAAAAAATTTCGAAAAAATTCTGGAATATTCTCCACGGAGTGTAGATTGAACGAAAATTATCACGAGTTAAAATTAATAATTTATCTGGTATATAAAAAAAAAAAACAGAAATTTGAAGGTCATCAATTTTCAGTAAAGATTGGAAACAAACTTTGTTGAAAACTCATTTGGGGTGTGTTTTGTGAAGTCACTGATCATTTTATACTTCCGTTACATTTTTTATTTTAAAAAACAATCAACGTACTTGACACTAATTGCGCAAGTTCAACTTGCACTTGACCGGTTATTAGTGTTCTGTACGGAACACTTATAAGATCACTTCGGTGTCTGTCCGTCTGTCTGTCTGTCCATCTGTCACACCCGATTTTCTCCGAAACTATTTGTCATAGAAAGTTGAAATTTGGTAATAATATAAGAATTGATCATCAGAGCCATGTAGTTTTGAAAGTTAAATTTTGAGTTAAGGGGTTAGTTTTGGGGGAGAAATCGGAAGTGAAAAAAAATTTTTTTACTAGGTAATCGAGTATAGTGTCGAATGAAAGCTTGCGAAAACACGAGTAAAAAATATAAATATGTTATACTTGCGTGCACTCTACTTTGTATTATTTTTAAAAAATCGCGAAAAATAGCTGTCCACCCGTCTTATCTCGAAAAATTCTGGAATATTCTCCAGGGGTGTAGATTGAACGAAAATTATCACGAGTGCATCATCACCTTTAATAATTTATCTGGTATATATAAAAAAAAAATTCAAGGTCATCAATTTTCAGTAAAGATTGGAAACAAACTTGGTTGAAAACTCATTTGGGGTGTGTTTTGTGAAGTCACTAATCATTTTATACCACCGTAACAACATTTTTTAGTGTTCCGTACGGAACACTTATAAGATCACTTCGGTGTCTGTCCGTCTGTCATACCCGATTTTCTCCGAAACCATTAGTCATAGAAAGTTGAAATTTGGTAATAATATAGGAATTGATGGCCTCATCAGAGCCATGTACGAGGCTGATTTGAAAAAGTCCGTGCAAAGTCCGACAGATGGTACCACCGGCGCGTATCGAGGTCATGTTTAGTTAGTAGCATCTCTTGAATGAACGCACACCAAGTTTCAGCCATATTGGTCTATTTCTTTGTGTTTGGCATTGAATCAAGGAAGTCGAGTGATTTTCAAGAAATGGACGAAAAAGAATTTCGTGTGGTGATTAAACATTACTTTATGAAAGGCAAAACGCCTCAGGAGACTAAAGAGAAGCTTGATAAACATTATGGTGACTCTGCACCTTCGATTAGAACAGTTTATAAGTGGTTTCAAAATTTTCGAACTGGCCATATGGGCACAAGTGACGCTGAACGTTCTGGACGGCCGCGGCCTGTGGAGGTTACGACTCCAGAAATCATTGATCAAATCCATGATATGGTGATGGATGACAGAAGAGTTAAGGTGCGTGAGATTGCTAGTGCTGTGGGCATCTCGACTGAACGGGTACATAATATTTTGCATAAACATTTGGACATGAGAAAGCTATCCGCAAGATGGGTGCCGCGATTGCTCACGCTTGACCAAAAACGGAATCGTGTGAAGTGTTGCAAGGATGGTTTGCAGCTGTTCCAGAAGAATCCGGAGGACTTTAAGCGTCGTTTCGTCACTGTGGATGAAACATGGATACATTACTATACTCCTGAGACCAAACAACAATCTAAACAATGGGTTACCAAGGGGGAATCTGCACCAAAAAAGGCGAAGACCGTTCCTTCGGCCGGAAAGGTTATGGCGACTGTCTTTTGGGATTCGCAAGGGATAATCCTCATCGACTATCTGGAAAAGGGTAAAACTATTACAGGTGAATATTATTCATCGTTATTGGACCGTTTGAAAACCAAGCTGCAAGAAAAACGCCCGCGATTGGCCCATAAGAAAGTCCTTTTCCATCACGACAACGCACCAGCACACACCTCAGCAGTTGTGGTCGCAAAATTAATAGAAATAGGATTCCAACTCGTTTCACATCCCCCCTATTCTCCAGACTTGGCTCCCTCGGACTAATATTTGTTCCCCAATTTGAAGAAATGGCTGGCGGGACAAAGATTTTATTCAAACGAGGAGGTGATTGCAGACACTAATGGATATTTTGCAGACTTGGACAAATCCTATTATTCGGAAGGGATCAACAAACTAGAACATCGTTGGACGAAGTGTATAAGCCTAAAAGGAGACTATGTCGAAAAATAAAAAAGGTTTACCCCAAACACATAAGTAGTTTTTATTTTTGCACGGACTTTTCAAACCAGCCTCGTAGTTTTGAAAGTTAAATTTTGACTTAAGAGGTTAGTTTTGGGGGGGTGAAATCGGAAGTGAAAAAAAAATTTTTTTACTAGATAATCGAGTATGGTGTTAAATGGAAGCTTGTGAAAACACGAGTGAAAATATATATATTATGTAATACTTGCGCGCACTCTTCTTTGTATTATTTTTAAAAAATCGCGAAAAGTCGCTGTCCACCCGCCTTATCTCGAAAAGTACTGATCAAAACATTTTGAAAAAGTTCTGGAATATTCTCCAGGGGGTGTAGATTGAACGAAAATTATCACGAGTGCATTACCTTTAATAATTTATCTGATATATACATATAAAAAAAAAAAATTCAAGGTCATCAATTTTCAGTAAAGATTGGAAACAAACTTTGTTGAAAACTCATTTGGGGTGTGTTTTGTGAAGTCACTAATCATTTTATACCATCGTAACAAAATTTTTTATTTTAAAAGCAATCAACGTACGGAACACTAATTATGCAAGTTCAACTTGCACTTGATCGGTTATTCTTTTTAATATCAATAACTACAACTATAATATTTAAAAAACCGGTCAAGTGCAAGTTGAACTTGCACAATTAGTGTTCCGTACGTTGATTATTTTTAAAATAAAAAATTTTTGTTAGGGCGGTATAAAGTAATCAGTGACTTCACAAAAAACACACCCCAAATGAGTTTTCAACAAAGTTTGTTTCCAATCTTTACTGAAAACTGGTGATCTTGATATATATTTTTTTTTATATATACCAAATAAATTATTAAAGGTAATGCACTCGTGATAATTTTCGTTCAATCTACACCCCGTGGAGAGTATTCCAGAATTTTTTCGAAATTTTTTGATAAGTACTTTTCGAGATAAGGCCCGGGGACAGCGATTTTTCGCGAATTTTTAAAAAATAATACAAAGAAAAGTGCGCGCAAGTATAATATTATATATATATTTTTTACTCGTATTTTCACAAGCTTTCATTTGACACCACACTCGATGACCTAGTAAAAAAATTTTTTTTTCACTTCCGACTTCACCCCCCAAAACTAACCCCTTAAGTCAAAATTTAATTCTCAAAACTACATGGCTCTGATGAGGCCATCAATTCCTATATTATTACCAAATTTCACCTTTCTATGTCAAATAGTTTCGGAGAAAATCGGGTGTGACACACACAGACAGACAGACAGACAGACAGACACCGAAGTGATCTTATAAGTGTTCCGTACGGAACACTAAAAATATATATGGTATATTTCAATAGCCCTTTATTTGCAAAATTATTCGACGTTTTTTATACCACATTGATATTAACAATTAAATTTTGTTATTTTTTTTAAGAAATACTAGTTTTGGGTTTATGGTCATGAAAAAATCACCATCCCTGATTTTTGTATTTTTTTTAATATATTTTGGGATCCCCAGATCACGAAAAATATAGGGTTCAGTTTCCTTGGCTGTTAGTTTATCTGTTTTTGCTGGTGCGATAACATTCGGATAAAATGACATATCCTGACATATATTTGAAGATCCTCTATTTTTAGCGATATCTCTTAAAGAGAAAATGGTTTTAAAATGAGTGGCGGATAAATTTAATTGATATTCAATGTTATCTGAGAATTTTTCTTGATTTGGTTGGTTGATTTATTGAACAAATTTTATAATATTATATAATTATTTATACGCAAATATGTTGAAGAAGCGTCTTTTCAGGGTTTTTTTATGGTCGAAGAACGAGAAAATTTCTCTATATTCAATAATTTGGAATGTTTAGTCAGTTGGAGGAGGGTGAGGAAGGGTAATTTTGTATGTGTCGTGGTATATATCATTTTCAAGGTTCTTAAAGTCGAGGAAAGTAAAAATTGTGTTTTATTTTAATTATTTTCAATTTCAATAGAAAAAGTCCGCGAGGAAAAGAGTTTTGGTTGTATATAACTCTGAATTTCGGCCCATCTTTTTAGTGTTCCGTACGGAACACTTATAAGATGACTTCGGTGTCTGTTCGTCTGTATGTCTGTCTGCCACACCCCATCTTTTTCGAAACTATTTGTCTTAAAAATTTGAAATTTGGTAATAATATAAGAATTGATGGCCTCATCAGAGCCATGTAGTTTTGAGAGTTTAATTTTGACTTAAGGATTTAGTTTTGAGGGGTGAAATCGGAAGTGAAAAAAAAATTTTTTATTAGGTCATCGAGTGTGTCAAATGAAAGCTTGTGAAAATACGGTAAAAATATGTATATAATGTAATACTTGCGCACTCTTTTCTTTGTATTATTTTTAAAAAAATCACGAAAAATCGTTGTCCCCCCCTTATCTCAAAAAGTACTGATCAAAAACTTTTGAAAAAATTCTGGAATATTGTCCACGGGGTGTAGATTGAACGAAAATTATCACGAGAGCACCACCTTTAATAATTTATCTGGTATATAAAAAAAAAAATTAAAGGTCATCAGTTTTCAGTAAAGACTGGAAACAAACTTTGTTGAAAACTCATTTGGGGTATATTTTCTGAAGTCACTGTTCATTTTATACCTCCGTAAATTTTTTTTATTTTAAAAGCAATCAACGTACGGAACACTAATTGTGCAAGTTGAACTAGCACTTGACCGGTTATTTTTGATTAATATCGTACCATTAGGTATCATTTAAAATACCGGTTGGAAGTTATTTCTTAGTATTAGAACGTTAATTCTTTCAGTACTTCCTTGAGAACTAAATGTTGGCACGAGAAATACTGGTTATAGTGCTTTACAGTTTTTTGAAATAGTGTCTTAAATCATTAATTTTTATTGTTCTAGTAAGTCCGCTAAGATTCTCCGCTCTGATACTTTATTCTAGGTACTGATGAATGCCTCAAAAAAACTATAACCACAAAGAAATCGATTTCTATTAGTAAAGTACTCTAAAATAATGAGTACCTGAATTAGTTACTATGGTAACAATTGTACTAATAATTGTTGCAGTAATTAAATGAAAACTGATGGTAATCTTAATTTGAATTACTCTCCCTAAGTGTAAGACTACTAAACACGTTACATTACATAGTTTCAGAATCACTTAAAAATATTTTTGTCGGACTAAAGGCTCAGTGAAAACGATTAGTTTAAAATACAATATACTCTAATAGAGCATAGGAAAACACATTGTCATCACATTACACGAAAAAAATAATTTAATGGAATTAAATTCGCAAAATATTTTCCTAGCTTATTTTTATCCTATTAACTTTATTAAAGAATGATAAAATTAGATTTTAATACGATTTTTGACATCAATGTTAAGGAAACATCATTTCGGTTTATAAGTTTTCTTCGATAATAAAACTGACAGTAGAATACTTTCTTGAGTTTCCAATATTTCAATACTTTACTAATTTATTTTCTTTTGATTAGTTGTTATCTTGTTGCGCATTCTGCAAAATTTCGTCCGGTAAAGCTCGTTCCTGAAGAGCTTTCGTGCCATCGGCAGTTGCTCCGCTTCAATCGCAGGATTGCGACATTCCGTCGGATTTTTTTCGGTAGCACGTGTAATAACGTAACCAGTAGTTCATTTACATTTTTCTCTTCACAGGTGATTAGTTAGCTAGCACCTAGCAGTTTTTGTTTCGGGTAAGTATTTTTTTAATTTCTACGATTTCAAAAGACACTTAAAATAATGCAGCTATATTTTTATCCGTTCTGATTTTGAATATCTTTTAAATAAAAAAATATTTAGATACTGTGCCAATAAGCATTAATTAAAAATGTTTGTTATCGCTTGTTATTGCTTTTTTTGTTACTATACTGACAATAAAATGGATTCATTTCATCTGTAGGACATCGCCACATATATAGTGGCGAAGCGAACAAAAGTATGGAAACATTTACTTAATCAAAAATATAAAATACTATCCTTTAACACTAAAAAAACTAGTCTTGTTTTGTTGACAAGTTCTTTATAGAATTTTATTATTGACTATAAAAACTTTGTTTACCTTTTCTGGTAGATAAGGTTTTTAAAAAACGCGTTTTGTCGAAAGCATGGAAATAATTTTATCATTATGCTTTAAGAGTACGTTATTGTTGTTACGAAATAATTTAGTAGCATTGTTAAGAGTGCGGTTACAATTATTACAATTCAGATCTGAAACATAAAAATATTTCTCTGTATCAAAGTGGAAAGAAGCAATTGAAATAGCAAAATCTTTAAACATGCATAGGGGCACTGTCAGCAAAATTGTTAAGAAGTTCTCGAGAAGGGGCAGTGTTGATCCGGCATTTAAAAGTGGTAGACCTAGAAAAACAAGAGAGAAGACAAAATTATAATTTGAAAAGCGAAAAATGGTCCCAAGAAAACTGCTGTTGATATTAATAAAGAACTAAGGCAGGAATATCAGGATGCATTGGTATCAGACATGACTATGAGGCGTCGTCTGTTATCTGAAAATCTTCATGGTAGGCGTGCTGTTAAAAAGCCACTCCTTACAAAGTGTCACAGAAAAGAGAGATTGAAATTTGCTAAGAAACATAAAGACTGGACTCAGTGATTCTACTGGTTATGTAAGAAGATCAGTTGGTCTAAGATATAACCCAAAGTACCTTGTACCTAGTGTCAAACATGGCGGTGGAAATATCATGGTATGGGGTTGTTTTCGACGGTCTGGTATGGGGTCAGTGGCAAAGATAAATCTCAGAATGGATGCTCAAATGTATCTTAAGATATTGGAAAATAATTTGATTCCTTATGAAGAAGATTTGCCACTGTCATGGATTTTTTCAACAAGACAATAACCCAAAACACACATCTCGCTTGGCCAAGAATTGGTTTTCTGAACAAAGGATTCGGGTGATGCGCTGGCCTTCACAATCACCTAATTTGAACCCGATAGAGAATCTTTGGTACTATTTGGATAAACAAATTAGGAAAAGAAATATAAAAAACCGCGGCGAACTTTGGATCGCATTAAAACAAGAATGGGAAAAAATACCACCCGATTTTTGTGCTAGGCTTATTGACTCTATGGGCAGAAGATGTCAAGCAGTGGTTGACGCAAGGATATCCCACTGAATATTAAATATTTTCGACATCTTAGTCGTCTTAGGGGAATTTTTATTTTATAACAACTTTTGTTTGTGCATAATTTTGTTACGTTAAAAACTAAGCATATTTCTAATAAACAATAACTGTTTTAGTCTTCAAAATGTTTTTTTAGCATGTACACGATTAATAAATAAATATTGTAATTGTAAACCGTTTAAATGTTCAGACTAGAGATGGGAATTTAAATGTTTCCATACTTTTGTTCTCCACTGTATGTATGTATATATATATATATATATATATATTATATATATATATATATATATATATATATATATATATATATATTTGGTAATTCTAAATCCAGTAATGGCCTTATTACTCAATTAGCGAAGTATTATATTCGTGAAGAAATCGGTCTCAGAGATTTTTACATTTCTGTGCATTTTAGGGAGCCTATCTTCTGTTTGCCCGAGAACTCTCAAACAAAATAAATTTGGTACTTGCATACTACCCTCATTATCTTTATTGGATCAAAAAGTAAGGCCAGGCCTCTTACTTACACAATATTGAATGTACATTATTTCTTAAAAATGAGTGTATGCTTATACTAACTTAACCTAAGCTCTTATACTAGTGATCCTATACTAACTTAACCTAGGAAATGTGATTGTTATAAATGATTTTCTTAATACTAAGACTTAAAGCTAAGACTAAAACTGTCTTAGCCTAAGACTTACGCTAACTTAAATTAGGACATAGCATTAACTTAAACTAGGATTTATTATACTTAATCTAGATTTGACAATCTTTTTGTGACGGCGGGCGAGGGGTGTCATCGACAGTCTTGGGAACTGGCGGCTGGCATGAGACTTTCCTCATGTGTGCCTTTAAGGTAGGCACACCGAGGTCTCTGTGGAGTCGCCGGTTCCTCATGGACCATGGGGCTCCCGTGATCATCCTCAGAGCCTTGTTCTGCACTGCTAGAAGTAGAGCTCTCCTTGTCTTGGAGAACTAGCACCAAGTGGGGTAGGCGTAGGTGAGGCCTGCATTTACTACGGTGTTGTAGATAAGGAGCTTCGTCCGTGGCAGCAACTTACTGGAGCGATTCAAGATAGGGTAGAGTTTGCCCAGTAGTTGCTTCGCTTTCCTGGTGGCAGTGCAGACCTGGTCCTTCCAGACGAGTTGTTTGTCGAACTGGACGCCCAAGGTACTGGATGGAGTTGGCTCATTGGATGCGGGAGCCTTGGAGCTGGAAATATCCATGAGAAGTACCCCTGTTCCTGAAAAAGACGATGGCTTGGGTCTTGAAGGGGTTCAGTTTGATCCTCCAGCGATCAAACCAGGAGTCTAGGATGTCGAGGTGGCGTTGCAGTCTGCTGGTGATGAGGCGGCTACTTCTGGAGTATTTGACAATGGCAGTGTCATCAGCATAAAGGAGGAGGTTAGTCTAATCCGGTTTGGGAATGTCGGCTGTGAAGATGTTAAAGAGGTGGGGAGAGTGGACGGAGCCTTGTGGGACTCCGGCTCTGACGGCCTTGACTTTGGAGATGGCCGTTTCGACTCTGACTTGAAAGTTTCTGCCAGCGACGAAGGACTGAATGAGTTTTGTTGTGACAGGGGGAGAGCCGTGTCGAATTAGTTTCAGAATGAGGCCTTCGTGCTAGACATTTGTAAATTGTGTTATTTTTCATTGTTTCAATTATCTTTACATAAAACATATACTAGCTTAAAGGGGTAACAGAGAGGTTGTATCATATATATATATATATATATAATATATATATATATATATATATATATATATATATATATATATATATATACTAGCCGTGCCCGCGGCTCCGCTCACGTGGACTTGATTCACTACTATCGTCACTGCTTATTCCTTATGTTACCTAACGTAAAAAAATATTTGCCATTATTTCCCCTTATGTCCCATTATTTCTCCTTATCTCGCATTATCTCTACATAACTTCCATTATCTAAGCTTATCTCTGCTCATCTACCATTATTTCTCCTTATCTCCCATTATTTCTCCTTATCTCCCATTATCTCACCTTATCTCCCATTATCTAGGCTTATCTCGCAATATTTCTCCTTATCTCCCATTATTTGTCCTTATCTTCCCATTATCTCACCATAACTCCAATTACCTAGCCTTATCTCTACTTATCTCCCATTATTTCTCCTTATCTCCCATTATTTATACTTATCTAACATTATTTCACCTTATCTCCCATTATCTAGGCTTATCTCGACTTATCTCGCAATATTTTTTATCTCCCATTATTTCTCCTTATCTCCCATTATGTCACCTTATCTCCCATTATCTAGGCTTATCTCGACTTATCTCGCAATATTTCTCCTTATCTCCCATTATTTCTCCTTATCTCCCATTATCTCACCATAACTCCCATTACCTAGACTTATCTCTGCTTATCTCCCATTATTTATACTTATCTCCCATTATCTCACCTTATCTCCCATTATCTAAGCTTATCTAGACTTATCTCGCAATATTTTTCGTTATCTCCCATTATTTCTCCTTATCTCCCATTATCTCACCATAACTCCCATTACTTAGACTTATTTCTGCTTATCTCCCATTATTTCTCCTTATCTCCCATTATTTATACCTATCTCCCATTATCTAACCTTATCTCCCATTATCTAGGCTTATATCCAATTGTATAGAACATATCATATGTATAAATTTATAAAAACACGTAAATCGGATAAGCGGTTCTCAAGTGATAAGCGCACTAACACACAGACTGACAGACAGGCAGAGAGACGTTGCATTTTATATTTATTATATTCTTTGCAACATGATATTGTTCCATATTTAATGTTTTAGGCAGTATATTGCAAGAAAACGCGCTAACGGTAGCCTTTTTTCCGACTTGATTCACTATTATCGTCACTGCGTATTCTTTATGTTACCTAACGCAATAAAATATATCCTATAACCTGGCCAGAGAACATATGTATGTTTTAAAAAAAAAAAGTACGTAACGCACTAACGGACAGACTGACCGAGAGACGTTGCATTATATATATATATATATATATATATATATATATATATATATAATATATATATATATATATATATATTATAGATAGATAACCTGGCCAGAGAACATATGTATGTTTGAAAAAAAAGCATGTAAATCGGATAAATGGTTCTCCAGTGATAAGCGCACTAACACACAGACTGACAGGCAGACAGAGAGACGTTGCATTTTATATTTATTATATTCTTTGCAACGTGATATTGTTCCATATTTAATGGTTTAGGCAGTATATTGCAAGAAAACGCGCTAACGGTAGCCTTTTTTCCGACTTGATCCACTATTATCGTCACTGCTTATTCTTTATGTTACCTAACGCAATAAAATATATCCTATAACCTGGCCAGAGAACATATGTATGTTTTAAAGTACGTAACGCACTAACGGACAGACAGACAGAGAGAAGCTGCATTTTATATATATATTATAGATATAGATTATTATTATTATATAACCTGGCCAAAGAATATATGTATGATTTTAAAAAAGACACGTAAATTGGATAAGTGGTTCTCGCTTAATAAACACACTAATGGACAGACAGAGAGACGTTGCATTATATATATATATATATATATATATATATATATATATATATATATATATATATATATATATATATGCCCTATTCACTGTTCTTAGAGTCAAGGAATCTGGAAGTTGTGTTACTCTTTCATCATTTTTATTTATTTACGGTCAAACATTTTAATTAATGTAGTAAAAATCTTGGAAGCCTCTTCTATGCTCAGCTTTTTGTGACTTACGTCTTACCATAAAGTATTTAGTATTTCAAATATCAGCTATAATAACATATTTGCAAGGGAATTACTGGTCACTGTTTTTTAAATTGTCACTATTAAGTTGGGTTAAGGCAATTCAGTGCACAGAATGTTTTTAAGTTTACAATTATAATTATTCAGGCCAAGCAGGTAGCTTTAGTTCTTAAGGTACTAAACTAGAATGTTATGCGAACATTTATGTTTATTGCTTCACTGCCGGTAGGTACGAAAAACTGGAAAAGTGTTCACGAAGGATCTAGAATATTTAAGGTTTGAAGGCATTACTTTGGAACTTTAATTTAACTGAGGATTCCAGGTGCATATTTATGTTTCGCATAAGAGTAGCGTTATACCGGACGGTTACATTACACATGCGATTGGCACTCAGCCCGTCAGTGGCAGTCCATAACTTCCAAAATAACTAAAGTATCTCCGGCAAACCCCTCTTAAAATTGAAAAATACAGGTTTATTTCTTTTATATAAAAAAATAATACATTTTCGTTAACGAAACACTAATTAAGAAAATTTTAATAAATGACAAACACGTGAATAACTGGGTAGAAATTTTCGATAAATCATTGCTTACACAAAAAGCCGCTACTGCAACCATCAATGAATATCGAGTAGGGGGCAAGAAGTAGTATACAGTACAAGCATCAAGGATCCTGAAAGACAGAATCACTTCTCATAGAGAGTGATTGCAGACTTAAGAAAAACTCTTATTCACTTGCTTCACATAGTAATCAATTTTCATATGAATTTAATTTTATTGAAAACAAAATCATGAGCAGGGAAGGAAATTTCAACAAAAGAATCTTTAGGGAAATGGTGGAAATGCACCTTGAACAGAATTATATTAATAAAAATCTGACATTGAGGATTTAAGCTCAATTTTCTCCAATCTATTCCAGATAAGTTGGCAATTTTCACAAAACATATCAGACACATCTCTATAATAATAACCTAATGTCAATTTCTCCAATTTTCACAAACTTTGGCGAAATTAAAGGAAGTATTTTTGTTGAAATTTTCTTATCTTTTCCTAATAAATATTAACAGTAATGTGGATTTTGCTGAAAGGAATTATCCAAAAAGCACCACTTAGCAGTAATTAGTGTTGATCTTAATAATTTGGGTTGCTTGCTGTTGTTAACCTTAGAATACTGTATTTGTAGCCTTGAAGAAGAAAATAAAATATTTTCGAAAGCTAAAAAGGTGTTAAAAACCTTTTAGTTCTATTCCCATGACTGCTTACCACCAGAATTTTAAATTTGCTATATATATATATATATATATATATATATATATATATATATATATATATATATATATATATATATATATATATATATATATATATATATATATATAATATTACAATAGAGGTTTTCACGGATGGTGGAATGTAATACATTAAAATTACGGGTATTAATCCGTTCGTCTAACAATGAATTTGCACGACGTTTCGCAAAAAATCTCATTTGGCATTTTCAAGTGCTGTTGCTTGCTGCTGCTTGCTCGATACTGTGATCTTGCTGCTGCTGCCGCTCGAAGCTAACTCTAAACCACTACTTACGAACTTTTAGTTAGTAGTGGTTTAGAGATAGCTTCGAGCAGCAGCAAGAGCACTTGAAAATGTCAAATGAGATGTTGGCGAAACGTCAAATTCTTTGTTAGACGAACGGGTTGAAACCGGGAATTTTAATGTAATATGTATGTATATGTATATATGTATATATATATATATATATATATATATATATATATATATATATATATATATATATATATATACATATATATATATATATATATATATATATATATATATATATATATATATATATATATATATACACACACATATATATATATATATATATATATATATATATATATATATATATATATATATATACACATATATATATATATATATATATATATATATATATATATATATATATATATATATATATATATATATATATATATATATTTTTATATTCTTATAGTTGAAACTGACCAGTATGACCAAGGCTTCGCTTGTTTACAAACGATCAAAGGTCAACAATGATCTAAAGAAATGGCAACTGAAAACGATGAGTTACGAATTGGTTAAATGATAGTGTTGTCAGATTTTCTAAATATTCAAGAGTTCATCGGCGGAGTCTAATCCAACAAAGTAAAATTATCGTGTATAATTTCAACTAATAGAGCAGAAAGTAAATAATACTATATTTATAAGACACAACTTAATATTTTCTAAATTTGTACTCTAATGAGTTATCTATAATCTATAATATATATAAAATGCAACGTCTCTCTCTCTGTCTGTCTGTCTGTCCGTTAGTGTGCTTATCACTGGAGAACCACTTATTCGATTTACGTACTTTTTTTTTTAAAACATACATATGTTCTCTAGCCAGGTTATAGGCTATATTTTATTACGATAGGTAGCATAAGGAATGAGCAGTGACGTAAAATAGTGAACGAAGTCGGAAAAAAGTTTGTTTGTTCCCTTGCAATACACAGCCTAAACCATTAAATATGGAACAATATTATGTAGCAGAAAATATCTATAATCTGTATTATATATAAAATGGAATGTTTCTCTGTCTGTCTGTCTGTCCATTAGTGCGTTTATCACGCGAGAACCACTTATTCGATTTACGTGTCTTTTTTTAAATTCATACATATATTCTATGGCCAGGTTATATAATAATAATAATAATAATAATCTATATCTAAGACCCGACTATTGCAGAGGACAGATGTAGGAAATGCCACCAGCAGAAAGAAACGATCGAACACATAACGAGCGGATGTAAAATATTGGCCGGAACGGAGTACACAGCCAGGCATGATTCAGCTGCCAAAGTGGTTCACCAAGCACTAGCCACAACATACAGACTCATAGAAAACACAGATCCCTACTACAAATACACGCCAACATCCATACTTGAAAATGAAGATTACAAGCTCTACTGGGATATCGGTATCCATACAGATAAAACAGTCTCCGCCAATAGACCCGATATTACTTTTCAGTGCAAAAAAGGAAAAGTCACCTATCTGATTGACATAGCTGTCCCCAACGACACAAACATCCAAGCGAAATACACAGAAAAAATTTCCAAATACACAGACCTTGCAACGGAAATAAAAAGGCTATGGAGACAGGAAAAAGTCATCATTGTCCCCCTCATTATATCAGCCACAGGCCTTACACCAATAACATTCACACCACATTTAGTGCAATTGGGACTCAACACGGACATACACAGAAACATTCAGAAGTCAGTGATTTTGAAAACATGTAACATTGTCAGGTCATTCCTTAATACGGAATGATAATAGCGTTTGTGCTGACTTGGTTTTGGCCCGTCAGCCAAACATGGAACCACATTGATCAAATGTGAGAAAGAAGAACTTTTTGTAATAAATATCTATATCTATAATATATATAAAATACAACGTCTCTCTGTCTGTCTGTCCGTTAGTGCGCTTATCCCTTGAGAACCACTTTTCCGATTTACGTGATTTTTGGATACCGGGCGCCCTCCGGGAGTAAGTAGCCTTGCTGTGGCATCCAGGCTCTGCCGCAGTCGACCCCTCTTTCCTAGGATACTCGTGGGAATTGTATGTCAAAGAATAATAATTATAGTAATGATAATGGAAGGGTGTTGCGGAGGCGGACCCCGGTCGTACAAACAGCTATAGCAACACCACAACAACAACAACCACAGACGACCCAAACAACCGCCTCAGCCGAAACTACTCCCGATAGTTTTACCAGATCCGACATTGTAGGTGATGGAAATTGCCTTTTTCGTGCAGTTAGCTTACACTTGTATGGCCATCAAAACCATCATGAGAAACTCCGAGAGGTTGCTCTAAGATATTTACAACAAAACTGGTCGGAACTTCACACATTTTCATTAATTGAAGTCAACGATATAAAAGACTTCAATAACTACTATAATTATATGAGGAAAAATGGCACCTATGGAACGAGCCTAGAGATACTTGCCCTCTCGGAAACACAAAATAGCAACTTTCATATCTTCTCAAAACAACGAAGAACAAGACATACAAAAATAACTTTTACGGACAGGCCAACAATAATAAGTACGGGAAAATACGACAAAACTATTTACCTTCTACTAACAGGCAACCCAATGTCGGGACACTTTGAGCTTCTGACACCACAAAACATTGAGAACATTCCAGACAACAGCAGACCAATAAAAGAAGCATCGGGCGAGCGACGTAACGGTCGAGGACGTCGCGGGAAATGGCAGCTCGACCAAAACGATGAAGACCAGGCAACCGAAAATGGACCTGCCCAAAGTGTTGTGCCGGCGAGTAAGCCGACACCCACCAAGGCGGGAAAGTCACAGCAACGCATGAGTTGCACCACAGGAATCAATGAACACGCCATGCGTTGCTGTAATGAAATCACACCTGACAAAGAAATCACTGATAAGAGAATCACTCGCCGCTTGGACCCACCACCACCAATCCCAAGCGCGACCGACGTAGATGCGGGACAAATACAACCACCAAAGCCAGGCCAAACCGCGTATGTTTTGCAAGGACAACATGCAACTACCAAGGCTGGCAAACCAAGACAGCGGTTAAAGTGGACAGATGAAATGAATAAAACAGTGATGCGCTGTTACTACACCGCCACCAAACTAGAAACAGTGACATCAGGCTACAGACTGGAACTACACAGACTTTTCTTGACCGAATATCCACATCTGCAATTACTTGTTACAGAACAGAGAGTAATAGACCAAAAAAGAGTTATTACCAAGAACAATCGCCTCACACCTTTCGAATTGCAAACCATCAAAGATACAGTAGCTGCTGAACTTAACGCAGACCAAGTAGCTGCTGAACTGAACACAGACCAACTAAACAATAGAAACAGTAGAGCAGATACCGAACCAATCTCACACACACAACCACCCAGTCCAAAACAACAAGACCCACCACCCAGCAGGAGCATAACTCAAAATAATATTTCAGAGCAAATAGCAAGCACCACACGACACTCAACAACATCTATACAACATCACCCTGAATCACCTCTCATACAAACACTCAAAGCAGAAATGCAGTCACATCTAGCTCGATGGTCAGGCACCGACCCTACAACAAGAAATCCCATCCCTCGTTTAATTTTCAAACAAAGCACTCAAATGATCCTCAACACAATAAACAAGCACATAATACCACAGTACATAACAGACTTAAGCACGATCGAAGACATCCACACAATAATATATGCAGCAGCAATCACCACTATAACACAAAATAATCAAAAACTCCCGCAACGACAAAGAGACCCCAACAGCAGAAAACCCAAATTTAAATGGCAAATAAGAATAGAAAACAAGATCAACAACATCAGAAGAGATCTGGGACACCTTACCCAGTTTATGAACGGGAACGCATCCAAACGTGTCACACAGGGTGTAGACAAGATCAAATCTAAATCTCTCAACCGAACACTGCCAGAAATCGTTGATACTTTGAAACAAAAACTATCCGTATATGCTGCAAGATTCCGTAGATACAAAGAATCAAACGAGAGGAAAGACACCAACAACCTCTTCCGAAGAAGCGAAAAACAGTTCTACCGAAAAACTATGTACAACGAGCAGAGAGTAGTAACTGAACCACCAAATAAACAAGAACTCGCAGATTATTGGAAAACTGTCTGGTCAGAACCCAAACTACATAATAATAACACCTCCTGGATCAAAGCCGAAGAAGATAAACACAAACGTGTGACAGAACAAGAAAATTCCACACTAACTACAGAAGAAATTACAGAAACAATCAAACACACACACAACTGGAAATGTCCTGGAATAGACAATATACAAAACTTCTGGTACAAACAGTTTACCACCACACACGAAGCACTCACACACCAAATCAACAAAGCCATTCTACAACCACACACATTTCCCACTTTCCTTACACAAGGAATAACATACGTTAAACCCAAAAGCTCAGACACCACAAACCCGTCAAACTACCGACCTATCACCTGTCTTCCAACCCTATACAAGATCATCACAGCCGCAATTTCCAAGAAAATAGAACAACACCTAACAGACAACAATATTATCACAGAAGAGCAGAAGGGATGCAGGAAAAATAGTCGAGGATGCAAAGAGCAGCTGATCATAGATAGCGTGATTATGGGACAAACCAGAAAAGAACACAGAAACCTTCACATCGGTTACATAGACTATAAAAAAGCCTTCGACTCCATACCCCACAGCTGGTTAATCAGAGCCCTAGAAATCTATAAAATCAACCAACACCTCAGGCAATTTCTAGCGCAAATTATGAAAACATGGAAAACCAAAATACGCCTAGAAACACAAACCGAACGCATCCAAACAGAAGAGCTGTACATCAGACGGGGTATATTTCAGGGAGACTCGCTCAGCGCTCTATGGTTTTGCCTCTGTCTCAATCCACTCTCAAATATACTAAACAGAACAGAGCATGGCTTCAATATCAGACACCAAAAAGGGAATCAACATAAAATAAACCACCTCCTATATATGGATGACATAAAACTCTACGCTGCCACAAAAGCACAGCTGAAAGAGCTCCTCAAAATCACAGAAATATTCACCTTGGATGTCAATATGGAATTTGGTATAAGTAAATGCAAAGTGCTCCATATCAACAAAGGCCAATGGAAGTACCACCATGAGACAGAAACCATCAACAATGAAACACTCGATAACATGTTTGACAAAGAAACATACAAATATCTAGGCTTTCAACAAAGCACCAAACTCAACCATGCTCACATCAAAACAGAGCTCAGAACCGAATTCAAGAACAGACTGACGAAACTTTTACAAACAAAACTCAACTCCAAATATCTCACTAAAGCCATCAACACGTTCGCTATACCTATACTCACATATTCATTTGGTATCATCAAATGGTCACAAACAGACTTAGAAAATATTCACATCCTTATATACGGTCTCAATTCACCAAATACAGGAAATTACATCCCAACGCATGCAAAGAAAGACTTACCATCGAGAGGAAGGCAGGAGGAAGAGGAATTATAGACATCAGATCATTACACACAAAACAAATACAAGCACTTAGGAAATTCTTTCACACCAAGCAAACCAGCCTCCACACAGCAACAGTCAAAGCAGACAAAAACTATACCCCACTCGACTTATCCCGGGTAGACCACCCAGCAGATACACACAGTCACATCCAATTACAACAGGAAAAGATGAAAACGTGGTCAGAAAAAACACTTCACGGAAAACACAGATACCACATAGAGCAAGACCACGTAAATAAAAAACAATCATACACCTGGTTACGGGATGGGCAGCTATTCCCAGAAACAGAAGGCTTCTTACTTGCCATCCAGGATAAAGTCATATTAACCAGAAACTACCAAAAGCATATTATCAAAGACCCAACTATTACAGAAGACAGATGCAGAAAATGCCACCAACAGAAAGAAACGATCGAACACATAACAAGCGGATGTAAAATATTAGCCGGAACGGAATACACAGCCAGACATGACTCAGCGGCAAAAGTAGTTCACCAAGCACTAGCCACCACATACAAGCTCATAGAAAACACAGATCCCTACTACAAATATACACCAACATCCGTACTTGAAAATAAAGATTACAAACTCTACTGGGACATCAGTATCCATACAGATAAAACAGTCTCCGCCAATAGACCCGATATTACTTTTCAGTGCAAAAAAGAAAAAGTCACCTATCTAATTGACATAGCTGTCCCCAACGACACAAACATCCAAACGAAATACACAGAAAAAATTTCCAAATACACAGACCTTGCAACGGAAATAAAAAGGCTATGGAAACAAGAAAAAAGTCATCATTGTCCCCCTCATTATATCAGCCACAGGCCTTACACCAACAACATTCACACCACACTTAGTACAATTAGGACTCAACACAAACATACACAAAAACATTCAGAAGTCAGTGATTTTGAAAACATGTAACATTGTCAGGTCATTCCTTAATACACAATGATAATGCGTTTGTGCTGACTTGGTTTCTGCCCGTCAGCCAAACATGGAACCACATTGACCAAATGTGAGAAAGAAAAACGAGAACAGTCATCTATATCTATAATATATATAAAATACAACGTCTCTCTGTCTGTCCGTCCGTTAGTGCGCTTATCCCTTGAGAACCACTTTTCCGATTTACGTGATTTTTTAAATTCTCTGACCAGGTTATAGATATATATTTTATTACATCTATAATACATAAAAAAACGCAACGTATCTGTCTGTCTGTCTGTCCGTTAGTGCGATTATCACTGGAGAACCACTTATTCGATTTAGGTCCTTTTTTTAAACATGCTAAACCATTAAATATGGAACGATATCATGTAGCAAAAAATATCTATAAAATGCAACGTCTCTCTGTCTGTCTGTCTGTCTCTCCGTTAGTGCGCTTATCACTCGAGAACCACTTATTCGATTTACGTGCTTTTTTTTTTTTAAATATGCTAAACCATTAAATATGGAACGATATCATGTAGCAAAAAATATCTATAAAATGCAACGTCTCTCTGTCTGTGTGTCTGTCTGTCCGTTACTGCGCTTATCACTGTAGAACCACTTATCCGATTTACGTGCTTTTTTTTATATTACATATGTTCTCTGGCCAGGTTATAGGATATATTTTATTACATTAGGTGACATAAGGAATAAGGAGTGACGATAATACTGAATCAAGTCGGAGAAAAGTTTGCTACTAGCGCGTTCTCTTGCAATACACTGCCTAAAGCATTAAATATGGCACAATATCATGTAGCAAAGAATATAATATATATAAAATGCAACGTCTCTCTGTCTGTCTGTCTGTTAGTGCGCTTATCACTCGAGAACCACTTATCCGATTTACGTGTTTTTTTTTTTTTAAAATTCATACATTTGTTCTCTGGCCAGGTTATCTATAATATCCTATGCAACGTCTTTCTGTCTGTCTATCTCTCTGCCTGTCTGTCTGTCTGTCCGGTAGTACGCTTATCATTTGAGAACCACTGATCCGATTTACGTGTTTTTATAAATTTATGCATATGTTCTATATAATTCAATATAACCCTAGATAAGGTGAGATAATGGGAGATAAGGAGAAATATTGGGAGATATTTTATTAGGTTGGGTAACATAGGGAATAAGTAGTGATGATAGTAGTGAATCAAGTCCATGCGAGCGGAGCCACGGGCCCGACTAGTATATATATATATATATATATATATATATATATATATATATATATATATATATATATATACAGTAATACCCCGCTTTACGCGAGGGATACGTTCCGAAAAAAATCGCGTTAACTGAAATTCGCGTATATCGAGGTTTATGATTAAACATAGTCAAAATTTAATACAAAAAAATACAAATCATTTTAATCAATCACTTTAATTCTAAGAACACTTTATGCAATACATACTCTTATTTTTTACGGAAAAATACATCTATTGTCTTTTGGGTAACGTTTTGTTTACGTTCTTGTAAAATACGTTCATAACACCCAACACTGTTTTTAATTGTTTGACACACGGTCAAGACACGGTCATCATTATTGTCTATACTCTGCAATATGTCCAAACCTGAATAAATTTTTGAAAGTGCATTTTGTATTTCCCCTGAAGATAAAACTTTCTCTTCTACTTGTTCTTCCTCATCGTAGATAGGATTATTCTGTAACTCGATCAGATCTTCATTGCTAATAGGATCGTCGTGCGTTGCTACAAGTTCTACGAGATCTTCTACCGTGACATCTTCAAGTTCAGACCCCTCAATCATTGCAGCAATGTCTTCAAGCACTTGTCTCTGCATCTGGACAATTCTTCTAGGTGCTTCCACTACATCTGGCCAAAGATTACGCCACACCCCATTCATACAACTCATTTTAACTTCCTTCCAAGCCTCTTCTATGTTGTGAATAGACTTCATAATGTTGTATGACTTCCACCACTCTCGCATAGACTGTCTTCCTTCCCCGTCAGTTTCATGAATTAGTTGGCTAAAAGTGCGGCGATGGTAATAAGCTTTGAAGTTTGCTATTGCTCCCTGGTCCATAGGTTGTAATATTGACGTAGTGTTTGGTGGAAGGAACTTTACGTACACTTTTAAGTCTCTGGGCGTATCAAGTGAGGTTGGATGTCCTGGGGCATTGTCTAAGAGTAATATAACTTTAGGTTCAAGCCCATTTCTGTCACAGTATGATTTGACTGATGGGCAAAAACTATTAGAATACCATTCTTGAAAAATTTCCCGTGTAACCCACGCCTTTCTGTTTGATCGCCACACAACTGGTAGACTTGTCTTGTCTGTGCCTCGCATTGCACGGGGTGTTTCTGAATGGTACACTAGTAAAGGTTTCAGTTTGAAATCACCAGTGGCATTACCACCCAGCAGAAGTGTTAGTCGATCTTTCGCAGCTTTGAAACCACTGGCTTGACGTTCTTCCTTAGAAATGAATGTTCGAGATGGCATTTTTTTCCAGAAAAGTGCGGTCTCATCAACATTGAAGATGAGACAAGCAGGAATTTTCTCTCGTCTAACGAAGTCTTGAAACTTGTCTGGAAACTCAGCTGCAGCTTGAATGTCCGCGCTGGCCGCCTCGCCTGTTATGTGGATATTGTGAAGATTAGAACGCTGCTTGAACCGATGGAACCAGCCTCTGCTGGCAGCAAAAGTCGGAGTGGCACTCCCTTCTCCTTCTTTTGTTTTCAGCATCTCATACAAAGATTTTGCTTTTGCGCATATGAGATCTTGACTTAGTGGTGCGTTCTTCTTATTCAAATCTTCGATCCAGACTGACAGTAATTTCTCCATTCTTTCTAAGATAGATGATCTCGAACGAGAAAGTTTTGTTGCACTTATAGGTGTTGAACCTTCGCTGGAGATTTTAATTTTTTTTCCCGATTTTTATAAATCGTTCTCACAGTCGATTCTGAGAGTCCAAAATCTCTCCCAACAATTGTTGCTTTGCCTCCATTTTCCATTCTTCTTAACACTTTCATCTTCAATTCCAAAGTGACGCTTTTACGCTCTTTTTTCTTTACAGGCGGCATTTTTAACGTAGGGTTAAATTATGTATGTATGTATCTCCAATAAATATTAAAACAAAACTGCCAGCCGACCGAACTAACATTACGGAACAAATGAACACACGAAACGAACGAGGAAATCCCCATAGAACAAAGTCGAAGGACAGGGAATTCCCAATTCTTCAAAGAGAATATTCAGAGAAAGCGGGGATCCCCCCGCGACCATAGAGAAGTTAATGACTACATGAGCGCGAAATTTGAAATTCGCGTTATAGTGAAACCGCGCGTAACGGGGTCGCGCTAAGCGGGGTATTACTGTATATATATATATATATATATATATATATATATATATATATATATATATATATATATACATATATACATATATATACATATATATATATATATATATATATATATATATATATATATATATATATATATATATACATATATATACATATATATACATATATATATATATATATATATATATATATATATATATATATATATATATATATATATACTAGCCGGGCCCGCGGCTCCGCTCGCGTGGACTTGATTCACTACTATCGTCACTGTTTATTCCTTATGTTACCCAACGTAATAAAATATCCCCCATTATTTCTCCTTATCTCCCAATATTTCTCCTTATTTCCCATTATCTCTACATAATTTCCATTATCTAGGCTTATCTCTGCTCATCTCCCATTATTTCTCCTTATCTCCCATTATTTCTCCTTATCTCCCATTATCTCACCCTATTTCCCATTATCTAGGCTTATCTTGACTTATCTCCGATTATTTCTCCTTATCTCCCATTATTTCTCCTTATCTCCCATTATCTCACCATAACTCCCATTATCTAGACTTATCTCTGCTTATCTCCCATTATCTCTCCTTATCTCCCATTATTTATACTTATCTCCCATTATCTCACCTTATCTCCCATTATCGAGGCTTATCTCGATTTATCTCCCATTATTTCTCCTTATCTCCCATTATCTCACCTTATCTCCCATTATCTAGGCTTATATCGAATTATATAGAACATATGTACAAATTTATAAAAACACGTAAATCGGATAAGTGGTTCTCGAGTGATAAGCGCACTAACGGACAGACAGATAGACAGAGAGACGTTGCATTTTATATATATTGTATTCTTTGCTACATGATATTGTTCCATATTTAATGCTTTAGGGAGTGTATTGCAAGAGAACGCGCTAGCGGCAAACTTTTCTCCGACTTGATTCACTATTATCGTCACTGCTTATTCCTTATGTCACCTAATAAAATATATCCTATAACCTGGCCAGAGAACATACGTATGTTTAAAAAAAAAGCACGTAAATCGGATAAGTGGTTCTCCAGTGATAAGCACACTAACGGACGGACAGATAGACAGACGGATAGAGAGACATTGCATTTTATATATAATTTAGATATTCTCTGCTACATAATATTGTTCCATATTTAATGGTTTGGACTGTGTATTGCAAGAGAACGCGCTAGCGGCAAACTTTGTCCGACTTAATTTACTATTATTGTCACTGTTTATTCCTTATGCTACCTATCGTAGTAAAATATAGCCTATAACCTGGCCGGAGAACATATGTATGTTTTTAAAAAAAAAAAGTACGAAAATCGGATAAGTGGTCCTCCAGTGATAAGCGCACTAACGGACAGACAGACAGACAGAGATAGGTTGCATTTTATATATATTATAGATGTAATAAAATATATACCTATCACCTGGTCAGAGAACATATGTATGAATTTAAAAAATCACGTAAATCGGATAAGTGGTTCTCGAGGGATAAGCGCATTAACGGACAGACAGACAGACAGACAAACATTGCATTTTATATATATTCTAGATATAGATTATTATTATTATTATTATATAACCTGGCCAAAGAATATATGTATGAATTTAAAAAAAGACAGGTAAATCGGATAAGTGGTTCCCGCGTGATAAACGCACTAATGGACAGACAGACAGACAGAGAGATATTGCATTTTATATATATTATAGATTATACATTACAGATATTCTTTGCTACATAATATTGTTCCATATTTAATGGTTTAGGCTGTGTATTGCAAAGGCACGCGCTAGCGGCAAACTTATTTCCGACATCATTCACTATTTTACGTCACTGCTCATTCCTTATGCTACCTATCGTAATAAAATATAGCCTATAACCTGGCCAGAGAACATATGTACGTTTTAAAAAAAAAAAGTACGTAAATCGGATAAGTGGTTCTCCAGTGATAAGGTAACTAACGGACAGACAGACAGACAGACAGACAGACAGACAGACAGAGAGACGTTGCATTTTATATATATTATAGATATATATATATATATATATATATATATATATATATATATATATATATATATATATATATATATATATATATATGTATATATATATAATATATATAACCTGCTATTAAAACTGACAAATATAAGGCTGTATATGTATATCTACAGCCAGTTTTACTAGCAGAACTCTTACGACCATTCACCAAATCTACCATACCACCACTCACACGACCAGATAATTCTATTGCAAAGACACCTGTTGAGAAAGCGAACTTGTTGGCCGTACTGTTTGCTTCACATTCTACTGCCGATTTCCAAGGAAAAACACCACCTACTATTCCCATAGTGCAGTCAAGGATGCCCGATGTTGTCTTCAGACAGCGTATCATAAAGCGTATTCTGATGAAGCTAGACACCAAAAAGGCTTCTGGCGGTGACGGAATACCTGCCATAGTTCTTAAAATCTGTGCGAGGGAACTAACACCAGTTTTCTGTAGACTTTTCAACCTATCCTACAGAAAGGGAATATTTCCTTCCTGCTGGAAATGTGCTACAGTTCAGCCGATACCTAAAAAAGGCAAGAAGACCTTACCAAATAACTACCAACCAATCGCACTGCTTTCAATAATATCGAAAGTCATGGAAAAGGCTATCAATCAGCATCTTCTAAAATATCTTGAAGGATTCAACATTATTAGCGATCACCAATATGGCTTTCGTAAAAATAGATCAACAGGAGATCTTCTGACTTATGTAACACATGTTTGGAACAATGCAATTGAACACTTTGGAGAATCTCGAGCGGTTGCTCTTGACATATCCAAGGCATTCGACCGTGTTTGGCACGATGGGCTGTTGGCTAAGCTACGTTTTTATGATATGTCGGAAAAGTTCTGTTTGTGGCTCTCATGTTTCCTCAGAGAGCGTTCTTTACGAGTGACAGTCGACGGATTTCTTTCTAACACCTTCACTATCAACGCCGGTGTACCCTAAGGCTCGATACTGTCTCCTTCTCTCTTTCTCATTTACATTAACGATCTGCTGGAAAAGACCGAGAATCCAACCTACAGCTTTGCAGATGACAGTACACTTAACTCTTCATTCACTTTGAACGCTCGGACATCGGCTCATCCGCAGACAGCAGGAAGTCGTTCAACTTAACAAAGACCTGGAAGAAATTCTATCTTGGGGTGACAGTAACCAAGTGGAATTTAACGCTACAAAAACCCAGGCGGCAGTTTTTTCTAAAAAAAGTTAAACGTTCCTGAACCCGACATAGTTATGTCGGGGCACTCCATTCCTCTAACATCGTCACTCAATTTGTTGGGCGTTAATTTGGGAGCAAATATGTCCTGGCATGAACATGTTGCAGGCATAGCAAGAAGAGCTTCTCAAAAGTTGGGAATATTATTTCGAACCCAAAAGCTTTACACTCCACAACAACTGTTAATTCTTTACAAAGCTAAAATTCGACCAACTATGGAATACTGCTCCCATGTTTGGAGCTCCGCTCCCAAACATACACTGCATTTGTTGGATTCTATTCAGAGAAGAGCTGTTCGTCTGATTGGAGACCCGGAACTGACCGTCGGCCTCGTGGAAAGTGTTCGAAGGATGTGGCCCTTTGGAATAATTTGCCCAGGACTGTGTTTCCCACCGAGTACAATCTACAGCGATTCAAGAACAACGTGAATCGCTTTCTCCGCACACGTGTCGCTCCTGTAGCGCTTTAGGGACTTCCCTGTAGCACGTGGCCTAGACCCATAAAAAAAAAAATCGGGTTTTAGCGGCGCTGCACAGACGCGTTATACGACAATTTTTTTTCCATAAGGTAGGTTTGGTACGTTTGTCCGGGGTTCTCTACTTATCCTTACCCCCTTCATTAAAGGTTCTCATGGATCATTGATTTGGCCGGAAACAATGTTGTAAATGACACTATATTTTTTATGTCTGGGATCATGACTAACCTGAGTGTTACATTTCAAGTGGATCAGCACATCGCACAAGTGTTAAGGAATTGCTCACCCAAGAAGGGAATAACAAAGAAATTAGACGTGCTGTCTAGCGACCTAGGAAAGGGATATTTTCAATGTTTGCCGGAAAGTAGAGTTCCGGGGCTTAACGATCTTAAGCAACAAAATTAAATGTGTAGATTAATAGACTCGTTAATAAAAAGGATTTTTTTTTTTTCATTTTATGAATTATTTGATGGTTCATTTAAAGTGTATATAATATTACAGGCTTAAATGTTAAGAAGAAAATATTTTTTCTATTATTGTTGCAGTTTTCGGGCTACATTTTTATCTGACTGTAATTAAATCAATTCTTGATTCATGACTTGTAGTTTTGTATATTTTTAATTCAAACATTAACTTTTCGTAATTATTTCTCCCTTAATTAAAATATTTTGTGAATTCAGAACACTTTGTTTTGATAATTATTTAATTTATGCACCTAATTAAACTTTTAAATTGAGAATTTACTTTAATAGCAGGTGCGCTTTGAAATTTTATTTTTAGTGTGTAGACTAGTCAAAATAATCGTTTTAATTACAGTATTGTTTTAAATTTTAAAACTCCAAAAATAAGATATGCAGAACTTATCATAACCTACTTTATTGTAATGTTGTACATGCGGGTTTAAAAAATAGGATAAGAACATGAATGGAATAAATAATAAGTTACGGATGGCTTTTTTTTTTATTAATACTGCATTTGATGTCTGAACTTTGATTGGATGAATTTCAAATAAATATGAGACAGAAAAACCGGTCAAGTGCAAGTTGAACTTGCACAATTAGTGTTCCGTACGTTGATTGTTTTTAAGATAAAAATTTTTGTTAGGGTGGTATAAAATGATCAGGGACTTCACAAAACACACCCCAAATGAGTTTTCAACAAAGTTTGTTTCCAATCTTTACTGAAAACTGGTGACCTTGAAATTTTGTTTTTTTTTATATAAAAGGTAATGCACTCGTGATAATTTTCGTTCAATCTACACCCCGTGGAGAATATTCCATAATTTTTTCGAAATTTTTTGATAAGTAGTTTTCGAGATAAAGCCCGGGACAGCGATTTTTCGCGAATTTTTAAAAATAATACAAAGAAAAGTACGCACAAGTATAATATTATATATATATTTTTTACTCGTGTTTTCACAAGCTTTCATTTGACACCACACTCGATGACCTAGTAAAAAAAATTTTTTTTCACTTCCGACTTCACCCCCCAAAACTAACCCCTTAAGTCAAAATTTAATTCTCAAAACTACATGGCTCTGATGAGGCCATCAATTCCTATATTATTACCAAATTTCACCTTTCTATGTCAAATAGTTTCGGAGAAAATCGGATGTGACAGACAGACAGACAGACACCGAAGTGATCTTATAAGTGTTCCGGACGGAACACTAAAAACAATTATTTTTTATTTTTCAGAAGATGCCTGACAGAGAAAATAGGTACACCATCAGCAAGGATTTTAAAATTCGTTATTATTTCAAATTATTCACAAAACTACTACATATATGTGGAAAAGAAAAATTATTTTATATATTTAATAACTGCGTCAATTTTTTTAAAAATTTTTATGCCTATTTTCCCGAGCGTCAAGGTGATGTAACCCCTTAAGAAAACTCTGAAATTATGAGTCTTAATATACTCTTCCGAAATAAACTCAATACCAAGGTTAATTGAAATCAGACATAAAAATTTCAGCAAGCTGGATATGCAATTTAAAAAATTCAGTAACACGTAAACTAAACTCCCGAACACCCTCATTTCACATTTTGGCAAAAATATCTATTTTCTCAATATATTGGAAACTCGTTAATGTAGGTCTAAATTACGTTAAATATACTATCAAAAGAATATGTTGAGAATCGATCCAAGATTCTAGATATTTAATTATATGCTTATTTTTGCAATATTTTAATTTTTAGTAAAATCTTCCATATCAAAAAATAAATCGCACTTCCAGGTAAAAATAAATACGATAATTTAAACACTATAAATTGTTTCATTAAATCTAGACAGACAGAATATTAGTATTCAGCTTAAACTACAAACTAGATAAAATTTACAGGATAAATTAACTTAGAATTACAAATTAAAGTAGTAGGTAGGCGAACTTTGGACAGTATAATAGCTGCAAATACGAGAGAATTAAATTCTTTAGAAATTTCAGACACTAACAACAATTCGATAATAATAGGCACGCCTTACGAATAATTATGCAAAAGATGAGAGAGCATTTAGTATTTTGTAAGTTTCGGCAGCCAAAAGCCGATTCTTTAGTTTTGTTGGCACTAGATTGAAACAAATATATTAGTGTAACAAATCAAAAAAGACAAAGCAACCAACAAACAGAAATGAAATTATATGTTTGTTGAAAAACTGTAAGACGGGCTTTCAGGTGCTAAACAAAAAGAGTAAAAAGTTGAGTTTTCAAATACATAATAGTTACTTCTTATAAGCTGTACTCATTTTAAGGTTCCTCTATTACAGAAAACATAGTCCCCGATTTCTGTTGTATGTCAATTTCACCCAAATAATACTTGACATAAGAATCGAATTTATAGGTGGCATCACTCTAGAAAAAGACAAATTTTGTAAGTTTTTAATAACATAATGAGAATTTTTCTTTACTTTTTAGCTAATATAATGAACAATTTTTAAAGGTAAGAGGTTGTGTTAGAGGGAGGTTACTTCATATATATCGTATTATACATCATTGTCAACGTTATGGGAATAATTATTTACTCGTTGTTTAAACACATAAGCAGTTAATGTAACAGAAAATATGCCCCATTTTCGACTGGCTGAATGATAAAACTGCTCAAGAAAAAACAGAATTTAAAAAAATATATATGCTTCGTATATATCGCGTTACATATTCCGTTTAGTGGTCTTAGAGTGGAAGAATCTAAAAATTGTAATGGAAGAGGTAAAAGGAGAAGCGTCATCAGTGGCGGCTCCTCTATAGAAGTCATCCAAACGTTTTTTAAAGAAGTGAACCTTCCCTACAAATGAACAAGAACAATTTATAACAACCCTAATACTTTACGTACCATTAAAGAACGAGTTGTCACTGAAGCTCCCTAAGCGCACAAACTACAAGAACTAGATATAAAGCAAGGTGGTATACGGCGCTGTCTCGTTTTTTAAGTTTTTGTGTTCTAGCAAACTGTGTCTCTCTCTAATACGAAGATGTAAATTCATCGTTTTTCTCTCTCCATGGTTCACACTTACTTGGTGATGTTGTGGATTTGGATTGGGATAGAAGCGTCATGTTGATTCGTTTATATTTTACATCTAATCTAAGCGGTTTGTTTTGGCGCTCAATATTTGCAACAAAGGGTGTATTGTTAGTATTAAGTCGTGAATGTAATTACATACAGACATAAACTGATTATAATTGATGTAATGAAGGAAAAAATGGATGCACAGCCGGGGTGTAGTAAATTGTTAGGCGTTAAAAGAAACTTTGAATATACAATAAATTATTTAAAATAAAATTTTTCGAATTTGCCTTTAAAAGACAAACTTAAAGTGAATGCTGCGGGAAAACCGATTCCGAATCTTGGTATTATTCAAGTAAGTAAACGCGAGTTCAAAAGAAGTTTTAAAAGTGAATTATATGAAAAACATGAATAGCTATGCGGATGCAGTGTTAAAAACAGCTTGTATCGTTTTCCATGTTTGCTATTCACATCTGAAAGTGCTGAAGCAAGTTGGGTGAAAAGTGGAGTAGTTGATCTGGCACACTTATCACAAAAAATTAAAAAGCATGAAAGTTCGCAGGTTCATATAAATTCGCAGTTAGAAATAAGACTTTTGGGAAAGTTGATATAAAACAACTGGATAGTGGGATCTTTGGCACAATGATACTACTCAGTATATATCACCACTACACCAAACACTTTATTTTTGCACTCGACGCGCGTTTCACTAACCATGTTAGCTTCATCAGGAGCGATGATGACAGTCAATCATCGCTCCTGATGAAGCTAACATGGTTAGCGAAACGCGCGTTGAGTGCAAAAATAAAGTGTTAGGGGTAGTGGTGATACATACTGAGTTTTGTCGAAAATTATGAATTTTGGATGGTTGTAGCTTCTACTTGATGGAAATTCATTATAAATATATAATAAAAGTTTAGTCAATTTCCACTGGTTTATTTAAATTGCGATGACGCGTTTCGCTGTCGATGCAGCTTCTTCAGATCTACATTTTACACTGTCAAATTAGGTTTAATATTCACAGTTTTATATAATTTCTTAATTATAATATTACACCTAATTAAATTACATTGATAGTATTGGGAAATCCACACAGATTTGGAGTTAGGAGAATAAATTCAATAATGGTGAATTGCTTAAATCTACCTGGTCGTTGAGTAAAGTACCTGTAGTCCTTAATCGATTTATTTGCATTGTCTCTAAAAGGTTTAGTTTTAAACCTTTTTGTTGGGTATGTAAAATTTTGAAATTCTTGTTAAATGTGTGATTTTCTGTTAAAAGATGATTAGCATATGTTGAATTACATTTTTTATGGATGAAACTTTTTTCGTGTTCTGTAATTCTTTGTCTAAATGTACGTCCAGTTTGTCCGATGTATGTTTTAAGACATAACCCACATGTTAATTGATAAACCCCTGATTTATTGTCTTTATTGATTTGTGGTTTGTAGTTTTTAAGATATTTCCCTATAGTATTGTTAGTCTTGTAAGCTATGTTGCTATTTTTTTGATTTAAAAATTTCCCCAGTTTTTCCGTTGGTTTGCCGAAATAGATTAAGCATTTAAAGATGGTATTTCTGTCCTTAAAACGTGGGTATATTTCTGAGATTGACTTGTTTCTAAGTTTTTTCCTAACGATACTATTGATTAAAGTAACCGAACAACCATTGTTAACGGCTACTTGTTTTATGTAGTTTAATTCTTTAGTAAAATTTTCTTCTGATAAGGGGATATTAGTTAGTCTATGTATAAAACTATGATAAGCTGCAAGTTTATGATGGTTAGGGTAGTGAGAACTATTGTGAATTGTGGTATCTGTATGACAAGGTTTGTGATATAATGGGCTGAAAAGTCCCGGGCCTAACAAAGAAAACACGGTTTTTTTGGTTCAAAATTAGCTTTATTCATCAACGTAATCTCCATCAAGAGCAACGCAATCATTCCAGCGCCGCTCTAACATTTCAATACCACTTTTGTAGAACGATTTATCTTTTGCCTCAAAATAGGCCTCAGTTTCAGCGATAACCTCTTCATTCGTGCGAAATTTCTTACCGGCGAGCATTTTTTTTCAGGTCTGCGAACAGCCAGTAGTCGCTGGGAGCCAAATCTGGCGAATACGGTGGATGTGGGAGCAATTCGAAGTTCAGTTCATGTAGTTTTGCCATTGTTTTGATTGACTTGTGACACGGTGCGTTGTCTTGATGAAACAAAATTTTTTTCTTTGCCATATGCGGTCGTTTCTTTGCAATTTCGGCCTTCAAACGCTCCAATAACGCTATATAATATTCACTGTTGATGGTATTTCCTTTCTCAAGATAGTCGATGAATATTACACCACGCACATCCCAAAATACCGAGGCCATAACCTTTCCAGCCGATTGTTGTGCTTTCGGGCGCTTTGGACGAGGTTCACTAGTTGCTGTCCACTCAGATGACGATCGTTTTGATTCCGGAGTGAAGTGATGGATCCATGTTTCATCCATTGTCACATATCGACGCAAAAATTCCGGTTTGTTACGTTTAAACATGGCCAAACACTGCTCAGAATCATCAACACGTTCTTGTTTTTGATCAACAGTGAGCAAACGCGGCACCCACTTTGAACAGAGCTTTCTCATAGTCAAATGCTCATGCAATATAAAGCCAACACGTTCTTTTAATATCTTTACGATGTCAGCTAACTCACGCAACTTCACTTTTCGATCATTCAAAACGATTTTATGGATTTTTTTGATGTTTTCTGGTGTTACCGCCTCATTTGGACGTCCACTGCGTTCTGCATCATCGGTGTCTCTACGACCACGTTTGAAGTCAGCAAACCAACGTTTTATTGTTGTTTCTGATGGAGCGGAGTCCCCATAACACTTTTCAAGCCATTGCTTCGCTTGAACGGTATTTTTTCCCATCAAGAAGCAGTGTAAAATTAAAACACGAAATTGTTTTTGATCCATTGTTTTGAAAATAACAAAAGTAGCGTCACTCTTAGCACAATAACTCACAAACTAATGTATAGAATATCATGAAATTTTAACAGCTGTCTTTTGAAGGTTAGTATTAACTGAAAAAAAAGGTGACTGCAATAAAACTAGCGCCATCTATGTGTTAGGCCCGGGACTTTTCAGCCCATGTGTTATATTGCAAATTTATGTTTTTTCATGGCTTTACTGATTGTTAAGTCTAGGAAATTGATTTTCTCTTCGACTTTCTTCTTCCATCGTAAAACTGATATTTCTATGTAAAGAAATAATATACTGTAAAAAGTGAGTTAATTGTCTGTCCGTACCTGTGAAGCATCCGCCTATCCGATTTTCGTACTTTTTTTTTTAAAACATGCTAAACCATTAAATATGGAACAATATCATGGAGCAAAGAATATCTATAATATATATAAAATGCAACGTCTCTTTGTCTGTCTGTCTGTCGGTTAGTGCGCTTATCACTGAAGAACCACTTATCCGATTTACATGTTTTTTTTTTAAACATACGTATGTTCTCTGGCCAGGTTATAGGATATATTTTATTTACATTAGGTGACATAAGGAATAAGCAGTGACGATAATAGTGAATCAAGTCGGAGAGAAGTTTGCCGCTAGTGCGTTCTCTTGCAATACACTTGCCTAAAGCATTAAATATGGAACAATATCATGTAGCACAGAATATAATATATATAAAATGTAACGTCTCTCTGTCTGTCTGTCCGTTAGTGCGCTTATCACTCGAGAACCACTTATCCGATTTACATGTTTTTATAAATTTATACATATGTTCTATATAATTCGATATAAGCCTAAATAATGGGAGATGAGGTGAGATAATGGGAGATAAGGAGAAATAATGGGAGATAAGTCGAGATAAGCCTCGATAATGGAAGATAAGGTGAGATAATGGGAAATAAGTATAACGGGAGATAAGCAGAGATAAGTCTAGATATTGGAAGTTATGGTGAAATAATGGGAAATAATGGGAGATGAGCAGAGATAAACCTAGATAATGGAAATTATGTAGAGATAATGGGAAATAAGGAGAAATATTGGGAGAAAAGGAGAAATAATGGGAGATATTTTATTACGTTAGGTAACATAAGGAAAAAGCAGTGACGATAGTAGTGAACCAAGTCCACGCGAGCGGAGCCGCGGGCCCGGCTAGTAATAATATATTTGTTATATATAATCAATAGAGGGAATGTATTGTATACATGTATATCGTATCATATATCATTTTTAACGTTTTTGAGGTCAAGGAATATGAAAATTATGTCGTTTTTCATTATTTTTAATTTTCACTGAAATAGTATGGTAAACACAAATGTCAGGTTTGAAAAATATGATCATATTTTTAGTATTCTATATTGAACACTTATAAAATCACTTCGGTGTCCGTCCGTCTGGCTGTCTATCTGTCATACCCAATGTTCCCCGAAACTATTTGATATAGAAAGATAAAATTTGCCGCTAACATAGGAATTGATGGCCTCATCAGAGCCGTGCAGTTTTGAAAGTTAGATTTTGACTTAAGGGGTTAGTTTTGAGGGGTAAAACCGAAAGTGAAAAAAAAAAAATTACTAGGTCATTGAGTGAGGTACCAAATGAAAGCCTGTGAAAATGAGAGTTCAAAAAAATATATAATGTAATACTTGTGCACATTTTTTTTGTATTATTTTTAAAAAAAAGTGCAAAAAATTCCTGTCTCCCTCCCTTATCTCGAAAAATACTGATCAAAAAATTTTGAAAAAATTCTGGGATATTCTCTACATTCTCAACGAAAATTATTATGAGTGCATTACCTTTAATAATTTATTTGGTATATAAAAAAAAACAAAAATTTGAAGATCATCAGTTTTCAGTACAGAACGGAAAAAAACTTTGTTGAAAACTAATTTGGGATGTGTTTTGTGAAGTCACTGATCATTTTATACATCCATAACAAAAATTTTTATTTCAAAAGCAATCAACGTACGGAACACTCATTGTACAAAACCAACTTAACTTGACCGGTTATGGTATTTTAAATGTGAACCTCAATAGTGTGAGTTAGACCTTTTCTACTTGTACAAAAAAACTTGATTTTCTAGATTACAAAAAAAATTATATAAAATTTGATAAATTATAGTATTTATAGCAGAAAAGATATCTAAAGTTTTAAATAATATCACTCTCTTAACAGAATTACCATGTAAAGGAAAGTGGAATGTTATTTTAAATGACTTTAACAAAAAAAAACCGGTCAAGTGCAAGTTGAACTTGCACAATTAGTGTTCCGTACGTTGATTGTTTTCAAAATAAAAATTTTTGTTAGGGTGGTATAAAATGATCAGTGACTTCACAAAACACACCCCAAATGAGTTTTCAATAAAGTTTGTTTCCAATCTTTACTGAAAACTGGTGACCTTGAAATTCTGTTTTTTTTATATACCAAATAAATTATTAAAGGTAATGCACTCGTGATAATTTTCGTTCAATCTCTACCCCGTGGAGAATATTCCAGAATTTTTTCAAAATTTTTTGATTAGTACTTTTCGAGATAAGGTAGGGTACAGCGATTTTTTAAAAGTAATACGAAGAAAAGTGTACGCAAGTATTACATTATATACGAGTATATATATATATATATATATATATATATATATATATATATATATATATATATATATATATATATATATATACATATTTTTACTCGTGTTTTCACAAGCTTTCATTTGACACCACACTCGATGACCTAGTAAAAAAAAATTTTTTTCACTTCCGATTTCACCCCTCAAAACGAACCCCTTAAGTCAAAATGTATGTTACGGTGGTATAAAATGATCAGTGACTTCACAAAACACACCCTAAATGAGTTTTCAACAAAGTTTGTTTCCAATTTTTACTGAAATCTGATGACCTTGAAATTTTTGTTTTTTTTATATACCGTATAAATTATTAAAGGTAATGCACTCGTGATAATTTTCGTTCAATCTACACCCCGTGGAGAATATTCCAGGATTTTTTCGAAATTTTTTGATAAGTACTTTTCGAGATAAGGCCCGGGACAACGATATTTCGCGAATTTTTAAAAATAACACAACGAAAAGTGCGCGCAAGTATAATATTATATATATATATTTTTTACTCGTGTTTTCACAAGCTTTCATTTGACACCACACTCGATGACCTAGTAAAAAAATTTTTTTTTCGCTTCCGACTTCACCCCCCAAAACTAACCCCTTAAGTCAAAATTTAATTCTCAAAACTACATGGCTCTGATGAGGCCATCAATTCCTATATTATTACCAAATTTCACCTTTCTATGTCAAATAGTTTCGGAGAAAATCGGGTGTGACAGACAGACAGACAGACAGACAGACAGACAGACACCGAAGTGATCTTATAAGTGTTCCGTACGGAACACTAATAAAATCAATATTCTACTCTTTAGTTACTTTGGCTAGATAAAAAAATTAAATGAAATTATTTTCAATTTTATAAGGGATATAATGGATTTGAAACGTGGGGAGAGATACTAATGTTTTATGATTAATGTCTCTGTCCCACCGAAAGGTATCATTTCCGTCTTTAAAATGTAGAATCCTAATACATATATTTCTCTTTAATATATGAAAGTTAGTATTTATTGTAGAACATATGTATATTAGGAGGAAAGTATATATATATATATATATATATATATATATATATATATATATATATATATATATATATATATATATATATATATATATATATATATAAATATATATAAAATGCAAACGTCTCTCTGTCTGTCTGTCTGTTTGTCTGTCCGTTAGTGCGCTTATCACTGGAGAAACCACTTATCCGATTTACGTACTTTTTTTTTTAAAACATACATATGTTCTCTGGCCAGGCTATAGGCTATATTTTATTACGATAGGTAGCATAAGGAATGAGTAGTGACGTAAAATAGTGAATGATGTCGGAAAAAAGTTTACCGCTAGCGCGTTGCCTTGCAATACACCGCCTAAACCATTAAATATGGAACAATATTATGTAGCAGAGAATATCTATAATATATATAAAATGCAATGTCTCTTTGTCCATTAGTGTGTTTATCACGCAAAAACGACTTATCCGATGTTCTTTGGCCAGGTTACATAATAATAATAATAATAATCTATATCTATAATATATATAAAATGCAACGTCTCTCTGTCTGTCTGTTAGTGCGCTTATCCTCGAGATCCACTTATCCGATTTACGTGACTTTTTAAATTCATACATATGTTCTCTGACCAGGTTATAGATATATATTTTATTACATCTATAATATATATAAAATACAACGTCTCTCTGTCTGTCCGTTAGTGCGCTTATCACTGGAGAACCACTTATCCAATTTACGTACTTTTTTTTTTAAACATACATATGTTCTCTGGTCAGGTTATAGGCTATATTTTATTACGATAGGTAGCATAAGGAATGAGCAGTGATGTAAAATAGGGAATGATGTCGGAAATAAGTTTGCCGCTAGCGCGTGCCCTTGCAATACACAGCCTAAACCATTAAATATGGAACAATATTATGTAGCAAAGAATATCAGTAATGTATAATCTATAATATATATAAAATGCAATGTCTCTCTGTCTGTCTGTCTGTCCATTAGTGCGTTTATCACGCGAGAACCACTTATCCGATTTACCTGTCTTTTTTTAAATTCATATAATATATATTCTTTGGCCAGTTTATATAATAATAATAATAATCTATATCTATAATATATGCATAATAAATGCAACGTTTGTCTGTCTGTCTGTCTGTCCGTTAATGCGCTTATTCCTCGAGAACCACTTATCCGATTTACGTGATTTTTTAAATTCATACATATGTTCTCTGACCAGTTTATAGGTATATATTTTATTACATCTATAATATATATAAAATGCAGCGTATCTCTGTCTGTCCGTTAGTGCGCTTATCACTGGAGAACCACTTATCCGATTTTCGTACTTTTTTTTAAAAAACATACATATGTTCTCCGGCCAGGTTATAGGCTATATTTTATTACGATAGGTAGCATAAAGAATGAGTAGTGACAATAATAGTAAATCAAGTCGGACAAAGTTTGCCGCTAGCGCCTTCTCTTGCAATATACAGTCCAAACCATTAAATATGGAACAATATTATGTAGCAGAGAATATCTATAATATATATAAAATACAAAAGTCTCTCTGTCCGTCTGTCTGGCTGTCCGTCCGTTAGTGCGCTTATCACTGGAGAACCACTTATCCGATTTACGTGCTTTTTTTTAAACATACGTATGTTCTCTGGCCAGGTTATAGAATATATTTTATAACGTTAGGTGACATAAGGAATAAGCAGTGACGATAATAGTGAATCAAATCGGAGAAAAGTTTGCCGCTAGCGCGTTCTCTTGCAATACACTCCCTAAAGCATTAAATATGGAACAATATCATGTAGCAAAGAATACAATATATATAAAATGCAACGTCTCTCTGTCTTTCTGTCTGTCCGTTAGTGCGCTTATCATTCGAGAACCACTTATCCGATTTACATGTTTTTATAAATTTATACATATGTTCTATATAATTCGATATAAGCCTAGATAATGGGAGATAAGGTGAGATAATGGGAGATCAGGAGAAATCATGGGAGATAAGTCGAGATAAGCCTCGATAATGGGAGATAAGGTGAGATAATGGGAGATAAGTATAAATAATGGGAGATAAGGAGAAAATAATGAGAGATAAGCAGAGATAAGTCTAGATAATGGGAGTTATGGTGAGACAATGGGAGATAAGGAGAAATAATGAGAGATAAGGAGAAATAATGGGAGATAAGTCAAAATAAGCCTAGATAATGGGAAATAAGGCGAGATAATATTAGATAAGGAGAAATAATGGGAGATAAGGAGAAATAATGGGAGATGAGTAGAGATATAAGCCTAGATAATGGAAATTATATAGAGATAATGGGAGATAAGGAGAAATATTGGAAGATAAGGGGAAATAATGGGAGATATTTTATTACGTTGGGTAACATAAGGAATAAGCCGTGACGATAGTAGTGAATCATGTCCACGCGAGCGGAGCCGCGGGCCCGGCTAGTATATATATATGTATATATATATATATATATATATATATATATATATATATATATATATATATATATATATATATATATATATATATACATATATATATATATATATATATATATATATATATATATATATATATATATATATATATATATATATATATACACTCCTGGACAAAATTAACGCAACAATATATGAAATCATACAAATCTCTATAATGAATTAATTTTAATAATTTTTTATGAACATTGGTTACACTAAATGTTAGAAAAATTTTAGTTGGATACTTTAAAAGTGAATTAGGTACCAAATTTCTCTATAAGATTCGAATTAAAATTATTCTTAAGACCTAATAACAAAATCGTTGAAGTTATGTAATAATGAAAAAAATAAACTGGGACACTAGTAGCAAAATTAAGGGTGTCACTGGGACACTAGTAGCGTGTGTTGCCTCCTCTACTTCGGATGACAGCGTTTATGCGCCTAGGCATGCTTCTAATTAAATTTTGGATAAAATCTTGAGGAATTTGCTCCCATTCTGTGATAACTACATTTTCAAATTCCCTCAGGTTTCTAGGTGCAGGTATATGACGTTTCACATTTTTCTTAAGATGATCCCATACATGTTCTATCGGATTCAGATCCGGGCTTTTTGGTGGCCATTGCATGATCGGTTTATCAACTTGATTAAAATAATCGAGTACCTCCCTAGCCACGTGAGGTCGAGCGTTGTCTTGCATAAACAGGAAATTGGGCCCCACAAAATGACCGAAAAGCATCACGTGTTCTATTACAATATTCTCAAGATAGTAGTCAGCATTCATGGATCTCGTACAGACAGGAACTAACTCTGTGCGAGCATCAAAGCAGATGCCAGCCCAGAACATAACAGAGCCACCGCCGAATGGAATCCTTGCAGAGATATTGCAAGGAGCAAACCTCTTTCCTGGTCTTCGCCATACTCGCTCACGACCATCTGGATGTTTTAGACTAACCCTAGTTTCATCTGTGAAGAAAACTTGTTTCCGATCATCCACAGAGCAGTTTTCGTGATTTCGAGCAAAACGTAACCTGGCAACACTGTTCTCTCTAGTAAGCAAGGGCGCAGTGGCTGGTCTCCTACTGTTTAATCCAGCTTCATTTAACCGTCTTCTAACTGTTTTAGAAGAAATTGTGACATTGCGAACAGCTTCGAGTTCCTTTCTTATTATAGAACTAGTGACAGTCCTTTTTCTTAAAGCATATTGTCTTATAAAACGTTCATCTAGGTCGCTAGTGCATCGTTTTCGCCCTTGCCCTAACCTTCTAGAATAAGTTTCTACTTCATTCATACGACTTATTGCGGAACGATGTTTGCCTAAAAAATTGGCAACATAACTCTGACAATATCCCTCGTCCAATAAAACTGAGGCTCGCACTACCTCGTGTTTAGTTAAATTCCTTGTTCGATTCATTTTTCTAATTCTTCGGGGTCAAAAATAAAACAGTCGTATGACTTTGAAAAAGGGAACAATTTATAAGCTTACTTTTAAAAAAAAATCTATCGCATTATTACAGAAAATTGTTTATCTTCTAAAAAATTCTTTAAAACTGTAAATCTAAACGAATTGTTTTGATTTCGGTCATTAACAACGAAACAAAATATGCATAGCCTACTATTCAAATACTCGATAAACTTTAAAACTGACACAAGAAAAAGATAAATTAATTTTCAGATCGTTGCGTTAATTTTGTCTAGGAGTTTATATATTTGGGTTTAACTGTATACATACACAAGTGATATACAACAATTATACAACTAAGTGTTGTGTTCCCATTCGCCTTCTCCAAACCTCTCTATCGTCCGCCATCTCTTCGTCCATTCCTCGTGACCTCATGGCTTGTCTCATATCTTCATTCCAGGATCTACGTGGTCGTCCTTTTTTATTTCTTCCCGGTGGTTTCCATGTCTCCATCAATTTTTTTATTTAGTCCTCATAATTTGTGGGGCGTATGTTATTTCATTATTAAAATCTAAAATCAGATATTTTTATGTGAATGATCTTTTTAAAAAGAAAATCATAGGAACTTCTATTTTAGAGATATTCCAAGAAAGGAAACGCGATTATTATAGCTATAGGACAGCGCCTAAGCTGTCAATATGTAAATTACGAATAATAAATGAAAATTTTTATTCATAGACTAAACATATTAACCACTCAATATGCGAGTTCTTATCGCACTTGACCAGTTTCAAATATGAAATTATTTTTTTGGATATATTTTCTTAAATAGTAGTACATAAGCTAAGACCGCTCTAGTAGAGTAGTTTGAGGAACAAACCAATTAAAACCATTAGTAAACAAAACCATAATAGATATTGATTCTGACAGAAATTAAGGTAATTTGGAAAACATTTTTATACTTTATTGCTATGAGAATTTTTACAGATTTATGGAATGTTAAAAGCCCAATATGAATATGAATTGTTATTTACAGTCCAGATCGATTCCCGATAATCATATATATATATATATATATATATATATATATATATATATATATATATATGATTATCGGGAGTCGGTCTGGACTGTAAATAAAACTCTTTTCTTCTTTAAAAAACTCAATATTTCGTTATCGTTTGGTAACTTCTTCAGGAGTAACTACAAAATTAATACACCTATATTAACACACTATTCTCTTTCGTCAAGGCATTAAAATATTGAAATATAAAACAAACAATTATGAAACAAACGAACAATCAATTAAAACACGTACGAAAATGCGAGTTTGTCCTGGAAACCAACACTCAACATCTCGATTTACTACAACAAACTGAGAGTAAATAGCCTCGGTACATATGCACTGCCGTGAATTCCAAACGAAACGGAAAAAAAACAGCAACAGAAAAACGTCTTTTATTTACTTTATACTAAGAGGTGGCAAATCTTTATTTGTTATTATTGCTGTAATTGTAAATGATTAATACCTATTAATTATGTTGCTATATATAATACTAAGTTGATTAGTGTCTGATTTATAGTTAATTGACTTTGGGTCCCTGTTGATATGGTACATTTCAAATATATAATAAAAGACTGTTTTTAGTCAATTTCCACTGGTTTATTTAAATTGCGATGACGCGTTTCGCTGTCGATGCAGCTTCTTCAGATCTACATTTTACACTGTGAGTGTAAAATGTAGATCTGAAGAAGCTGCATCGACAGCGAAACGCGTCATCGCAATTTAAATAAACCAGTGGAAATTGACTAAAAACAGTCTTTTATTATATATTTTTAATGAATTTCCATCAAGTAGAAGCTACAACAATCCAAAATATGATACATTTCTTTAAAAAGTCTCCCTTTATAGTTTTTGTCATGAGCTAAGATTTTAACGTTGTTATAGTCAAAATTTTGACCCGTTTTCAAATTATGTTGCACCACAGCACACGAATTCTTTCCCAATCGGGAGTCACTCCTGTGCTGTGTGAGTCTCTGTTTCAACCACTGAGCTGTCTGCCCAATATAACACGCTTCACATTGTAAACAAGATAATCTATAAACCACAGAGTTATTATATAAAATAGGTGTTCTATCCTTTATTTTTGAAAACAGGTCAGAACCTCGTATGCTATTATATTTCGCAATTTTTATATTTGGAAAATCTCTGAATAAGGCGACAATTGAGTTTGTGATTGGCTTTATAAATTGTAGCTTCCTGTATATCCTATGCTGCGCAGGCGTCGTTGCAATGGACAAAAATGAGTATATTCATAAGACTGAAACTTTACTACAAGACGAGACTACGTACACTCCACTATCTAAAGACCCTACCAGTACTATACAAACAAGCTTTAATGATTTAATAAAATTTTTAAAGAACAAAGGCGAAATAGATGAACAACTGTACAAGAAGTTAGTAATTTACAATTCCACATTTCCCAAACTCTACTGTTTACCCAAAATTCACAAAACAAACACTCCTCTGAGACCAATTATAAGTTCAGTGAATTCAACGACATACAATCTATCAAAATACTTAGCTAAAATTTTGAGTGTTGCTTTTGAGGATGACACGGATTACAATGTTAGAGACACCTTCTCGTTTGTCAACAAAATAAAGGGAGTGACATTACCAGAAGAGTATGTATTAATATCTTTGGATGTAGTATCTTGTTTACAAATATACCTCTAGACTTAATCCTAACTATTTTGGGAAAAAAAGTGGGAACTGATTCAAACAAAAACCATGATTTCAAAGCATAATTTCTTGATTCCCATTAAATTCATCTTCAACAACACACATATTTCAGTTTCAACCATCTTTTGGAAACGGTGGTTCCTCAATTACCATTTAGCCTACCCTTTTTGTACAAGTATGTTGATGATCTGATTTGCGCTGTACCCAAGGGTAATACAGAAATCATTTTAAACTATTTTAATGCATTCAACACACATATACAATTCACTATCGAAATAGAACAGGACTTCAGTGTTCCTTTTTTGGACACTAAAGTAATAAGAACGAGTGACAACAGTATTATACTTGACTGGTATAAAAAACCCACAGCGTCAGGCAGATTCATTAATTATTTCTCTAATCACCCAAAAAATCAAAAATTTAACACCGTAATAGCAATGAAAAACAGGGTCATACGCATCAGTGATGATAGGTTTCGAAAAAGAAACCTAGACGAGCTGTATAACATTTTTGTCAACAATGCCTACCCTAAACACATTTTACGAAAATTAATTTATAATTCGGATAGTGTTGATGCCCCTACTGACGAGACGCCTGCGCAGCATAGGATATACAGGAAGCTACAATTTATAAAGCCAATCACAAACTCAATTGTCGCCTTATTCAGAGATTTTCCAAATATAAAAATTGCGAAATATAACAGCATACGAGGTTCTGACCTGTTTTCAAAAATAAAGGATAGAACACCTATTTTATATAATAACTCTGTGGTTTATAGATTATCTTGTTTACAATGTGAAGCGTGTTATATTGGGCAGACAGCTCAGTGGTTGAAACAGAGACTCACACAGCACAGGAGTGACTCCCGATTGGGAAAGAATTCGTGTGCTGTGGTGCAACATAATTTGAAAACAGGTCAAAATTTTGACTATAACAACGTTAAAATCTTAGCTCATGACAAAAACTATAAAGGGAGACTTTTTAAAGAAATGTATCATATTTTGGATTGTTGTAGCTTCTACTTGATGGAAATTCATTAAAAATATATAATAAAAGACTGTTTTTAGTCAATTTCCACTGGTTTATTTAAATTGCGATGACGCGTTTCGCTGTCGATGCAGCTTCTTCAGATCTACATTTTACACTGTGAGTGTAAAATGTAGATCTGAAGAAGCTGCATCGACAGCGAAACGCGTCATCGCAATTTAAATAAACCAGTGGAAATTGACTAAAAACAGTCTTTTATTATATATTTGAAATGTACCATATCAACAGGGACCCAAAGTCAATTAACTATAAATCAGACACTAATCAACTTAGTATTATATATAGCAACATAATTAATAGGTATTAATCATTTACAATTACAGCAATAATAACAAATAAAGATTTGCCACCTCTTAGTATAAAGTAAATAAAAGACGTTTTTCTGTTGCTGTTTTTCCGTTTCGTTTGGAATTCACGGCAGTGCATATGTACCGAGGCTATTTACTCTCAGTTTGTTGTAGTAAATCGAGATGTTGAGTGTTGGTTTCCAGGACAAACTCGCATTTTCGTACGTGTTTTAATTGATTGTTCGTTTGTTTCATAATTGTTTGTTTTATATTTCAATATTTTAATGCCTTGACGAAAGAGAATAGTGTGTTAATATAGGTGTATTAATTTTGTAGTTACTCCTGAAGAAGTTATCAAACGATAACGAAATATTGAGTTTTAAAGAAGAAAAGAGTTTTATTTACAGTCCAGATCGATTCCCGATAATCATATATATATATATATATATATATATATATATATATATATATATATATATATATATATATATATATGTATATATATGTGTGTATATATATATATATATATATATATATATATATATATATATATATATATATATATATATATATATGTATATATATATATATATATGTATATATATATATATATATATATATATATATATATATATATATATATATATATATACATATATATATATATATATATATATATATATATATATATATATATATATATATATATATATATATTTATCTCTATCCACGGTCATATCGTCTGTTAAACTTCTGAAGTTCATGGCTTGACGTATTCCTTCATTCTGTAATCTTCTTAGTCTGCCGCATTTGCTGTTCCCTGATGCTGTCCATTTTAATAATTAATATGGCCATCTAGTTTCATCCATTCTCATGAAGTGGCCAAAACCATTTTAACCTCTAATCTCTACCCTGTCTGTTATCGTTTCTTGTGCCTCCTTTGTTCTTCTTATTTCTTCTTTACTCATCCTTTCCATTTTTTATACCCCCATACGTCTTCTAAGGCAGTCCATTTCGAGGGCATTCATTTCTGCAGTTAAACTCCAGTCCTCGCATCCATATACGAGGCTGATTTGAAAAGTCCGTGCAAAAATAAAAACTACTTATGTGTTTGGGGTAAACCTTTTTTATTTTTCGACATAGTCTCCTTTTAGGCTTATACACTTCGTCCAACGATGTTCTAGTTTGTTGATCCCTTCCGAATAATAGGATTTGTCCAAGTCTGCAAAATATCCATTAGTGTCTGCAATCACCTCCTCGTTTGAATAAAATCATTGTCCCGCCAGCCATTTCATCAAATTGGGGAACAAATAGTAGTCCGAGGGAGCCAAGTCTGGAGAACAGGGGGGATGTGAAACGAGTTGGAATCCTATTTCCATTAATTTTGCGACCACAACTGCTGAGGTGTGTGCTGGTGCGTTGTCGTGATGGAAAAGGACTTTCTTATGGGTCAATCGCGGGCGTTTTTTCTTGCAGCTCGGTTTTCAAACGGTCCAATAACGATGAATAATATTCACCTGTAATAGTTTTACCCTTTTCCAGATAGTCGATGAGGATTATCCCTTGTGAATCCCAATAGACAGTCGCCATAACCTTTCCGGCCGAAGGAACGGTCTTCGCCTTTTTTGGTGCAGATTCCCCCTTGGTAACCCATTGTTTAGATTGTTGTTTGGTCTCAGGAGTATAGTAATGTATCCATGTTTCATCCACAGTGACGAAACGACGCTTAAAGTCCTCAGGATTCTTCTGGAATAGCTGCAAACCATCCTTGCAACACTTCACACGATTCCGTTTTTGCTCAAGCGTGAGCAATCGCGGCACCCATCTTGCGGATAGCTTTCTCATGTCCAAATGTTTATGCAAAATATTATGTACCCGTTCAGTCGAGATGCCCACAGCACTAGCAATCTCACGCACCGTAACTCTTCTGTCATCCATCACCATATCATGGATTTGATCAATGATTTCTGGAGTCCTAACCTCCACAGGCCGTCCAAAACGTTCAGCGTCACTTGTGCCCATATGGCCAGTCCGAAAATTTTGAAACCACTTATAAACTGTTCTAATCGAAAGTGCAGAGTCACCATAATGTTTATCAAGCTTCTCTTTAGTCTCCTGAGGCGTTTTGCCTTTTATAAAGTAATGTTTAATCACCACACGAAATTCTTTTTCGTCCATTTCTTGAAAATCACTCGACTTCCTTGATTCACACGAATGCCAAACACAAAGAAATAGACCAATATGGCTGAAACTTGGTGTGCGTTCATTCAAGAGATGCTACTAACTAAACATGACCTCGATACGCGCCGGTGGTGCCATCTCTCGGACTTTGCACGGACTTTTCAACCCAGCCTCGTAATGTAACGGATTTTACGATGGATTTTCCAATGTGTTTTTTTGTATTTTTAGAAATATTTTTACTCTACCATATACTGTTTAAGGCACCTAAAGCTTTCCTTCCTTGTTTTATTCTATGTTTAATATTTTTGGTAGTTATGCCATCAGTGGTTGTTACAGAGGTTCCCAGATATTTGTATTTTCTATCTGTTCAATTTCATCATTGATTAGTATGTTAAATTTTGCCGGCGAATTCACTGCCATATATTCGGTTTTTTTTTATGTTAATTTTTAGACCACTCAGTTCAAAGCAGTCGTATAGTTTCCTAAGCATATATTTTAGATCAAAAGCAGCTTGTGCGAATATGATTTGGTCGTCTGCAAAATTCTGTGTGGCACTCTTCTATTGGTATTCCCATTCCTTTACTTTTTCTTTTCCACTCCTGTAATGTACCCTTTAAGTATACATTGAATAGTGTTGGAGATAAGGGGCATCCCTATCTTAAGCCCTTTGTTGTTTCTATTGCCTTGGATAATTGTGAGCCTTGTTTTATATAGGTTTTATTTTTGGAGTACATTGTTTTTATTAAGTTAATGGTATTATAATTTATTTCTTATGTTTTCATTTTTTTTCATAGTTAAATTCGGGGTACTGAATCGTAGGCTTTTTCCAAACCAATAAATGCTAAATGTGATTCTAGCCCTCTTTCAGTTCTTTTTTCGAGAAGTTGTACTGTAAATAGATTATCTATACACGATCTGCCTGCTTAATTTTTCAATCTAGACTTAACTATTTTACTAAATAATTTACTCATAGTCGCACTGCCTTCAATAATATAGTTATTGTAAAGCAACTGAAAATAGACAGAAGTCCATATTTTAGCAGTTTATTAGCTATTCTCTTGTCACACCAAAGCCATCCTGAGACGCGTTTCGCCGTATCATGGCTCGTCAGTCAGGTAGGATTGACAAACAAAAGAATGGAATCAACTGGTACTTATCCCAGAAGTTACGGAGTACGATGGTAGGATACAATGAATTGTATTAAGTACACATACCTATTACTCCATCGAAAGCTGACACAGCAGCTTTTGAGCCGACAGAGTGGTTGACACAATCAACGTTTAAAAAAGCAGGTAGCGCTTTTCGAGGGATCCTTCCTCAGGCATATATAGTTATTGTAAAGCAACTGAAAATAGACAGAAGTCCATATTTCAGCAGTTTACTAGCTATTCTCTTGTCCGTCAAATCCAACCTGAGACGTGTTTCGCCCCGTATCACGACTCGTCTGCTGAAATATGGACTTCTGTCTATTTTCAGTTGCTTTTTACAGTAACTATATATGCCTGAGGAAGGATACCTCGAAAAGCGCTATCTGCTTTTAAGCGTTGATTGTGTCAACCACTCTGTCGGCTCAAAAGCTGCTGTGTCAGCTTTCGATGGAGTAATAGGTACTTAATACAATTCGTTGTATCCTACCATCGTGCCTTCAATAATGTCGAAAGTCATGGAAAAGGTTATCAATCAGCATCTTCTAAAATATCTTGAACGATTCAACATTATTAGCGATCACCAATATGGCTTTCGTAAACATAGATCAACAGGAGATCTTCTGACTTATGCAACACATGTTTGGAACAACGCAATTAAACACTTTGGAGAATCTCGAGCGGTTGCTCTTGACATATCCAAGGCATTCGACCGTGTTTGGCACGATGGACTGTTGGCTAAGTTACGCTTTTGTGGTATGTCTGAAAAGTTCTGTTTGTGGCTCTCATGTTTCCTCAGAGAGCGTTTTTTTTACGAATGGCGGTCGACGGATTTCTTTCTAACACCTTCACTATTAACGCCGCGCCGGTGTGCCCAAGGCTCCATACCGTCTTCTACTCTCTTTCTCATTTACATTAACGATCTGCTGGAAAAGACCGGGAATCCAATCTACAGCTACGCTTATCTCTTCATTCACTTTGAACGCTCGGACATCGGCTACTCAGGCGAATATATCCGCAGACAGCAGGAGGTCGTTCAACTTAACAAAGACCTGGAAGAAATTCTTTCTTGTGGTGACAGTAACCAAATGGAATTTAACGCTACAAAAGCCAGGCGGCAGTCTTTTTCTAAGAAAGTTAACTGTTGCTGATCCCGACATAGTTATGTCGGGACAGTCCATTCCTCTAGCATCGTCACTCAATTTGTTGGGCGTTAATTTGGGAGTAAATATGTCCTGGCATGAACATGTTGCAGGCATAGCAAGGAGAGCTTCTCAAAAATTGGGAATATTATTTCGGATCAGAAAGTTTTACACTCCACAACAACTGTTAATTCTTTACAAAGCTCAAATTCGACCAACTATGGAATACTTCTCCCATGTTTGGGGCTCCGTTCCCAAACATACACTGCATTTGTTGGATTCTGTACAGAGAAGAGCTGTTCGTCTGATTGGAGACCCGGAACTGACCGGCAGCCTTGATTTGCTGGAACATCGAAGAACGGTTGGCTACTTGAGTATTTTCATGGGAAGTGTTCGAAGAATGTAGTCCGCCTAATTCCTCCCACAGCGATGCATGTTAGAAATACACGTCGCGCTAATACTTCACATCCGTATGAGGCTCAGCTTGTTACTCCGTATACAACGCTTTTCAAGCAGTCTTTTATATGGAGAACATCACCCCTTTGGAATAATTTGCCCAGGGTTGTGTTTCCCACCGAGTTCAATTTTCAGCGATTCAAGAACAACGTGAATCGCTTTTTCCGCCCACATGGCGCTCCTGGAGCGCTTTAAGGACTTCCCTGCAGCACGTGTGCTATACCTATAAAAAATAAAAAAATAGTGCTATTCATATATAATCCTCTATAGTTGCTGGGATTTTCTTTGTTACCTTTTTTAAAAAATTGGCGTGAGATGGGCTATTTTTCATTGTTCTGGTATCATATTTGTCCTGATACAATTATTAAATAGCTTATTAATTCTGTTATGTAGAGTATTTCCTGCCGTTTTTATTAGTTCCGCTGGGTATATTTCCCTGTCCTGGTGATTTATTATTTTTTAGCGTTTAAATACATTTTTTCAGGTCTTCCATGTTGAATTCCCAATGTGCGTCGTTGTTTCCCATGTTAGCACTTTCTTGTGATATATATTGATGTCTAGACTCAGTGAGTTCTTCTTTATAGTGTTTTACATTTTCCTCTAATGTTATTAGATTTATTCTGTCTTTATGGTGATTATATCTCATATTTTTTATTAGTTTCCAAGCTTCTGTTGATCTTGTTCCTCCAACCATTATATTAATTTTATTGCATTTTGTTTCTCAGATAAATAGATATCGATTCTCATAGAAATTAAGGTAATTTGGCAAACATTTTTATACTTTATTGCTATGAAAATTTTACAAATTTATGGAATGTTTAAAAGCCCAATCGCGGAAGAAAAATTAACTGAAATAATAAATGAAGTAGTTAAAATCAGTGCACATTTAAAACTAACACGTGACACATTTTTATTTGAAATGAAACACCCTATACATTTTAGATTTTTAGTGTTCCGTACGGAACACTTATAAGATCACTTCGGTGTCTGTCTGTCTGTCTGTCACACCCGATTTTCTCCGAAACTATTTGTCATAGAAACTTGAAATTTGGTAATAATATAGGAATTGATGGCCTCATCAGAGCCATGTAGATTTGAAAGTTAAATTTTGACTTAGGGGGTTAATTTTGGGGGGTGAAATCGGAAGTGAAAAAAAAATTTTTTTACTAGGTCATCAAGTGTGGTGTCAAATGAAAGGTTGTGAAAACAGGAGTAAAAAATATATATATAATATAAGACTTGCGCGTACTTTTCTTTGTATTATTTTCAAAAAATCGCGAAAAATCGCTGTCCCGCGCCTTATCTCGAAAAGTACTCATCAGAAAATTTTGAAAAAATCCTGGAATATTCTCCACGGAGGGTAGATTGAACGAAAATTATCACGAGTGCATTACCTTTAATAATTTATCTGGTATTTAAAAAAAAACAAAAATTTCAAGGTCATCAGATTTCAGTAAAGATTGGAAACAAACTTTGTTGAAAACTCATTTGGGGTGTGTTTTGTGAAGTCACTGATCATTTTATACCACCGTAACATAAATTTTGACTTAAGGGGTTCGTTTTGAGGGGTGAAATCCGGAGTGAAAAAAAAATTTTTTTACTAGGTCATCGAGTGTGGTGTCAAATGAAAGCTTGTGAAAACACGAGTAAAAAATATATATATAATGTAATACTTGCGCACACTTTTCTTCGTATTACTTTTAAAAAATCGAGAAAAATCGCTGTCCCCTACCTTATCTCGAAAAGTACTTGAAAATTTCTTATACTGGCCATATTACTAACAACGGTACCTTACGTCACATGAACAAGAAACTGGAAATCATGCAAACTGTTAACATAGGAAAATTGGAGTATTTAAGATATGTAATGAGAAATTCCCACAGATATGGACTACTACAGCGAGTACTCCAAGAAAAGGTTTTTTGAAAAAGGAGACTCGGACACAGACGGATCTCCTGACTAACCAATCTGAGAAATTTATTCTTAACAAGTACCACCGGCACCGGTCTGTTTAGGGCTGCAGTAGATAGAGTAATGATGGCCAGAGTGATGACCAATATTCGAATAGGCACTTTAAGAAGAAGAATTCTCAAATTTGTCTAGCGATGGTTATTTGGAGACCTGCGCACAAATATGACTGAGGACAATAAACAGAACAATAACTTTGAGTATTTAGAAGATCGAAAAGAAATTGGTGTCTTGTGTCGATTCTATAATTAAGTTTTTTTTTATCGTTCACCTCTCCGCCTGAGTAGGGATGTTACCCTTTTTTAGTGTTCCGTACGGAACACTTATAAGATCACTTCGGTGTCTGTGTGTCTGTCACACCCGATTTTCTCCGAAACTATTTGACATAGAAAGTTGAAATTTGGTAATAATATAGGAATTGATGACCTCATCAGAGCCATGTAGTTTTAAGAGTTAAATTTTGACTTAAGGGGTTAATTTTGGGAGGTGAAATCGGAAGTGAAAAAAAAAAAAATTTTTACTAGGTCATTGAGTGTGGTGTCAAATGAAAGCTTGTAAAAACACGAGTAAAAAATGTATATATATATATATATATATATATATATATATATATATATATATATATATATATATATATATATATATAATGTAATACTTGCGTGCACTTTTCTTTGTATTATTTTTAAAAAATCGCGAAAAATCGCTGTCCAGCGCCTTATCTCGAAAAGTACTTATCAAAAAATTTTGATAAATTCCGGAATATTCTCCACGGAGTGTAGATTGAACGAAAATTATCACGAGTGCATTACCTTTAATAATTTTTCTGGTATTTAAAAAAAACAAAAATTTCAAGGTCATCAGATTTCAGTAAAGATTGGAAACAAACTTGGTTGAAAAACTCATTTGGGGTGTGTTTTGTGAAGTCACTGATCATTTTATACATCTGTAACAATTTTTTTTTATTTTAAAAGCAATCAACGTCCGGAACACTAATTGCGCAAGATCAACTTGCACTTGACCGGTTTTTTTTTTTCATATCCTAAGGATATCGGCGAGGATGTCGTAATACCAGTCAAGTGCCGAAACATACATTTCTGTACCTCACAGCACCTTTTAGACAACGCGGTAGTGCTGCCCCGGACGTTATTGCATTTCTGCGAACAACTGCTACGTATGTACGTGGCCAGGCCAAATATACTTAAATAATTTAATAAATAAAGTATACCGACCTGCGGGATTGAACCCTCGATCTTCTGCACTATACTGCAAGGTACTATACCACTGAGCCACAGCTGCCTCGGGAATAGCATAGGGAAGTGTCCGATTGATGTAGGCTGTTTGATTCCTTCCAGAACTGAGTATACTAGGAATATATGTCGCACCAGTACAATACATCCGTATAAGGTTCAACTTATACTACTCTTCAAGAAGTCTTTCATATGTCATTTCCGTGGTTTGAGCAGCCCAGTACTATGTTGTCCATCGAGTAGAGCTTGCAAATATTCAAGACCAACGTCGGCACATACACTGGAATTTAAGGATTTTTCATAGAGCGCGCATTAAGAATATATTAATTTCAAAGAGTAGATTGATTGGTCCGTTACTTTGTGACAGTACATTTTAACAATAAAATTACTTATTTACTTTGTTAACCGACACTAAATATATTTTTTGTAAAAAAATTTACAAATGCATCATCTCGATCCGTAGTACAACTACATTTTCAAACACTTAACTAGGACTAAAACAGATTTTGTATTTATTTTTATATAATGAAAGGATGTGGGTATCTTAGGTTCTATAAAAGTTAGTATAGGATGGAATTTCCGGCGTCTACTTGACTATTTAGTAAATTTATATTATTGCTCTTTGAGTATCTGTAAATTTCTATTGATTTCAAGAAATTAAGTTTTGACCCTTTAGGTGCCTAATGGAGTATTGATAAACAATTAATATTAGGAAATGGATGGTCAGTTTCTAAAAAATGCTTAACAAAGTTAACCTATAACATACATTATGTTCTGCGAATCTTCTTTTGAAATTCCGTCCTGTTTTAGCCTATGTAACAAAAAATATTCTCTTTTGATTTAGATATGTGGATGAAATCTTAGTATAATTCCATGGAAATGATATTGAACTAGATTCTACTTTAAATCATCTAAATAATATACACCTCAACATAAAATTCACATTGGAAACGGAAACAGATAATAAAATAAATTTCTTAAATATTACAATTTCAGAGAATGGAAATAGATTAGAATTCGATATTTTTCGTAAATCAACCTTTTCAGATGTCACCATCCCAGCAGTATTGATACACCCTAACTCTCATAAACTAACAACTTATAGATCTAGAAGCCTTCAATATCGCTTTTGGTAAAAATAATTTAAAAAAGAACCTCTCACAATCAAAAATATAGTACTCAATAACGACTTCCAACCTAAAATAATTAATACCTTAATAAGCCATAAACAAAGCAAATCACCTTCAGCTTAATTTATCCCACAAGAGAATACTAAGAAAGAAAAACATTCATACCTCTCACATATTTTGGTGCCACCGCGGATAAAATATTTTAAGTTCTCATAGGCCAATAAAACCAGATTAGCTTTGGAACAAAGTTTGCTTCCAATCTTTACTGAAAACTGATGACCTTGAAATTTTTGTTCTTTTTTTATATACCCGATAAATTATTAAAGGTGATGCACTCGTGCTAATTTTCATTCAATCTACACCCCGTGGAGAGTTTTTTCAAAATTTTTCGATCAGTACTTTTCGAGATAAGGTGGGGGGGGACAGCGATTTTTCGCTATTTTTTAAAAATAATACAAAGAAAAGTCTGCTCAAGTATTACATTATATATTTATTTTTTACTCGTGTTTTCACAAGCTTTCATTTGACACCATACTCGATGACCTAGTAAAAAATTTTTTTTTCACTTCCGATTTCACCCCCCCAAGACTAACCCCTTAAGTCAAAATTTAACTCTCAAAATTACAAGGCTCTGATAAGGCCATCAATTCCTATATTATAACTTTCTGTGACAAATAGTTTCGGAGAAAAATCGGGTGTGACAGACAGACAGGCAGGCAGACAGACAGACAGACAGACAGACAGTCACCGAAGTCATCATATAAGTGTTCCATACGGAACACTAAAAATGAAAAATCAACTTTGCTAATCATCTTTTAGAAACTGACCATCAATTTAATGATAATTGTTTATCAATTGTCCATACGGCATCTAAAGGGTCAAAACTTGTTTCTTGGAATCAATAGAAATTAACAGAAACTCAGAACCACATATAAGTTTACTAAATAGTCAAGTAGACGTCGGAAATTCCGTCCTTTACCAACTTTTATAGCGAGTAAAAAATGATTGAACTGGAAGAACTAAAAAACATAAAATGGACAGACTTGGGCTTAGCGAACGTAAGAAGAACAGGAGAGTGGTCATAAACTTTTCTTTAAAGGCAATGAAAGTAAGAAAATTGGAGGAGCCGGTCTACTTATACATAAAAGAATAGCAAACACTGTTGTTCAGTTCAGAGCCACAACGGGGAAGAGTGATTTCAGTAGATATACAGAGGTACAGAAGATGCAAATGTAAGATCATTCAGGGATATCAGACAGCGAGGAAGAAGAAATTGACTAATTCTACGAATATATAAACAAAGCATTGCTACACCATAAAACAAGATATATTATAATAATCAGCGACTTCAATGCTAAAATAGGGAAACCAATGAATACAAATGAGAAGAGTATCGGGAAGTTTGATTTGGGTACGAGGAACAGCAGAGGAGAATTATTATCAAATTTTCTAAACGAAAATAACTTCTACTTTATGAACACATTTTTTCCAAAAGCCAGAACATAGACGATGGACATGGCAAAGCAAGAAACGAAATTGATTATGTGTTATCAGATGACAAGAATATTGTAATTGACACGACAGTCCTGAATACGATAAGCATTGTCAGTGACCATCGGATGCTCGGAGCAAAAATAAGAATACATCTGAAGCAGGGAGACGTAGATTGATAACGCGTACAAAGATAAAGACACCAACAGAAATAATAAAGCAATACATAGACGAATATCAACAAGCACTGGAAAATCATATAAAACACATAAACTACTAAACAGAACTTGATGAACTAAATGCACAAAAAGAAAAAAAACACAAAAATTCAGCAAAGAGACACAAAATCTCGTGAAACATAGACGACTATTAAGAAATGATATTATAAAAAAAATGCTCAGAGAAGACCTCAGACAGTACAGAAACTCGAAAATAGAAGAAACTGAAAGAGGGAAAAGTCTGGAACACCTAAACAAACAAATGAATGAAGGGGGACATTAAATAATAAAACTTAAATAATGATAACCAAGAGATCGCACAAATCAAAGACATAAAGGAAGTTATAGAGAAATATTATCAGACACTGTATGACACGAAAATACCGCCACCACCCGGAAAAGAAGAAGGAAATAGAGTGATAGTAAGAAATGAGGGTTCTGAAGAAATTCCCGATGTAACAATCGATCAAATAATGCACATATGCACAACAACAAAGAACCAGAGGACGATGAAATAATTATAGAAAATGATAAAGTATGCAGGAGTATCGATAATACAATCTCTTCAAGCTCTATTTAGCAAGTACCCATCATAGAAAGTAAAATACCAACACCTTGATTGTGCTGATATTTAAAAAGGAGAACAAATTTAAATTGGAGAATTACAGACCTATCAGCCTGTTACCGGTAGTATACAAAATCCTCACTAGAATCATAAGATATAGATTAACGAACCAATTAGACAGTTATAAACCACGCGAACAAGCGGGATTTAAACGGGGATACAGCACTTTGGACAATCTTCAAACAATTAGATGCAATGCAAATGAATATAAGAACACATCGTGGATAGCAATGGTTGACTACGAAAAAAGCATTTGATTCGGTCGAGATATGGGCAGTCCTTAACGCCTTAAGTAACAGCAGAGTCGATGAAAAGTACACAACTCTTCTTGAATATATATATATAATATATATATATATATATATATATATATATATATATATATATATATATATATATAAATGCCACATCACAAATAATGCTTGAAGAAAAAACAAAGAAAATCAAAATTAAAAGAGGAATTAGACAGGGTGACTCGATATCCCCAAGGCTGTACACTTTGATTCTAGAAGTTCAAATCGTTAAAGTGGAAAGATAAAGGAATACTAATGGACAGTGAACGATTAAATCACTTAAGGTTCGCAGATGATATTACTCTGATCTCCAACACAAAAGAATTACAAGAAATACTAATGGAATTACATAAGTCTTGAAAAATGGGTCTAAATATAAACGTCACCAAAACCAAATATTTGAACAACGAAAGTAAAGATAACTGCCAGGAACTATTAATAGAAGGTGAAAGAATAGAAAAGTACAAACATTCATATATGTAGGACAAAAAATCGAGATATCAAAAAATAATTTAAAGGCTGACTTGAATAGTCTCGTTAGCTTGGTCTGCGTTCGGAAGGTTAGAATCTACATTCAAATTGGACATCCCAAATACAATAAAAGCCAGAGTATTCGATCCGTACGTATTACCGGTATTAACATATGGCACTGAAACGTAGGCTTTAAATGAAAGTATAATAAATAAACTCCAGTAACCCAAAGAGCAATGAAGATGAAAATACTAAATATTAGACTCCAAGATCGTATTTCTAATATCGCGATACGAAGAAGATCAAAAGTGACAAATGTAGTGCAACGAATATGTATATTAAGGTGGAATTGAGCGGGGTATATCGCAAGGCTGAATAATAACAGATGGACACGTCGTATAGTTAAATGGAGGCCTAGAGAACAGAAAAGATGTAGAACTATACCACAGACAAGATCGACGAACGACATAAGAAATTAGTAGGCACGATTGGATGCAACATGCAAACAACAAAGCTCATTGGAGACAACTTGGGAAGGCTTACATCCGACGATGGATGGAATAAGCTAATGATGATGATGAAGATACCCACATCGTTTCTTTATATAAAAATAAATACAAAAAATCTGTTTTAGCCTTAGTTAAGCGTTTGAAAACGTATTTGTACTACGAAATCGCGATAACCCATTTGTAAATCTTTACAAAAAATATATTTAGTGTCAGTTAACAAAGTAAACAAATAATTTGATTGTTATATTAATTTTACTCTTAATAAAATAATGTGTAAATAACATAAATCCCAGGTTGTGAATCCTCTAAGGCAATTGCAAGCGCTAAGTTCCCGAAATCGTGGGAGTTCATGATAAATTACGATAAATTTAACGTCCGCTTTTTTAAATTGAAAATTACTGAATTTTTACTTCCAATTTAACTTGCAGTTATTATTAATATCTTTTTCAATTTTAATTATACCTGTTGTTACGGAACTGGAGATTTTATCTTAAATTAGTTGGGTTGCTAACACAAAGCTGTTTCATTTTGTGGTGAGAGCAACAAAATGCAAATTTCAGTAATTTACGCAGTTATTTTGCAACAAAAAAAACACGTTCCCTAAAAAACTACAATCGTTAACTTTCCTCGGATACAAAGAAAAAACGGCATTTACAATTTTACGAGGGATAAGGAAAGAGTACACCTAATTATGGATTATTTCTTGCATATTCATGGTAATAAGAGCGTAGAAGAGGAATTTTCAGTCGGTTCAAAGTA
>CM032456.1:22904990-23023881 GCA_019049505.1 Pachyrhynchus sulphureomaculatus
TTTTACTATAAATATTTACAGATGTCGCCTTTTCAAAAAAATCCATATGATATTAAGGAAATACCAACCTTCAAACGATGCGTGTCAAAATTTCATGACATTTCGGCGATTAGTTTACAAGTTACAGTGGTTTTAGTGACGCTACTTTTGATATTTTCAAAACAATGGAAAAAATCGAATTTCGTGTGTGTTGATTAAACACTTTTTTCGATGGGAAAAAGTACCGTTCAAGCAAAGCAATGGCTGGTATGCTGAAATTAAATGCGGTCGTACAGACACAAATGATGCTGAACGCTCAAATGAGTTGGTTACACCTCATAAAAAAATTCCACAAAATTGTTTTGGATGACCATAAACTGAAATTGCGTGAGATAGCTGACACCCCAACGATATCAAAAGAACGTGTTGGTCATATTTTGCATAAACATTTGGGCATGAGAAAGCTCTATTCGAAATGGGTACCGCGTTTGCTCACAGTGGACCAAAAACAACAACGTGTTGATGATTCTGAGCGCTGTTTGAACCTGTTTAAGAGCAATAGAAAGGATTTTTTCATGCGTTTCATATGTGACAATAGATGAAACATGGTTCCACTACATCGCACCGGAATCAAATCGGCAGTCAGCTGAGTCGACAGAAGCCGGTGAAAGCCAACAAAGACACAACAATCGGCTGGGATAGATTTTTTGGTCTCTGTATTCTGAGATGCGCATGGAATAATTTTCATCAACTATGCTGAGAAGAGAAAAATCATCAATAGCGAATATTATATAAAGTTGTTGATGCGTTTAAAGGCGGAAATCGCAAAGGAACGGCCCCAAATGAACAAGATAAAAGTGCTCTTTCATCAACACAATGCACCGTGTCACAAGTCAATGGTTACGATGGCAAAATTGCATGAATTGAAGTTCAAATCGCTTCCTCATCCACCATATTCGCCAGATTTGGCCCTCAGCTACTATCATCTATTCGCAGATCTCAAAAAATGCTCGCGGGAAAGAGATTTGGCTCCGCACCGAAACTGAGGCCTATTTTGAAGCCAAAGATAAATACTTTGACAAGAAAGGTATAGAAATGTTAGAAAAGCATTGGACTGATTGTATCGCTCTTGAAGGAGATTATTTTGATGAATAAATTCAAATTTTGCAAAAAAAATGTGTTTTAAGTAAATAGACCAAAACCTTTTTGAGTTATATTAGTAGAGGGGGAAAGTTGTGGAGGTCGATGAATTTTGTTTATTTTTTTAAATCATTATAAAAAATTTTCTTGCTTTCTATTGAAATAATAAACACAATTTAGTTATTATTATTTATAATCAAATATATAAGTTATTAAAGAGGTTAGTTCAGGTTAGGGAGGGCGTTAAAGGGTTGTTTCGAATTTATCGTATTACATGCCCTTTTCAGGTTTCTTAGAGGCGAGACTTCTAAGAATTGTGTTAATTAGTGTTTCCGTACGGAACACTTATAAAATCACTTCGGTGTCTGTCTGTCTGTCTGTCCGTCTGTCACACCCGATTTTTCTCCGAAACTATTTGTCATAGAAAGTTAAAATTTGGTAGTAATATAGGAATTGATGGCCTCATCAGAGCCATGTAGTTTTGAAAGTTAAATTTTGACTTAAGGGGTTAGTTTTGGGGGGTGAAATCGGAAGTTAAAAAAAAAAAAAATTTTTTTACTAGGTAATCGAGTGTGGTGTCAAATGAAAGCTTGTGAAAACACGAGTAAAAAATATATATATAATGTAATAGTTGCGCGCACTTTTCTTCGTATTATTTTTAAAAAAATCGCGAAAAATCGCTGTCCACCCGTGTTATCTCGGAAAGTACTTACCAAAAAATTTTGAAAAAATTCTGGAATATTCTCCACGGGGTGTAGATTGAACGAAAAAAATATCACGAGTGCATTACCTGTAATAATTTATCTGGTATATAAAAAAAAACAGAAATTTCAAGGTCATCAATTTTCAATAAAGATTGGAAATAAACTTTGTTGAAAACTTATTTGGGGTGTGTTTTGTGAAGTCACTGATCATTTTATATCACCGTAACATAAATTTTGACTTAAGGGATTCGTTTTGAGGGGTGAAATCGGAAGTGAAAAAAAAATTTTTTACTAGGTCATTAGTGTGGTGTCAAATGAAAGCTTGTGAAAACACGAGTAAAAAAATATATATATATATAAAGTAATACTTGCGCACACTTTTCTTCGTATTACTTTTAAAAAATCGTGAAAAATCGCTGTCCCCTACCTTATCTCGAAAAGTACTGATCAAAAAATTTTGAAAAAATTCTGGAATATTCTCCACGGGATATAGATTGAACGATAGTTATCATTACCTTTAATAATTTATTTGGTATATAAAAAAAACAAAATTTCAAGGTCACCAGTTTTCAGTAAAGATTGGAAACAAACTTTGTTTGAAAACTCATTTGGGGGTGTTTTTGTGAAGTCACTGATCATTTTATACCACCCTAACAAAATTTTTTATTTTAAAAACGATCAACGTACGGAACACTAATTGTGCAAGTTCAACTTGCACTTGACCGGTTTTTTTTTTACTATTTTCAGTTATTTAGGATCATATATATATAAGGAGTTGATGGGGTAAGGGAGAGGGTTAGAGAGGTTGCTTTGCACATACCATGTTACACACTCTTCTTAGGGTTCTTGGAGTCAAGAAATTCAGATATTATGCTATTTTTTTTTATCATTTTCACTTAATTAAATATGTCATGAGGAAAGGAAGAGAGGGTTAGTGGTATTGCTTCGAATATACTGTCTTATACTTGGAATAGAGGATGTGTTATTTTTAGTGTTCCGTACGGAACACTTATAAGATCACTTCGGTGTCTGTCCGTCTGTCTGTCACACCCGATTTTCTCCGAAACTATTTGTCATAGAAAATTGAAATTTGGTAATAATATAGGAATTGATAGCCTCATCAGAGCCATGTAGTTTTGAAAGTTAAATTTTGACTTAAGGGGTTAGTTTTGGGGGGTGAAATCGGAAGTGAAAAAAAAAATTTTTTTACTAGGTAATCGAGTATAATGTCAAATGAAAGCTTGTGAAAACACGAGTAATATATATATATATATATATATATATATATATATATATATATATATATATATATACATATATATATATATATATATATATATATATATATATATATATACATATATATACATACATATATATATATATATATATATATATATATATATATATATATATATATATATATATATATATACAGTAATACCCCGCTTTACGCGAGGGATACGTTCCGAAAAAAATCGCGTTAACTGAAATTCGCGTATATCGAGGTTTATGATGATTAAACATAGTCAAAATTTAATACAAAAAAAATACAAATCATTTTAATCAATCACTTTAATTCTAAGAACACTTTATGCAATACATACTCTTATTTTTTACGGAAAAATACATCTATTGTCTTTTGGGTAACGTTTTGTTTACGTTCTTGTAAAATACGTTCATAACACCCAACACTGTTTTTAATTGTTTGACACACGGTCAAGACACGGTCATCATTATTGTCTATACTCTGCAATATGTCCAAACCTGAATAAATTTTTGAAAGTGCATTTTGTATTTCCCCTGAAGATAAAACTTTCTCTTCTACTTGTTCTTCCTCATCGTAGATAGGATTATTCTGTAACTCGATCAGATCTTCATTGCTAATAGGATCGTCGTGCGTTGCTACAAGTTCTACGAGATCTTCTACCGTGACATCTTCAAGTTCAGACCCCTCAATCATTGCAGCAATGTCTTCAAGCACTTGTCTCTGCATCTGGACAATTCTTCTAGGTGCTTCCACTACATCTGGCCAAAGATTACGCCACAACTCATTTTTAACTTCCTTCCAAGCCTCTTCTATGTTGTAAATAGACTTCATAATGTTGTATGACTTCCACCACTCTCGCATAGACTGTCTTCCTTCCCCGTCAGTTTCATGAATTAGTTGGCTAAAAGTGCGGCGATGGTAATAAGCTTTGAAGTTTGCTATTGCTCCCTGGTCCATAGGTTGTAATATTGACGTAGTGTTTTGGTGGAAGGAACTTTACGTACACTTTTAAGTCTCTGGGCGTATCAAGTGAGGTTGGATGTCCTGGGGCATTGTCTAAGAGTAATATAACTTTAGGTTCAAGCCCATTTCTGTCACAGTATGATTTGACTGATGGGCAAAAACTATTAGAATACCATTCTTGAAAAATTTCCCGTGTAACCCACGCCTTTCTGTTTGATCGCCACACAACTGGTAGACTTGTCTTGTCTGTGCCTCGCATTGCACGGGGTGTTTCTGAATGGTACACTAGTAAAGGTTTCAGTTTGAAATCACCAGTGGCATTACCACCCAGCAGAAGTGTTAGTCGATCTTTCGCAGCTTTGAAACCACTGGCTTGACGTTCTTCCTTAGAAATGAATGTTCGAGATGGCATTTTTTTCCAGTAAAGTGCGGTCTCATCAACATTGAAGATGAGACAAGCAGGAATTTTCTCTCGTCTAACGAAGTCTTGAAACTTGTCTGGAAACTCAGCTGCAGCTTGAATGTCCGCGCTGGCCGCCTCGCCTGTTATGTGGATATTGTGAAGATTAGAACGCTGCTTGAACCGATGGAACCAGCCTCTGCTGGCAGCAAAAGTCGGAGTGGCACTCCCTTCTCCTTCTTTTGTTTTCAGCATCTCATACAAAGATTTTGCTTTTGTGCATATGAGATCTTGACTTAGTGGGTGTGTTCTTCTTATTCAAATCTTCGATCCAGACTGACAGTAATTTCTCCATTCTTTCTAAGATAGATGATCTCGAACGAGAAAGTTTTGTTGCACTTATAGGTGTTGAACCTTCGCTGGAGATTTTAATTTTTTTTCCCGATTTTTATAAATCGTTCTCACAGTCGATTCTGAGAGTCCAAAATCTCTCCCAACAATTGTTGCTTTGCCTCCATTTTCCATTCTTCTTAACACTTTCATCTTCAATTCCAAAGTGACGCTTTTACGCTCTTTTTTCTTTACAGGCGGCATTTTTAACGTAGGGTTAAATTATGTATGTATGTATCTCCAATAAATATTAAAACAAAACTGCCAGCCAACCGAACTAACATTACGGAACAAATGAACACACGAAACGAACGAGGAAATCCCCATAGAACAAAGTCGAAGGACAGGGAATTCCCAATTCTTCAAAGAGAATATTCAGAGAAAGCGGGGATCCCCCCGCGACCATAGAGAAGTTAATGACTACATGAGCGCGAAATTTGAAATTCGCGTTATAGTGAAACCGCGCGTAACGGGGTCGCGCTAAGCGGGGTATTACTGTATATATATATATATATATATATAATGTAATACTTGCGCGCACCCTTCTTTGTATTATTTTTAAAAAATCGCGAAAAATCGCTGTCCACCCGCCTTATCTCGAAAAGTACTTATCAAAAAATTTTGAAAAAATTCTGGAATATTCTCCAGGGGGGTGTAGATTGAACGAAAATTATCACGAGTACATTACCTTTAATAATTTATCTGGTATATAAAAAAAACAACAATTTCAGGGTCATCAATTTTCAGTAAAGATTGGAAACAAACTTGAGATGCTAAAATTTCAGAAGTTTCTTTTGGCAAGTTCAGATCTCTTACTAAGACATTTAGTTCTTTTCTGATTAAATGGTTGAGGTTCTAAAAGGCTACATTTGTAGTCATCACTTGATGTATTTCGTTCGGATTCACAGATATTTGGATCATCAGAAGATTTAGATGTGCTGGGTTGTATCTCTTGTGATTTTAATTGAGGTCGTTGAACAGAAGATAAGTTAGGATATGACCACTTACTTCGATTTCCAGGGTTAACTCCGTTTATTTTCACAACGCAGAAGTAGCAATCGTCATGATGGTTTCGAGGTTCTCGCCAAATCATGGGTGTTACGAACATTATTACATCTCTTTTTCCACTGGACCATAACCGTAGACATACCACACATTTCTGGCATACAATATGAGGAACCCATGGTTTGTCCTGATTACACAATTTTATTTTAAAGTATTGATGATACGCAGTTTTCACAAAGTCCGATATAGGTTTTCGATATTTTGCAAATATATATTCACCACAAATATAGCAAAAACAATCGGGATTAAGCACACAACATCTTCTTGACGAAGCCATATCTAAAACAACAACAAAATATATTTTTAGTGTCCAATAAAAAACGAAAATCTAAGTAAAAATAGTAAATGAGGGTAGTTAGCAATAACTGAAAAACAAAAGCTGTTACAGAAAAATTGTTGCCATATTTAAAAAATACGCGTCAATTTGAAGTAGAAACAAAAAAAAATCACAGGAAACAAGCAATTTTCTTTTTTTTGTTGACCAGTGTAATTTATCTGGTATATAAAAAACAAAAATTTTAAGGTCTTCAGTTTTCAGTAAATATCTGAAAAAAAAATTGTGAAAACTCATTTCTTATTTTAAAAGCAATTAATGTATGGATTACTAATTTCGCAAGACCGACTTGCACTTCGTCTGTTTTTTATTGTAAGAAAGTCATATTCAAAATTCATCTTAAAACAAGGGATGTATTGAATTAATCACTTTACCGCCTTTTTAAGTTAAATTTTATAATTTAAATAACTCCCTAAGAAATTGGAAATATAATTTCTATTCACAAAAGAGGCGGTGTAATATGCAAAAGATTGTAGTACTCGCTAATATGCGTGAAGATACTTAATGGGGCTTCTTGGAGAATATTTACATTAGAAACATCTGTATAAAAGTTTGAGCGGCGAATTAGATAGGTTTCTGATAGTTGTAGCTTCTACTTGATGGAAATTTATTATTAATATATAATAAAAACCTACTAACACAATAATAGTAATAGACAAAATTAAATATATTAATAAAACGTCAGATTTTTTAATACCGAAAATTACGAAACTCTCAATAAAGATACAACAAAAATCATTCAGGACAAGGACAAATTTAAACTGATAAACATGAATCCCCAATCCCACTTTATTAACTCATAAAATTAGACAAAACCTGACCACCCAATCAGACCAGTTGTATCCTACATGTCTGCGCCAGCATATAAAACGTCATTTTTTAATAAATTTAATCAAATATAGTAAATTTGAACCTAAACAGTATCAAAAACTCATACGAACTCATAGAAAAAGTTAAGAATATAACAATACCAGATAATTCTAAATTGGTTTCTTTCGAAGTCAAAAATGTATTTCCAAGTATTCTCCCAGACAAAACAATAATTTTAATAGAGAATCTATTGACCTAAAACACAGTAAATGAAATTATAAAAATGGACATAATTAATTTATTAGAAACTAGCCTACGTCAAATTTATTTTCCTTTTAACAATAAAGTCTACAATAGTAATTAAGGATTAACTATGGGGAGCCCATAACTTGCCGATATTTTCATGGACAATATTGAAACAAAGATATTTAACAATAATAATAATATAAACTATTGGTATCAAAATATAGACGATATAATTGTATGCTTTACAGAAACAGATAGACAATTATCACGTTTTTTACAGTACATTAATTTTTACACAGAAATATCAATTTTATAATGGAAGAAGAAGTCGAAGGGAAAATTAAGTTCTTAGACTTAACAATCAGTAAAATCCGGAAAAAACACGAATTTGCAATATATCACAAATCCTCTCATACAGACACCACAGTTCACAATAGTTCTCACCACCAAAACCAACACAAGCTTCCTGTCTATTATAGCTTTATACACGTTAACAACGTTATTCAGTGACCTTAATCAAAAAGATTGTTAAAAAAAAAAATAGAAAAAAGGCTATATCTCAAAAATATATCCATATTTTAAAGAAAACCAACTGAAAAAGTGGGAAAATTTTTAAATCAAAAAAACATCCACATAGCTTACAAGACAAACAATACTATAGGGAAATATCTCAAAAATACAAACCGCAAATCAATAAAGATAATAAATCATGGATATATCAATTAACATGCAGGTCATGCCCTAAAACATACATCCAACAAACTGGATAAACATTTATACAATGAATTACATAACACGAAAAATGTTTCATCGATAAAAAATCTAATTCAACATATGCAAGTCATCTTTTAACTGAAATCACAGGTATATAATAAAAGACTGTTTTTAGTCAATTTCCACTGGTTTATTTAAATTGCGATGACGCGTTTCGCTGTCGATGCAGCTTCTTCTTATAATTTTACACCTAATTAAATTACATTGATAGTATTGGAAAATCCACACGATGTATGTTTTAGGACATGACCCACATGTTAATTGATAAACCCCTGATTTATTGTCTTTATTGATTTGTGGTTTGTAGTTTTTAAGGTATTTCCCTGTAGTATTGTTAGTCTTGTAAGCTATGTTGATATTTTTTTGATTTAAAAATTTCCCCAGTTTTTTCCGTTGGTTTGCCGAAATAGGTTAAGCATTTAAAAGTGGTATTTCTGTCCTTAAAACGTGGGTATATTTCTGAGATAGCCTTGTTTCTAAGTTTTTTCTTAACGATACTATTGATTAAAGTAACCGAATAACCGTTGTTAACGGCTACTTGTTTTATGTAGTTTAATTCTTTAGTAAAATTTTCTTCTGATAAGGGGATATTAGTTAGTCTATGTATAAAACTATGATAAGCGGCAAGTTTATGATGGTTAGGGTCGTGAGAACTATTGTGAATTGTGGTATCTGTATGACAAGGTTTGTGATATATTGCAAATTCATGTTTTTTTCCTGGCTTTACTGATTGTTAAGTCTAGGACTTCTTCTTCCATTGTAAAACTGATATTTCTATGTAAAGAATTAATATACTGTAAAAAGTGAGTTAATTGTCTGTCTGTACCTGTAAAGCATACAATTATATCGTCTACGTATCGATACCAGTATAGGCAATTACTACTATTGTTGTTATGGTTGTTAAATATCATTGTTTCAATACTGTCCATGAAAATTTCGGCAAGTAATGGACTTAATCCATTAAATCAAAAAAATATCAACATAGCTTACAAGACTAACAATACTATAGGGAAATACCTTAAAAACTACAAACCACAAATCAATAAAGACAATAAATCAGGGGTTTATCAATTAACATGTGGGTCATGTCCTAAAACATACATCGGACAAACTGGACGTACATTTAGACAAAGAATTACAGAACACGAAAAAAGTTTCATCCATAGAAAATCTAATTCAACATATGCTAATCATCTATTAACAAAATTCACACATTTAACAAGAATTTCAAAATTTTACACACCCAACAAAAAGGTTTAAAACTAAATCTTTTAGAGACTATGCAAATAAATCGATTAAGGACTACAGGTACATTACTCAACGACCAGGTAGATTTAAGCAATTCACCATTATTGAATTTATTCTCTTAACTCCAAATCTGTGTGGATTTTCCAATACTATCAATGTAATTTATCTAGGTGTAATATTATAATTAAGAAATTATATAAAACTGTGAATATTAAACCTAACTTGACAGTGTAAAATGTAGATCTGAAGAAGCTGCATCGACAGCGAAACGCGTCATCGTAATTTAAATAAACCAGTGGAAATTGACTAAAAACAGTCTTTTATTATATATTTATAATGAATTTCCATCAAGTAGAAGCTACAACAATCCAAAATTTGAAATCACAGGTTTAATAAAAATTTCAAAAATTTACGTACCCAACAAAAAGGTTTAAAATTAAACCTTTTAGAAACAGTGCAATAAATCGATTAAGGACTAGAGGAACTTTTCTTAACAATCAAGCAGATTTAAATAATTCACCATTATTTAAATTCAATGTTGTTCAAATAAACTAAACTCGGCAGTGTTAAAAGTAAAGGGTGTCCCAAAATTCACGCAAGATTTGAATTTGGCGCCATTTGTATGGTAAAGTGTTGCCAACAAAACAGAAAACATAGCGTGACAGTTGATAGTTCAGGGTTATTAAAAATGGAGTGCTACACGAAAGAACAACGTGTATTCATTGCTGAGCAATATTTTAAAAATAATGAAAGTTTGGCAGCTACAGTTCGGAATTTTCGTACAAAATATGGTCGGAATAGTGATTTAACGTCATCAACCGGAAAGAGATTAATTGAAAAATTTAGGGAGACTGGATCAATTAGTGATCTTAAACGCTCTGGCCGTCCTTCAACAAGTCGTTCGATACAAAACATTGAAGCAGTTCGTGAGAGTGTTCCTGAGACTCCAGGAACATCAATTCGGCACCGTGATCAAGAATTGGACATTTCGAGAAGCTCTTTACAGCGTATTCTCACGAAAGATTTGCATCTTCATGCTTACAAGTTCAATTGACTCAAGAACTGAAGAATACTGACCACGCACAACGAAGAGAGTTCGTTGAATGGATTATGGAACAACAAGTGGATACTATTTTCAAAGAAAATCATCTTCAGCGATGAGGCTCATTTCCATCTTAATGGCTTCCTTAATCGACAAAATTGTCGCATTTGGGGTTCAGACAATCCACACGTGACTTACGAAACAAATGCATCCACAACGTGTCACTGTTTGGTGCAGATTTTGGGCTGGAGGCATCACCGGACCATTCTTATTCGAAAATGCGGTTGGACAGGCAATAACAGCTAATGGTGATGGTCATCACGATATGATAATCCAGATTTTTGTGCCTAAATTGCAAGATATGGATGTGGACGACACGTGGTTTCAACAAGACGGTGCCATATGCCATACAGCCTGAGAAACAATTCAATTACTGCATGAGTAATTTCCTGGTCGTGTAATATCCCGTTTTGGTGATCAAAATTGGTCGCCCAGATCATGCGATTTAACGACATTGGACTTTTTTCTTTGGGGTTTTTTAATGTCTAAGGTTTATGCCAACAAGCCCACGACCACCCGCGACTTGAAGGAGAAATTTAAGCGCTGTATCAACGAAATTCAGCCACAGTTATTCAAAACGGTCATGGAAAATTTCGACAAAAGAGTGTGTATGTGCCAGCAAAGCAGTAGAGGCCATTTACTCGATATGTTATTCCATACATAACCCTATACTGTATACTTTATGAATCAACAAAAAAATTACAATTACCTGCGTTTTTTTTTTATCAAAATCACTTCTTGAGTGAATTTTGGAACATTAGATCTGACGAAATCGCATCGACAGCGAAACGCGTCATATAAAAATTTGTAAATAAACCAGTGGAAATTGACTAAAAACACTCTTGATTTAAATAGGGTAGACGATTATTATTTTATAAACAAGACTTGATATGTACTGTCGTTTTCTCAATCATATTAACTCAACTCAGTTTTTTGGTTATAAAAACCTCTTTGTGTAAGACAGCCATTAAAACCGTTAAATCCTCCAGTCATCCAAACTATCCAAACAAGAAGACTAAACATTATCACAGTAACTGAACACTAAGTTTAAAAGATACCTAAGATAGTTGCCAAATCACTATTGTAATATTTTTCATATAAGTGTAGAGTCAGTGATTTAATTAGTGGAAATGTACAAATTTCTCAGACTTTCTTCACTGATAAGCAAGAAAATCGACTCAAACGATTTTGCTTCATTTAACATCAATCCTTGAATTTAATTTTCAGATAGGTGGTATTATTTTTGGTAATATTCTACTCTTTCCAATAATACCAAAAACATTTGGATTTCTAAAAAGTGTTACTGATTAAAACGGTTGTACTTAATAGAACCGTTTTTGCTCGCTCAACAACGTACTCGTTGCGCACTATTCACCTCTATAAAAACACATGCAACTACATTTTCCTATCATTCGTTTAACCTTCAATACTTCCGCTATACCTGCTCACTAATTACATCATCGGAAAATGGATACCACCCCTATTGATACCTTACCAAAAGACTGACGCCTTTACACGGAGATCAGAATCAGGAAAAAGAAGGTGTACCTCAGAGCGAGACGACCGCTTCATTATCAACACAACTCTAAGAAATTGTCACTTAACCGGCGTCGAGATCCAGTAGAAGCTCCGATAAGTTCATGGTCGGGCTGTCACTCATTGGACAGTCAGAAGAAGACTTAAAAAAGCTAATTTAACTCCGAAGAGACCAGCTAACGGACTCATATTGACAGCAGCCCATCGACAAGCGAGACTCAGATTTGCCCGAGAACATGTCGACTGGATCTTAGAGCAATGGCGTTTCGTTTTATTCTCCGACGAGTCCCGAATGTGCCTACGTGGCAATGATGGAAGAAGACGAGTCTGTATGAGGCCTGGGGAGCGCTATGCGCAGTGCTACATTACTGAAAAGGTTGCCTACGGAAGAAGGTCTGTCATGGTGTCGGGAAGCATCTCACTGGATGCGAAAACCGATTTGATTTTTGTGACTGTGCTTTGTGCTCACGGGTACATCAAGGTGATCCTGCAGGAACACGTCGTTCCTTACGTTGGGAAGCCAAAATTCCAGCCCCTGCATCGCTGAGGGACTTAAAAGTTACGAAGGCGGAAAAGTGGGGAAGAATCCCACAGACAGTCCTGAAAAAGCTTACCTGCTCCGTGACAAACCGGCTGGAAGCAGTAATAAAGACTAGGTGGGTAATATAAACTATTGATTTTGGTTTTTATAAATAAAATTAATTCTTAGACTTAAAATTTGTTTAATTTTTCCTTTCTCTTACCCCTATTTTCAATCTCTGTTCTTCTAGTTTCCCTTTTCAATAATTTTAATCAGTAAAAAGCATGTGGTATTCTATGGAATTTGATATGAATCAAATAGTTTGAGCCGATTTTTTTTACTTTTTTTGTAGTTATAATTTATATGTCCATTAATCGAGTCTCGTTATCAAAGGCTGATTATCTCAAATATTATATTTTTTATAAAAAAAATATTCTGCTCTTCTATTTGTATTTTACAAGACCTAGATACGGCTGAGAAAATGTCTGTTTGTATATGTATGTACATAGTAAAAAAAATCCCTTACAAAGTTATAGCATTGAATGTGACCTGGAGTCGTATCGGGACCACTACCTGTTTTCAAACACTGTCTGCAATATTACTCAGTAAATTTTTAATATTTTCCACAAATGCTAAGAGGTTTTTTTTTAATTTTTCTAACACAGGCCGACAAAATTTGGCCAAACCTTTTATCCAGAAATCAGAATATACTTTTCCGAAGGTTTTTGACGAGCGGAATTCGAATCCGAGGTTAGAATTTCTCTAATGGCTCGGGTTTTCGAGATATTCTAACCTAAAAGTGCAAAAATCACGGTTTTTCGGCATATTTCAGGTAATGTTACATCAAAAGATAATTTTTTTTATCAAACCAAAATTTAGATCCGAAAGAACTACTCTTCTTCTTCAAAACGCATTTAGATTTGTCTGGTTATCTTTTTGGTCTTTGAGAAATCGCATGTTGAAATTAAGTATTTCGACTTATTTCTCGATTTTTGGAAAATGAAAGGCATCGAATAAACACAATTCTTCGACGCATTAACTTTTGTAACGATTGTTAATTTATGGTGAAGGATGTTTCAAATTAGATCTATTTTGAGTTTAATAAACAAATAGGAAAGTTAATGCATCGAAGAATTATATTTATTCGATGCCTTTCATTTTCCAAAAATCGAGAAATAAGTCTAACTACTTAAATTCAACATCCGATTTCTCAAAGATAAAAAAGATATCCAGACAAATCCAAATGCGCTTTGAAGAGGAAGAGTAGTTCTTTCGGATCCCATTAATGGTTTCATAAAAAAAAATATTTGAAAAAAACCGTGATTTTCGAACTTTTAGGTTAGAATATCTCGAAAATCGGAGCAATCAAAGAAATTCTGATCTCGGATTCGAATTTAGCGCGTCAAAAACCTCCGAAAAAGTATACTCTAGTTACTGGGTAAAAAATTTCTCGGCCTGTGAAATTAAATATAAATATTTGGGCGAAAATTTTGAAGCACCGTAAATTTGTTTTTTTTTTGAAAAAAAAAACTTTTCGACAATTTTTAACTGATACATTATTTTACAAGATTAATTTTTATTTGTGCCGATTGGATTATTTTTTGTAAAGTTATTCTACAGATAAGGAGGCGTCATAGTTTTCATACATGGTCCATTTAACATGACAAAAAATAATGTTAACATTTAAAACATAGTTAATTTTTAGTGTTCCGTACGGAACACTTATAAGATCACTTCGGTGTCTGTCTGTCTGTCTGTCTGTCTGTCTGTCTGTCTGTCTGTCTGTCTGTCACACCCGATTTTCTCGGAAACTGTTTGACATAGAAAGGTGAAATTTGGTAATAATATAGGAATTGATGGCCTCATCAGAGCCATGTAGTTTTGAGAATTAAATTTTGACTTAAGGGGTTAGTTTTGGGGGGTGAAGTCGGAAGTGAAAAAAAAATTTTTTTACTAGGTGATCGAGTGTGGTGTCAAATGAAAGCTTGTGAAAACACGAGTAAAAAATATATATATAATATTATACTTGCGCGCACTTTTCTTTGTATTATTTTTAAAAATTCGCGAAAAATCGCTGTCCCGGGCCTTATCTCGAAAAGTACTTATCAAAAAATTTCGAAAAAATTCTGGAATATTCTCCACGGGGTGTAGATTGAACGAAAATTATCACGAGCGCATTACCTTTAATAATTTATATGGTATATAAAAAAAACAAAAATTTCAAAGTCATCAGATTTCAGTAAAGATTAGACACAAACTTTGTTGAAAACTCATTTGGGGTGTGTTTTGTGAAGTCACTGATCATTTTATACCACCGTAACATAAATTTTGACTTAAGAGGTTCGTTTTGAGGGGTGAAATCGGAAGTGAAAAAAAATTTTTTTTACTAGGTCATCGAGTGTGGTGTCAAATGAAAGCTTGTGAAAACACGAGTAAAATATATATATATATATATATATATATATATATATATATATATATATATATATATATGTATATGTATACATATATATATATATATAGATATATATATATATATATATATATATATATATATATATATATATATATGTATATGTATACATATATATATATATATATATATATATATATATATATATATATATATATATATATATATATATATATATATATATATATATATATGTATATGTATACATATATATATATATATATATATATATATATATATATATATATATATATATATATATATATATGTATATATGTATACATATATATATATATATATATATATATATATATATATATATATATATATATATATATATATATGTATATATATATATATATATATATATATATATATATATATATATATATATGTATATATATATATATATATATATATATATATATATATATATATATATATATATATATATATATATATATATATATATATATATATATATATATATATATATATATATAATGTAATACTTGCGCACACTTTTCTTCGTATTACTTTTAAAAAATCGCTGTCCCCTACCTTATCTCGAAAAATACTGATCAAAAAATTTTGAAAAAATTCTGGAATATTCTCCACGGGGTATAGATTGAACGAAAATTATCACGAGTGCATTACCTTTAATAATTTATTTGGTGTATAAAAAAAAAACAAAATTTCAAGGTCACCAGTTTTCAGTAAAGATTGGAAACAAACTTTGTTGAAAATTCATTTGGGGTGTGTTTTGTGAAGTCACTGATCACTTTATACCACCCTAACAAAAATTTTTATTTTAAAAACAATCAACGTACGGAACACTAATTGTGCAAGTTCAACTTGCACTTGACCGGTTTTTTTTTTTATAATTTTAAGTACAATAAAAATATATAATCGTTATACTTTTGTTTTATTCACTTAATAACCTTTAAAACATTTTTTTTTTAAATATACATACTTTTAGCAACGCCCAGGTGTATGTAACCCCTTAATGTTAATGTTACATTCATTATGTGTTAATAAAAGAAGGGAATGAGGGACAAATTTCATCAGAGAGCATTAATGCTCTCTGATAAAATTTGCTGTCTAGCTTTATAAAATACCTTCTTTTTTGACATACAGGGTTACAGGGAAAGTCGTCCTAGATAATTAAGGACGTTATAGTTTAGGTCGTTTCTGACCGATTTGATTCTATAACATGATGTCCTAAACTTATCCGTTTTCGAGATATTGAAGTTTAAAGATTTTCTAAAAAAAAACATGTTTTTTTGATTTTATATCGATTTTTTTTTTATTAGAGGTTCTCAAGTGCGATTTTTTGGTTATTTTTAGTTAGTTTGTATGTCAAGTATCAAAAATCATCAAAAAAATTTGAACTAGTTACTGACAGTTTCAAATGGCGGCTTGTTAATGTTTCTAAATTACGAATTTTTACCAAGTGTTTCCTACTTTAAATCAATAAAGAGGGAAAAAAAATGTATGGAAGTTATTCTGCAAATTATTTTAAAAACTTTTACGTCTTTTTAGCTATCAAAAAAGGTATAATACTAGGAGTTTAATAGGAAAACTGTACACAGAATGACACCTAAAGCGGGTTCGGGTAGCTAAAGGTAAATTTTTAGTTCTAGGTGAAAATATGAAAAATACACAAATAAAACAAAAAACCTTGCAATTTAATATTTTTTATTAATTATAATTCATGTTCTATATGGTCGCCCCTATCTCTAACACAATTTCTGATTCTTTTTCTTAAATTACTTTTCACAACGCTGGTTGTGAGGTGCCGCCTCATTTCGTCAGCCGCATCAATTATTTTTTGTCTTAGGACATCCACGTTTTCGATAGGAGTCATCTGGTCGTATAAGAGACTTTTCATGTGACCCCACACATAAAAATCCATCGGTGTTAGGTCTGGGCTTCTCGCCGGCCAAGGTATGGGTCCGCCTCTTCCAATCCATTTGTTGGGATAATGTCATTGAGCCATGCACGAACACTTCCTCTGTAGTGAGCTGGGCAGCCATCGTGTTGAAAGTACATGTCTTGTCTCAAACCAATAGGTAGGTCTTCCATCAAATTAGGTAAATCGTTCCGCAAAAAAATGTCGTATTCCTCGCCATTCAAATTATCTGGCAGGAAGAATGGCCCAACCAAATAATTTGAAATTATACCCATCCACACATTTAAGCTGAATCTTGTTTGTGATCCTTTCGTTTTTTTTTTGTTTGGGTTGCCTTCCTCTTTAGAAGCCCAATAGTGGGCATTGTGGTAGTTTGTAAGACCGTCTTTGTCGAATTTCGACTCGTCAGTCCATAGCATTTTCTTAAAAAAAGATGCATCTTCGACATCGGTATTGAACATAAATCTGCAGAATTCTAATCGTCGCAACGGATCCCCTTCTTCAATGACTTGCACGGGCGTATAGTGGTAAGGGTGTTGCCCAACAGTATGCATTACAAACCATACCTTCCACTGCGAAATACCAAGCTGTTGTGCGACAACATTTGTAGATGTGGTTGGGTTCACCTCAAAAAGACGTCGTATTTCGTTTTCTTCGTCTTCGTCAAAGATACGTGGTCGTCCCATGCCAGTCCGCCGTCTTTGTAATGAACCAGTTTCTCGTAGTCTTCGATAAGTTCCATCAAATACGCTAACATCAGGTACACGACGAGTAGGATATCGCAGTATCAGTATGTATTCATCACGTGCACGCGACGACACTCCTTCGCAAAATCCGTAACACATTAGGATGTCAGCATATTCCTCGTTGGTATACGTTGCCTTATTTACAAGCAGAGATCAAAATCCAGTTACGAGCCAATTCACACAGTCAGAAGATGAAACACAGATATTTTTGAAAAGCACGGTATAGCACATCTACCACGGACGAATCGCATGAGCAGACTAAAAATCATTCAATAATGTTTAGTGAACAGAAAATGTCACTTGCACAGAGAGTACCCCGACCGGAAAAAATGCTTACCCAACCCTTTTTATTGTTTGAAGGTGCAGGTAGTAAACCGGTAATTGGTAGTATCTAAATTCTATTATTATGTTACTCTACATTTGGGCCTATTGAAATCTCATTTTCTTAGAATTTTCAATAGATCTAGTAGATATTATACCGTTTTAGATAGCTAAAAAGACGTAAAAGTTTTTAAAATAATTTGCAGAATAACTTCCATACATTTTTTTTTCTCTTCATTGATTTAAAGTAGGAAACACTTGGTAAAAATTCGTAATTTAGAAACATTAACAAGCCGCCATTTGAAACTGATAGTAACTAGTTCAAATTTTTTTGATGATTTTTGATACTTGACATACAGACTAACTAAAAATAACCAAAAAATCGCACTCGAGAACCTCTAATAAAAAAAAATCGACATAAAAGCAAAAAAAACATGTTTTTTTAGAAAATCTTTAAACTTCAATATCTCGAAAACGGTTAAGTTTAGGACATCATGTCATAGAGTCAAATCGGTCAGAAACGACCTAAACTATAACGTCCTTAATTATCTAGGACGACTTTCCCTGTAACCTTGTATACTAGCGGCAATATTTAATTTAAAAAAAAATGATGAACTATTAATTAGACGAATGCGTAAAGAAATATTTGATCTATAGTGTTGCACTTGCACCAAATTAAACACACACACAAAACTTTTCAAAAATGTATATTTTTATTTTATAGAGCTTTTCAGAATAACATTAAGTTTAGGAATGTTCGCCTTTATTTTGAATACAATTTATTTTCTGAAGTTATTCTAGTATTAAAAATCCCATTTATATATATTTAGAAATAGGTCATCCTTCTGCACGACTGCAGTTTAAATTGCTTGGAAATAAGTTTTTCTTTCTTCGGGTTGTCTGCACTGTCGCGTATTTGAGAAACTGTATTTTTTTGCAAATAAAAAGTAGATCTGAAACAGTCAAATATAATCGAATTAGTCTCAAAAATTATTGACAATATATATTGAAATTATTGATACAATTTAGTTAATTAAGGTTAGTACAGGTTCTACCCTTCCAACCAGTTATTTTACAAACCCCAAATTAGATATTTACTAGGTTGAATAATCAACTGTTATATCCGTAACCCTATTAACATATGGCTCTGAAACGTAGGCTTTAAGTAAAAGAATAACACAGGTCTGCAACAAAAATGCTGTCTGGATGTTTTCAACTGATTTCTATGTATTTAGGTGTTCTGAAAACTAAAAAAAATACTCAAAAAATTCCAGAACGTCAGGTTATTTTGCAAAACGCAAAATTTTATTATAAAAAAGGGATTTTTTGGGCTAACTTGAAGTCATAAATAAATAGGTACAATTTTATTTTGATTACTGTTTTTAAATGTATACAGGCCATAACTATCATTACTTTCTAAATAAAGAACGCCCCGTGTGAGCTAAATTAACAAACATAAACGTTGTAACCAGAACGTGCGCGCTCCGATAGTGTAGAAAGTGGCGCGGTACAATTACGTGTGAACTTGTCATTGTTTTATAGATCTTGGTTCAATATAGTGCAATGTCATCTGTGCGGAAGTGTGTGAATTCGTCTGACAGTGTCTGTTGTATTTGTGGCGAATATATGGTATCAAAGCAACAACTTAATATTACGGACTTTGTAAAAAAAGTATACTTCACGTATTTTGGCTTAAAACTTGGAGATCAGGATAAAGTTTGGGCACCTCATAAAGTCTGCAAACGATGTGTTGAAGACCTTCGAAATTGGTTTAAGGGCAAGAAAAAAGCTTTCCGATATGCGATTCCTATGGTATGGCGCGAGCAAAAGGATCATAGTGATGATTGTTACTTTTGTTCGTGTAATGTGAAAGAGTATAATTCAAAATGGAAGCAGTCCATTTCATACCCCAATCTGCAATCAGCTGTTCGTCCCATCCCTCATGGGACCGAAATACCAGTGCCCAAGGCCCCTGCTACCTTGGAAGAGATTCCAGGTTCTGACGAAGATGGTGCTGTACCTGAACCCGATGACAAGTCAAGTTTTCAATTTGAAGATGTCAGCAGTCCGAAATTGTTTTCCCAGGGCGAGCTAAATGATTTGGTAAGATACTTGAATCTTCCCAAAAACGCTGCTGAGTTGCTTGGATCAAAGCTCAAAAGCAGGAACTTACTTTTGCCGGGAGTGTCTTCCTTCTGGTCTAGATATCGTGAGAAGCAGTTCACTTCCTACTTTGCCCAAGAGGACGAGTTGGTTTATTGTACCAATATTGAAGGTTTGATGGATACATTTAAGATCTCATACGACCCAGCACAGTGGCGTATTTTCATAGATTCTTCAAAAAAAAGCCTTAAAGCAGTTCTGCTTCACAATGGCGGTTTCTATGCTTCCATTCCTGTCGGTCATTCCGTACACCTCAAGGAAACCTACAAGAACTTGGAATTGATTCTTTGCAAATTAAAATATAAAGACCACGGTTGGCAAGTGTGCGGTGATTTAAAAATCTTGGGCATGTTGCTTAGACAACAATCTGGGTTTACCAAATTCCCTTGCTTTTTATGTCTATGGGACAGTAGAGACCGAGCAAATCACTGGACCAAAAAATATTGGCCTCCGAGGGAGCTTAAAGTTGACGAAAAGAACGTCCTGCGTGAAACTTTGGTGCCTCCTCATAAAGTTCTTCTACCACCGCTTCACATAAAGCTGGGATTGATGAAGCAATTTGTAAAGTCACTTCCAAGAGATGGAAATTGCTTCAAATATTTAATATCAAAGTTTCCAGGCCTCTCGGAGGCAAAGTTGAAGGAAGGTGTTTTCGTTGGACCAGATATTAAACGGCTTATGGCTGATCCACAATTCATCACAACCATGACGGATCCTCAAAGAGAAGGGTGGATTGCCTTTAAAGAGGTCATAGAGACATTTTTAGGCAATAACAAAGACCCTAACTACAAACAAATCGTCAAAAGAATGTTAAAAGCATTTCAAGCTTTAGGTTGCCTAATGAGTTTAAAAGTACATTTTCTTCATTCCCACCTCGACTACTTTCCAGAAAATTTAGGAGATCTGAGTGAAGAGCAAGGTGAACGATTTCACCAAGATATTAAGGAGATGGAAAAAAGATACCAGGGAAGATGGAGCGTCTCATTGATGGCAGACTACTGTTGGACGCTTCAGAGAGACCTTCCAGATGCTTCCTACAAGCGAAAATGTACCAAAAGGAGTCTCACTGGGAAAAAGAAATGTGTTTAGTGCTTACTAATGAATGTATTTTAGATAAAAAAATAAGTTTTGTTACGCAATTAAAAAATTTTTTTTAGTCTTTTATCTTTGATTTTATGATAACTTGTTTAACATAGATACCTACATTGTCAGAAAACGTGACGTTCTATGACAAAATGAAAGTCATTTTTGGATTCAGTACACCCAAAAACATAAGAATTACGCAAAAAAAAACCAAAACAGCTCTCAATTTTTTTTTGCAGACTTGTGTAATATATTTAAATATTAGACTCCAATATTAGATAGAATAGAATATTAGACTTAATTATATTCAATTCTAACATGAGAGGGGATGAAAGGAGTCGATAGTAAATATTATCTTCTTTTAATAATACTATGAGAACTGCTTTAAGGTGTGATTTAAAATGGACAAACTTAAGACAGAATTAATTATAGTCTAACATGAAAGGTAAAGGAGGTGAGAATGAGAGTTAAAAGGATGGCTTCGTATGTTTCGTGTTATAGACCTTCTTCAGTATTCTGAACGACAAGGACTATTATTATATTTTTTTCTTACTTTTAATAGAAGGTGAAAGGGATAGGAGTGATTACAAATTATATAGTTCAAATAGTATTATAAGAAATTAGTCTGGTTTTTGGTTAAGGTAATAGACAAATGTGAAGCATAAATATATAACACACGATAGGAAAACAAGTAAGGAGTTGGAGAGGTGCTTTCAGCTAAATTGAGTTACAAGTTCTTTGCCAGATTCTAAGCCCAGGAATCTGAACATTATATTAATTTTTCAATATTTTCAACTGTAAGTGGGCGGGGGGCGCTGAGGGAATCGTTAAGTATTATTTAGTTTTTTAATTGAGTTATTTGACAAAATTTGAACATACTTATTTGTAGGGAAAGATATATGGGATAAGGAGGATGGGAAATTGGGGTTCGAGATTTATTGCATATCTATCGCAATATACATTCGTTTTAGGGTTTTCGGAGTCAAGGAATTTATATCTATAGCTCACCATAAAGTACTTATTGTGTAAATGCTCAGTTATAATGCTTAGATTCTTTATTCTTTAATGCGAAAATGTCAAATTCAGTATTTATGTTAGAACCACGTATTTGTAAAGGATTGTTAGGATTACACAGAAATACTTCAAACTATGAAAATGAAAAACGGGTAAAATTTCATAGGTACTTCCAATAAGGCCATTGTGTTACCTCTTCTAACAAGTCTATATTTCATACCTGCCAAAATTACTCATTTGTTACGCAAAAAGTTAGTGTCTCCAAAGTAGTTTAAACTCTAGCACTACAAGGCTAATTCTGTTGCAGCAAAACTGTATTTTATGTAGATGCTCAGGCAAAAGTCCAGAGTTTGATTAGTTACTTTGAGTTATTATCCGAAGACCTTTAGACGGCATGTGCCATATGTTAACGCCGGCAATACCTATGGATCGAATACTCTGGCTTTTATTGTATTTGGGAGGTCCATCTGGCTTTTATTGTATTTGGGAGGTCCACATCTAGATTGTAACCTTCCGAAGGCAGAGCAAGCAAACGAGATTATTCTTTCCAAGTCAGCCTATAAATTATTTTTTGATATTTCGATTTTTTGTCCTAAATATTATAAATAAAAATTCTTTCACTTTCCATTAAAAGTTCCTGGAGGTTATCTTCACTTTGGTTGGTTAAGTAATTGGTTTTAGTGAAGTTTTCTCTAGACTTGTTATTTAGTTCCATCAGAATTTCTTGTAATTCTTATTTCGTGCTGGCAATCAGAGTGACATTATCTACGAACCTTAAGTGATTTAATCGTTCACTGTCTGTTAGTATTCCTATATTTTCCCACTTTAACAATTTGAACATGTCAACGTGAATACCTTTGGGTATATCGAGTCGCCTTGTCTAATTCCTCTTTTAATTTTAATTTTATTTGTTTTTTCTTTAAACATGATTTGTGATGTGACATTATATATATATATATATATATATATATATATATATATATATATATATATATATATATATATATATATATATATATATACATATATATATATATATATATATATATATATATATATATATATATATATATATATATATATATATATATTGTACCGTGTGAATTGGTTGCCCCATACTTGGGGGCAATTTTGTAACATGTTTACTTGCCCGCACTTTGAGGCGCACCTTTTACAGCCCCGCTTTAAATTTCTGATAATGAATTGAGTGAATCCTGATTTTAAAAGAACTAAAGAAATTAAACATACACTAGCTCAGTTTTTCTTGGTAGAGTTATATGGGTAATAGATAATTGTTGTACGTCATTTTGGAATTAGTTTCTCGTTGTTAAAAAAATTTCGGTTGTACTAAATTTTTGGGCACCATTCATTTTAAAATAAAAAGGATCTACTTTCAGCTAAAAAAATGAAAAAATACTGAAGTGTTATGCAGTTGTTAATAAAAAGAATTTTTCTGGTACAACCCTTTTATCCTGAAAAGTAAGATAGGTATTCAGTGAGACACTAGCTTTAATCAACAAAAAAAGGTTTATTAATGATTTAAATTAACTCTAGCAGTTTAGTAATTACAAAAACTTTAGCCTAAAAGGTAGTTATTACTAAATACAGTCCTGAAATCAGACATTTTACTTTTAAAATTTTGCTACACCCGATATTGAAAGTTCGTGACGGTCACTTTACGTTTTATCAGTTCAATTCGATGCTAAATCACTTATATGCGGGAAATAGGTCTACTGATGAATATTTTGGTGACTTACGGTTTTCCTACGGGCTTCTAGGCCTTAAATTGAACACTTAAAACCGCTTTCACACATTCCATCACTAGTTTATCGGTACTGCTTCACGACGAGAAGAGCCTACAACGGCCACTTCATGTTAAAAAAAACAAAGCCCACTACGGCTTAATGATTTAAACTCGTACTCGACTTGGCTCTCGATAAAATTGAAAAAGCCTCCACTGCGGCTGGATGAACAAAGCCTGGCTGCGGCTTGATCGGTAAAAAAACCAACTACGGCTACTGATTGCAGAACAGCCTTCTGCCACTACATGTTGGAAATAACTTCGGCGGCGGCTTCATGGGAAAAGCCTGGTCTGCGGCTCGATGGAAAAAAAGCCTTCTCGGCGGCTAGATGTAAAAAGCCATCTCGGCGGCTCGGTAAAAAAAAAGCCTTCATCTGCGTTCTCCGGACCCTTAAATAATCCGTGAGAACTACGTCTCTAAAATGGCTACGCCGGATACAAACATTTGACCAATCACGACGTACCACGAATTCGATAAATTCGGTTGGAAACCCGCACTGCACGCTGTACCATGAGCGGCTAGACATTCCAGTGTAATACACTGCTCGATACAAAAATGAAAAGAAGTACACTATAAAGCCAAAAATCAGTAACATTTCATACTCTTAAAATCTAGGAAAAAATGAATGTTACAATATATATATATATATATATATATATATATATATATATATATATATATATATATATATATATATATATATATATATATATATATATATATATATAAAGGGTTACAGGAAAAGTCGTCCTAGATAATTAAGGACGTTATAGTTTAGGTCGTTTCTGACCGATTTGACATGATGTCCTAAACTTAACCGTTTTCGAGATATTGAAGTTTAAAGATTTTCTAAAAAAAACATGTTTTTTTTTGCTTTTATATCGATTTTTTTTATTAGAGGTTCTCGAGTGCGATTTTTTGGTTATTTTTAGTTAGTCTGTATGTCAAATATCAAAAATCATCAAAAAAAATTTGAACTAGTTACTAACAGTTTCAAATGGCGGCTTGTTAATGTTTCTAAATTACGAATTTTTACCAAGTGTTTCTTACTTTAAATCAATAAAGAGAAAAAAAAAATGTATGGAAGTTATTCTGCAAATTATTTTAAAAACTTTTACGTCTTTTTAGCGATCTAAAACGGTATAATATCTACTGGATCTATTAAAAATTCTAAGAAAATGAGATTTCAATAGGCCCAAATGTAGAGTAACATAATAATAGAATTTAGATACTACCAATTACCGGTTTACTACCTGCACCTTCAAACAATAAAAAGGGTTGGGTAAGCATTTTTTTCCGGTCGGGGTACTCTCTGTGCGAGTGACATTTTCTGTTCACTAAACATTATTGAATGATTTTTAGTCTGCTCATGCGATTCGTCCGTGGTAGATGTGCTATACTGTGCTTTTCAAAAATATCTGTGATTCATCTTCTGACTGTATGAATTGGCTCGTAACTGGATTTTGATCTCTGCTTGTGAATATGGCAATGTATACCAACGAGGAATATGCTGACATCCTAATGTGTTACGGATTTTGCGAAGGAGTGTCGTCGCGTGCACGTGATGAATACATACTGCGATATCCTACTCGTCGTGTACCTGATGTTAGCGTATTTGATGGAACTTATCGAAGACTACGAGAAACTGGTTCCGTACAAAGACGGCGGACTGACATGGGACGACGACGTATCTTCGACGAAGACAAAGAAAACGAAATACGACGTCTCTTTGAGGTGGACCCAACCACATCTACAAATGTTGTCGCACAACAGCTTGGTATTTCGCAGTGGAAGGTATGATTTGTAATGCATACTGTTGGGCAACACCCTTACCACTATACGCCCGTGCAAGTCATTGAAGAAGGGGATCCGTTGCGACGATTAGAATTCTGCAGATTTATGCTCAATACCGATGTCGAAAATGCATCTTTTTTTTAAGAAAATACTATGGACTGACGAGTCGAAATTCGACAAAGACGGTCTTACAAACTACAATGCCCACTATTGGGCTTCTAAAGAGGAAGGCAACCCAAATAAAAAAACCGGTCAAGTGCAAGTTGAACTTGCACAATTAGTGTTCCGTACGTTGATTGTTTTTAAAATAAAAATTTTTGTTAGGGTGGTATAAAATGATCAGTGACTTCACAAAACACACCCCAAATGAGTTTTTAACAAAGTTTGTTTCCAATCTTTACTGAAAACTGGCGACCTTAAAATTTTGTTTTTTTTTATATACCAAATAAATTATTAAAGGAAACGCACTCGTGATAATTTTCGTTCAATCTATACCCCGTGGGGAATATTCCAGAATTTTTTCAAAATTTTTTGATCAGTATTTTTCGAGATAAGGTAGGGGACAGCGATTTTTTAAAAGTAATACGAAGAAAAGTGTGCGCAAGTATTACATTATATATATATATATATATATATATATATATATATATATATATATATATATATATGTATGTATGTATATATATATATATATATATATATATATATATATATATATATATATATATTTTACTCGTGTTTTCACAAGCTTTCATTTGACACCACACTCAATGACCTAGTAAAAAATTTTTTTTTTCACTTCCGATTTCACCCCTCAAAACGAACCCCTTAAGTCAAAAGTTATGTTATGGTGGTATAAAATGATCAGTGACTTCACAAAACACACCCCAAATGAGTTTTCAACAAAGTTTGTTTCCAATCTTTACTGAAATCTGATGACCTAGAAATTTTTGTTTTTTTTATATACCATATAAACTATTAGAGGTAATGCACTCGTGATAATTTTCGTTCAATCTACACCCCGTGGAGAATATTCCAGAATTTTTTCGAAATTTTTTGTTAAGTTCTTTTCGAGATAAGGCCCGGGACAGCGATTTTTCGCGAATTTTTTAAAAATAATACAAAGAAAAGTACGCGCAAGTATAATATTATATATATATATTTTTTACTCGTATTTTCACAAGCTTTCATTTGACACCACACTCGATGACCTAGTAAAAAATTTTTGTTTTTCACTTCCGACTTCATCCCCCAAAACTAACCCCTTAAGTCAAAATTTAATTCTCAAAACTACATGGCTCCGATGAGGCCATCAATTCCTATATTACTACCAAATTTCACCTTTCTATGTCAAATAGTTTCCGAGAAAATCGGGTGTGACAGACAGACAGACAGACAGACAGACAGACAGACAGACAGACAGACAGACAGACAGACAGACAGACAGACAGACAGACAGACAGACACCGAAGTGATCTTATAAGTGTTCCGTACGGAACACTTATAAGATCGAAAGGATCACAAACAAGATTCAGCTTAAATGTGTGGATGGGTATAATTTCAAATTATTTGGTTGGGCCATTCTTCCTGCCAGATAATTTGAATGGCGAGGAATACGATAATTTTTTGCGGAACGATTTACCTAATTTGATAGAAGATCTACCTATTGGTTTGAGACAAAACATGTACTTTCAACACGATGGCTGCCCAGCTCACTACAGAGAAAGTGTTCGTGCATGGCTCAATGACAATTATCTCAACAAATGGATTGGAAGAGGCGGACCCATATCTTGGCCGGCGAGAAGCCCAGACCTAACACCGGTGGATTTTTATGTGTGGGGTCACATCAAAAGTCTCGTATACGACCAGATGACTCCTATCGAAAACGTGGATGTCCTAAGACAAAAAATAATTGATGCGGCTGACGAAATGAGGCGGACCTCACAACCAGCGTTGTGAAAAGTAATTTAAGAAAAAGAATGAGAATTTGTGTTAGAAAATAGGGGCGACCATATAGAACGTGAATTATAATTAATAAAAAATATTAAATTACAAGGTTTTTTTGTTTTATTTGTGTATTTTTTCGTATTTTCACCTAGAATTAAAAATTTACCTTTTGCTACCCGAGCCCGCTTTAGGTGTCATTCTGTGTACAGTTTTTCTATTAAACTCCTAGTATTATACCTTTTTTGATAGCTAAAAAGACGTAAAAGTTTTTAAAATAATTTGCAGAATAACTTCCATATATTTTTTTTTTCTCTTTATTGATTTAAAGTAGGAAACACTTGGTAAAAATTCGTAATTTAGAAACATTAACAAGCCGCCATTTGAAACTGTTAGTAACTAGTTCAAATTTTTTTGATGATTTTTGATACTTGACATACAGACTAACTAAAAATAACCAAAAAATCGCACTCGAGAACCTCTAATAAAAAAAAAATCGATATAAAAAGCAAAAAAAAACATGTTTTTTTTAGAAAATCTTTAAACTTTAATATCTCGAAAACGGTTAAGTTTAGGACATCATGTCATAGAGTCAAATCGGTCAGAAACGACCTAAACTATAACGTCCTTAATTATCTAGGACGACTTTCCCTGTAACCTGTATATATAGAAACTAGTCCATTTCTGTAGTTAAAAATTTTCTAGCCATATTTTTTTTTGATTTGCCAGACTTCACTTCCATAAGATAAATTGCTTTTCACAATGGTATCATATATTCGGAATTTTGTTTTCTTTGAAATACTGTTTTGCTATAAAATAGAGTTGAGCATTCCAATTATCTTTTTTGGGATTGTTTTATCATGCCTACCGTCCTCTCATACGTTAACGCCTAGGTATACATTCTTATCGCATGATTTTATGGCGCTGCCTGCTTCTATATCTGATTCTCGAATTTCTCCCACGATACACAGATCTTCTATTTTTTGATATAACCTGGTCTTCATGATCCTCGTCTTCAGGATCTTCAGCTATCACTGATAGCTGAAGTTCCTCATCTTCATGATCTTCAACTATCACTGCGCAGTGCAGTGCGAATGAAGTATTATTATTAAAAGGTATTTTCATTAATTTACAACTGGTTTTTCAGTGCTCAAATACGGTGGCTAAATAGATATTGAAGAGTAATAGGGACATGCAGCATCCTTGTCTTAAACCCTCTGTAAATTTAAAGGTATGACTAAGGTTTTTACCCAACTTTACTTGAGATTCTGCTCCTTTTTATAACTCTTGTATGGCTTTTACTACAGGGACATTGATGTTGGTTTACTGCAGTACTTCAATTCAATCTATTAATTGGTACAGTGTCGTACGCCTTTGCCAAATCAATAAAAACTAGATGTGTTTCTCTATTAATCGATGTTCTTTTTTCAAGTAGTTGGGTAATGCAGAAGATATTACCAATCTTCCGGCCCAAAAACCTGATTTGTTCTTCTGACTGATAGTGTTGATAATCATTTAGTGCTAGCTAATTCACTATTTTGCTATACAAATGCAGATTACAGACTTACTTTCGTATATATTAAGATAATCCATGCTACTTTCCATTCAGACGGCATATCTTCCCTATTTAAACATCTTTCCATAAGTACAGTTATTACTGATATTAATTTACGTGAAACATATTTGATTATTATAGCGGGAATTTCACTAGGACCTGATGCAATTTTGTTTTTTAGGATTCTTATAGCTGTCCTTGCCACCGTAAAATATTATTTCGTAAAATCGAATGATTTTCTTAGACTATCAGGTCAGAAACTATTAATAGCTAAGATTAAAAAAAACTATCCTGTTATTTGTTGGTTCATAATTCTTGAAACTCCATAAAATCCTTTTACAAAATTTTTGAATTTTAATTATTTTTTGACAAGGCAAAGAAAGACCACTAATAAATTGGCACATATAAGGGAAATGTTTGAAAATTAATTGACCAACATTAAGTGCATAGTTTTTAATTAGAAAAATAGCTGACACTATCCTACTCAGCAATATTATGCCGTTTGCAATACAGAATAAGTGATCCACAAAAATAACATGCACACAGGAAAACTGTTAGGTACCATATTTAAGTTTCTAATCTTTTACGGACATATCCTCTATACGTGCTCATAAAATATGAATGAACTATAATCCCACTATATTAAATTTTAAAAAAATCTTAGATTTAGCCAAAAAGCTTTTCAAAAAATACATAGTGTTTTGTTACATAAATTATAGAGATTTTCGGGCTCATAAAAAAAATATTTAAAACCTATGAATTAAAAGCAAAAAAATACCCCTTAGAAATAAAAAGTAAGGCAGGAGCAATGGTTTCTTTATGAAGGCAAAGAATGAGAAACCAAGATAAAGATGTATTAAATGTAACTTTAGATGAAAGGTTAGAAACATATTTTTTAGTAAGTCTTCAGAAAGTAACTTGTTTTTTTTTCTGAACAAAATAATTAGACTTTCAGATTCGTATGTACAAAAATATTCGGTAATGGTCGCCTCCTTGGAAATTTATTTGATAATATTCAAAATAAGTTTTGAAGATTTACTGCATATAACATGTAAGTATTACTGCTGAGTTAATATAATGAATACATTTTTTTAATTTCGATGTTCATAGCCTGCATAGCGTATTATCCCGGATGGCGTTCTAAAATTAAACTTAACTTTCCTAATAACAGATATATATATATATATATATATATATATATATATATATATATATATATATATATATATATATATATATATATATATATATATAGGAAAATCTCCCTTGGGCGGACACCAACGGGACCGACCAAAAGTATCCATTCAAGAGGTGGGTCCGCTTAAAAGAAATAAAAAAAAAATCGTTTTTTTAATGGAAACTGTAATTAAAGAATTTAAGACATTTCAAACATATTTACGTAGGTACATATTTTAAAATAAACAAAAAACTTATAACTTAAGGAAAAAACAAAGACTTGTTACCTTTAGATACATATAAAATATAATAGGGTCACTTTAATGACGCAAAAATTCATATACAGTTGTTTGTCTTCTCTTTTTCTTTAAAATGGTGTCCACAAATCGTATTTCTAATTTGGAAAGAAGCTCCAAAGACTTTGTATCTCCGTGATCTTCGGCAAAACTTTTAAGCTTCTTGGTTGGGGTAATAGCTTCACCATAATTTGGGATAGCATCTGTTGGTACTGGAACCACATCGATATCAGAATCTTCGGAAAGTCCTTGTATTTCAACTGGATTTTCAATTTCTTGTTCTAAATCTGGATTTTCAACGTACAAATTTTCATCATTAAGGTTTTCATTATCAGTCAACTCCAACAAATTCTTATTTTTGAGAACATCTGCAAGTACGTTAAGTAGTTAGTCATCTTCTGGATCAGATGTAACAGCCTCAGTTAACTGGTCTTCACTTTACATATTTTCATGCTTAAATCCCGCTTTACGGAAGCAATTTTTAACTGTTTCCTTGGTTACTTGTTCACAAGCGGTTTTTATAAAGTACACTGCATCCAATGGCGTAATTTTCTTAATTAAATCAAAAGCTGTACTAGCAGTTTCAATGTTTACTATCAGGTGTTTTAGTACTAGACTTCAGTAATAAATTTTAAAATTTTGTTACAATTCCCTGGTCAAGTGGTTGACAAGCTGATGTACAGTTAGGAGGCAGAAACAAGATTTTTATATTTTTTAAGCGGATGTCTTTTGGATGAGATCCTGCATTGTCTAAAAATAACAAAATGTTTCTTTTTCCTTTTGTCATTTTCCAATCAAGATTTTGCAACCGCTCTATCATAATTTCTCCTGTCATTCAAACTTTCTTATTATATTTCCAAGTTACAGGCAGGTTATTTATGTATACTCTGGGTTTAGTTGCCTTACCAATGACTAAGAGTTTTTCTTTTTCTCCCGTCATATTTGCACAATGCAAAATTGTAAACCTCTCTTTGAGATATTTGCCAACAAAACATTTTTCTTTTTTTAATGTTAGCATTTTGTTGGGTAGAGTCCTAAAATACAAGCCTGTCTAATCGACATTATACAAGTTTCTCGGTGAATATCCCTTAATTAAAGAAGGGCATTTTTCCCAGAATGGTGAAGCATTTTCAGCAATAACCGAAGCTCCTTTCTCCTGAAATCGCTTTAAAACTTATGTTGTTGCGGATTCTAAATTTATTAATTCAACCAGAAGAAGCACTGAATGTAGAATGCCTCAGAGACTCGGTTATTTCTTTTGCTTTGCATCGTATTAGCGGACCTGTAAAAAACATTAACATTAAGTTTTTTTCATTTTTGTCACGACAAGCTTTTACCCCTTTTATCCATTCTTTGAATTGATATAAAAAGAAAATCAACACACTAATTCCAGAAGCGAGCTGCTATAAACGAGTTATAACACAACTGGTCAATTTTAATACCAGTCAAAAAGCTTTTTTTTTTAATTCAAATTGCTGTTCAACATCCGCTTGTTCAGAAGGATTGCTTCTTGTTTAATTATAATGGCAACTTGTGTTTTCCGATATTAAAACGCTTGGATAAGTCCCTTACACTTAACTTTTCCTTAATGTGAACTTCAACAATCTCAATTTTTCGTTTAAGCGTGAGAATTTTTCTATTTAGAGCCATTTCTACAATGAATGTGTCACCCACTGTGTTTCTTTTTCGCATAGGCGTCAGACTAATATTAAATCCGCACGTGTACCGAAAAATTGAGATCGGTAAAACCCCGGTTTACTCGAAGAAGTCCCTCAGTGAAGGCAGGTAGCGAAGTTGGCGCGCAGCGCGGTTGGGAAACGCGACAGTAATACTCGCCACAGAAAAATGAGACAAAACCTTTATTTTTTATTGTTTTTTGTCAGATTAAGAGAACAATCCGTTCAAGGGAGGTGTCCGTGTAACAGGAGTGTCTGCGACGGGGAATTTCACTGTATATATATTCTCGTCTTGATACACTTCTCAGACTAAGCTCTCTCGTACTGTATCTTTATAAAAGATAAATAATAATAATAGTTATCTAAATTAATTAAATGTTAGCCTTATTGCCATATATATCGAAGGTATTTAATATTAAATTTTGATTCACATTTATGATAATATTAAAGCATTATTTTAGGAACAACACATACAACAAGAGAGACTTTAAAGTGATACAAAAATTATGTTGTCTTGTATATTTTGTAGTCTTGCCTGAAAATTTTCCAGACGGTTCCTTTATAGCATATATTATGATGAAAGCTTTTAATCTAATTAAAAGAAACTGCTTATAGTACAAGCTTTCACAGTTAATTAAAAAATTGATAAAGCAACTATATTTATTAGTGGAGAATAACAACATTTAAAAATAACGAAATAAAAAGTACGCTAAATTAAACAAATTAGTAGAAGGTAGTAACAGATTTCTGGCATTTTTTAGTGTTCCGTACGGAACACTTATAAGATCACTTCGGTGTCTATCTGTCTGTCTGGTTGTCTGTCTGTCTGTCTGCCTGTCTGTCTGTCACACCCGATTTTCTCCGAAACTATTTGTCATAGAAACTTGAAATTTGGCAATAATATAGGAATTGATGGCCTCATCAGAGCCATGTAGTTTTGAAAGTTAAATTTTGACTTAAGGGGTTAATTTTGGGGGGTGAAATCGGAAGTGAAAAAAAAAATTTTTTACTAGGTCATCGAGTGTGGTGTCAAATGAAAGGTTGTGAAAACACGAGTAAAAAATATATATATAATGTAATACTTGAGCGCACTTTTCTTTGTATTATTTTCAAAAAATCGCGAAAAATCGCTGTCCCGCGCCTTATTTCGAAAAGAACTTATCAAAAAATTTTGAAAAAATCCTGGAATATTCTCCACGGGGGGTAGATTGAACGAAAATTATCACGAGTGCATTACCTTTAATAATTTATCTGGTATTTAAAAAAAAACAAAAATTTCAAGGTCATCAGATTTCAGTAAAAATTGGAAACCAACTTTTTTGAAAACTCATTTGGGGTGAGTTTTGTGAAGTTACTGATCATTTTATACCACCGTAACATAAATTTTGACTTAAGAGGTTCGTTTTGAGGGGTGAAATCGGAAGTGAAAAAAAAATTTTTTTACTAGGTGGAGTGTGGTGTCAAATGAAAGCTTGTGAAAACACAAGTAAAAAAATATATATATAATGTAATACTTGCGCACACTTGTCTTCGTATTACTTTTAAAAATCGCGAAAAATCGCTGTCCCCTACCTTATCTCGAAAAGTACTGATCAAAAAATTTTGAAAAAATTCTGGAATATTCTCCACGGGGTATAGATTGAACGAAAATTATCACGAGTGCATTACCTTTAATAATTCAACTTTGTTGAAAACTCATTTGGGGTGTGTTTTGTAAAGTCACTGATCATTTTATACATCTGTAACAAAATTTTTTTATTTTAAAAGCAATCAACATACGGAACACTAATTGCGCAAGTTTAACTTGCACTTGACCGGTTTTTTTTTTATGTATTGGGTGACTGCAAAAGTTCGTGCCCGGTTAGAAACCAAATTAAATTCACATTTTCATGAAAAATAGTATTTATTAATCAACATTGTACTCTCCATCATTTTCTATAACTGTCTTATATCGTTTTACAAGTTTTTGAATTCCTTTTTTGTAGAAACTGCGTGGTTTCTCTTCAAGGAAAGTCGTAAGGTAGTTTTTGACTTCTTTCATAGAATCAAATTTTTTACCAATCAAATTATCTTGCAGAGAACAAAACAGATGACAATCTGAAAGGGCAAGGTTAGGGGAATACGGCAGGTGCTGAAGAATTTCACCTTTTAACTCCCTAAATTTAATTCAACCTTTGCCATAGATTCTGCTCTTTCACTTCCATGCTTCCAGCCTCTTTTTTCAGTGTTCCGTACGGAACACTCATAAGATCACTTCGGTGTCTGTCTGTCTGTCACACCCAATTTTCTCCGAAACTATTTGTCATAGAAACTTGAAATTTGGTAATAATATAGGAATTGATGGCCTCATCAGAGCCACGTAGTTTTGAAAGTTAAATTTTGACTTAAGGGGTTAATTTTGGGGGTGAAATCGAAAGAGAAAGAAAATTTTTTTTACTAGGTCATCGAGTGTGGTGTCAAATGAAAGGTTGTGAAAACACGAGTAAAAAATATATATATAATGTAAACTTACGCGCACTTTTCTTTGTATTATTTTTAAAAAATCGTGAAAAATCGCTGTCCACCCGACTTATCTCGAAAAGTATTTACCAAAAAATTTTGAAAAAATTCTAGAATATTCTCCACGGGATGTAGATTGAACGAAAATTATCACGAGTGCATTACCTTTAATAATTTATCTGGTATTTAAAAAAAAAACAAAAATTTCAAGGTCATCAGATTTCAGTAAAGATTGGAAACAAACTTTGTTGAAAACTCATTTGGGGTGTGTTTTTGTGAAGTCACTGATCATTTTATACCACCCTAACAAAAATTTTTATTTTAAAAACAATCAACGTACGGAACACTAATTGTGCAAGTTCAACTTGTACTTGACCGGTTTTTTCTTATTAAGTTGTTATACACAACCCATCTTTCACCTCCAGTTATGACTTAATCCAAGAAAGATTTGTTTTGTTAAAGGACGAAGTGAGAAATGGCTGTGGAAACAAGGTTCAGTTTGTTCCGTTCTGTCAAAACGTGCGGAATCCATATATTGAGTGTCGAAGTATATCTAAGTTGCTTTAAATGACGAAATGCAGTCGAATTGTCAATATTTAATCTCTCAGTAATCTCTTCAGTGGTAACCTGTGGATTACTAAGTCATAGCCGAAAATCTAGGTGATTTGCAGCATATGTTACGAGAATTAGAACAGAAATCAAGTAAAGTTGGTCTAAAAATGAATTTGAACAAGACCAAAATCATGTGTAACAAAGACCCACACATAATAATTAACAACTACCAAATTGAAAATGTTGTTGAAAAATACATTTATCTGGGCCACCAAATACAACTGGAAAGAGAAAACCAAACCAGTGAAATGCATAGAAGGAGAAGGGTGGCATGGTCTGCATTCGGAACATTTCCTTAAAGCTTAGATCGAAAATATTCGATCAATGTGTTCTTCCAATGCTTACGTCCGGATGTCAGACTTGGACTTGGACAAAGCAAAGCCTAAAAAGAATATTAGTTACACAAAGTGCTATAGAGGGGCAAACGATTGGCATATCTTTGAAAAACAGAATGACCAATGAATGAATTAGACGAACAACAGGAATGACAGATGCTGTTGAAACAATCACCACTTTAAAGTGGAATTATGCAGGACATATCGCGAGATGCACCGACTCAAGATGGAACAATATCATCCTTCATATACCGGGAAGAGAAAAAGGGGCCGTCCACCAACACGCTGGATAAGTGATCTAAAGTTGAAGGCCGGGCTGAGCTGGATCAGAGAAGCGCAAAATATTTTTTTTTTTTTTTTTTTTATGGGTCTAGCACACGTGCTGCAGGGAAGTCCCTAAAGCGCTCCAGGAGCGGCACGAGTGTGGAAAAAGCGATTCACGTTGTTCTTGAATCGCTGTAAATTGTACTCGGTGGGAAACACAGCGCTGGGCAAATTATTCCAAAGGGATGACGTTCTCCATATAAAAGATTGCTTGAAAAGCGTTGTACGCGGAGTAACAAGCTGAACCTCATACGGATGCGAAGCACCAGCGCGACGTGTATTTCTAACATGCACCGCTTTGGGAGGAATTAAGCGGGCTACATCCTTCGAACACTTTCCATGAAAATACTTGTAGAACAGACTCAAGTCGCCAACCGTTCTTCGATGTTCCAGCGAATCAAGGCCGCCTGTCAATTCCGGGTCCCCAATCAGACGGACCGCTCTTCTCTGAACAGAATCCAACAAATGCAGTGTATGTTTGGGAGCGGAGCCCCAAACGTGGGAGCAGTATTCCATAGTTGGTCGAATTTGGGCTTTGTAAAGAATTAACAGTTGTTGTGGGGTGTAAAGCTTTCTGGTTCTAAATAATATTCCCAACTTTTGAGAAGCTCTCCTTGCTATGCCTGCAACATGTTCATGCCAAGATATATTTGCTCCCAAACTGACCCCCAACAAATTGAGCGACGATGCTAGGGGAATGGAGTGCCCCGACATAACTATGTCGGGTTCAGCAACGTTAACTTTTTTAGAAAAAACTGCCGCTTGGGTTTTTGTAGAGTTAAATTCCACTTGGTTACTGTCACCCCAAGATAGAATTTCTTCCAGGTCTTTGTTAAGTTGAACGACCTCCTGCTGTCTGCGGATATTCGCCTGAGCAGCCGATGTCCGAGCGTTCAAGGTGAATGAAGAGACAAGCGTACTGTCATCTGCAAAGCTATAGATTGGATTCCCGGTCTTTTCCAGCAGATCGTTAATGTAAATGAGAAAGAGGGTAGGAGACAGTATGGAGCCCTGGGGCACACCGGCGTCGATAGTGAGGGTGTTAGAAAGAAATCCGTCGACTGCCACTCGTAAAGAACGCTCTCTGAGGAAACATGAGAGCCACAAACAGAACCTTTCAGACATACCATAAGAGCGTAACTTAGCCAACAGTCCATCGTGCCAAACACGGTCGAATGCCCTGGATATGTCAAGAGCAACCGCTCGAGACTCTCCAAAGTGTTCAATTGCGTTGTTCCAAACATGTGTTACATAAGTCAGAAGATCTCCTGTTGATCTATGTTTACGAAAACCATATTGGTGATCGCTAATAATATTGAATCGTTCAAGATATTTTAGAAGATGCTCATTGATAACCTTTTCCATGACTTTCGATATTATTGAAAGCAGTGAAACTGGTCGGTAGTTATTTGGCAAGGTCTTCTTACCTTTTTTAGGTATGGGCTGAACCGTGGCACCTTTCCAACAGGACGGAAATATTCCTTTTCTGTAGGATAGGTTAAAAAGTCTACAGAAAACTGGTGTTAGTTCCCTTGCACAGTTTTTGAGAACTATGGCAGGTATTCCGTCAGCGCCAGAAGCCTTCTTGGTGTCTAGCTTCATTAAAATACGCTTTATGATGCGCTGTCTGAAGACAACATCGGGCATCCTTGACTGCAATATGGGAATAGTAGGTGGTGTTTTTCCTTGGAAATCGACAGTAGAATGTGAAGCAAAGAGTTCAGCCAACAAGTTCGCTCTCTCAACAGGTGTGGTTGCAATGGAATTATCTGGCCGTGTGAGTGGTGGTATGGTGGATTTGGTAAAATTTTGACTAACTGCCTTAGCGACTGCCCAAAAGGCCCTGGAATTGTTGGGACAAGCGAGAAGTTTGTTTCTAATTCGTTGATTGTGTGCCTCCTTGGTTTCGTCGATAATTCCCTTGCATCTATTCCGGGCATGAACAAAGATGTTACGATTTACGGTGTTAGGATTTTCACGCCATTGTCGGTAGGCAATATGTTTAGAAGCAACAGCTTCTTTGCATTTTCGGTCGAACCAAGGCTTGCCGTTGGAGGAGCATTTCTTCGAAAAAGGGATGTAAGCTTCCATACCAGCCAAAATAACATCGGAGACCTCCCTGGCGCAGTCAGATGGGTTATCGGATCGAAAACAAACGTCCATCCAAGGGGAAAGTTCGAAAGTATTCCATGAGATCTTCCTATTTAGCAGATTTGTAGTGCCAAATCTTGCGCGGCCTAGGCGCCTCTCTGTCACTGATTGGCAGGATACTCGATGTCGAAAGCAGTTTATGGTCGGAAGAACCTAACGGCGGATTTACGGTGACCGTGTAAATCTCCGGATTGGTGGTTAAAAACAGATCAAGAAGACTGGCGAACTCCCCGTCTCGATCAGGGATCCGTGTTGGTTCGTCAATAAGCTAAGTTAAGCCATAACTGACTGAGAATGATTCAGCTTCACGACCTTGTTCGTCGGTAGTATTTGAATATTTAAGCCAGTTGATATTGTGGACATTAAAGTCGCCCAGGATGGCAATTTCGGCACTTGGATAGTTACTTTGTAAATAGCCCAATAGGATAAAATGCGGGACGTCTATGTTCACAAATGGACGGTTGGTATGGGCCTTTGAGACTGAGATTAAGAAGTCACGGATAAAGTCATTATCAATGCCGGGAGATCGCCCAGAACGAAGTTTATCATTTAGAATGGAATCACTCACCATTTCGAAATCGACCAAATCACTTTTTAACTGTCATAAGAACAGATCTAAATAAACGTCTTGAATATTTTTTGTTGCAATTCCCTTTTTAAATTCATATAACATAACACAACATGACGAAAATGTAACTTTTCATTTTCCATTTTGAATATTAACCTTGCACACATCATTTATATATATATATATATATATATATATATATATATATATATATATATATATATATATATAATTTTAGCTTATGTTAACTCACGACGCATTTAGACAATATTATGATTATTAAAGGAACATCAGCAGTGCATGCTTCTGTCATATATGTTATGAATAGAGCATATCATTTTCAAAAATAGAGAAAGGAAGAATGTAGCGTCACATACTCTGGCTTATTTTTTCACCTTAACCTAATGTTTTACCCGTAAAAGAAGTAAACAGTTTGTTAATAATATCTATATTTAGTATTTATTGAAATAAAGTTTGAAACAAATTAAAATAATAAACATTTATTCATATTACAATAAATAATTTCACAAAGGGAGATGCCACTTAAAAAAAAATACGGCACTGTTTAGTCAGGAATAGAATTATTTTATCTAACTAGAAACGCTATTTGTATCCATATTTCAATGAAAACATACCCAGACTAAAATAAAAATATATTTAATTTTATGAAGTTATTTAGGTTCAACTTATTTTGTCTAAATAAAGAAAACTACAAACTTTTATTTTCATATTACAGCTGCTATACACACAAACAGATTCACGAAAGAACATTTTTGTACTGAACAAAAAAGAAATATTTTTAGATAAACAAATAAACCAACTGTCTATTAGGGTTTGACAATTTAGATTGGTAAAGAATTTGCTAAAAAAGTCTTGAAAACTTGTAATTTCCCGTGCTTTCTGCATCAAATATTAGAAATAAAATTAATTAATAATAAAATACTTTCCATCTATTAAAGAATTTATAGAAAATGTTGTTACAAGAAATTTGCAATCATTCGGTTCACTTTCTAATATTGTTTTATTGAAACGTACTCGTTTATAATATTTAATAATATTTTGTAATTAACTTTTTCATAGTAAAATGGAAACTATTGTTGAGTGTAAATTATGTTTTAAAGACGAGAAAAGTGATTTATTTTCGCAGTACTTCCCTTATAATCACACAGTTCTAAAATACATACTGAATTTAACATTATCAAAATAGAAAATTCGGTTGAAACCTAATAATTCACACTCAATATTATTTCTTTGATAATTGGAAACAATAAAAAAAATAATAGTATTCGCTATTCTTTCATTATTTTCATTCATATTTCTCAACTCTCAATACCCTAAAAAGAACACACACACATACCACAATATATTCGAAGCAACCCCTCTAATCCCCTCTCACGACCCCTTAAATGTGTAGATAATTATAATTTCTAAATTTGGTAATTATCTCAGTCAAAGACCAGGAAAAATTCTCATAATATTGTTGAAACTCTAACATATTTAACCACCCCCTTTCGGTTTCATCCTCTAAGCTCGGAAACGACAGGTACTTTTTTTGCTTTCAATAAGTCACCTAAAAAAGCCTGTCAAAAACAGAATAATCCAAGCCCGTTTGGATATACTAACAGATATAATAAATTTTTAAAGACGAAAAATAACACAACTTAAAACTGATACTTCTCTCCAGTTACTATTTTTGTTAAAATTAAAAATAATAAGAAAGTAACTTAAATTTCAAATTATTCAATTCCAAGTACCCAACCCCTTTTCCCTCAATTTCCTATATATTTGAATACAGGTAACTTTACTTAAAATTTGTATATTATGTCAATCAAAAACCAGAAAAAAATACCATAATCATTTTGCAAGTATTTAAAATGTATCGAAATCTCCCTTCTTTTGAAGTAATATCACTCAAAAACTATAGGCTTCTTTCGTACTCCAACTATTATAAATGTATTGTATTATTTTTAGTAGATTTTAGCAGCATCATCAGAATTTTTGTCCTGCAAGTTTAGACAATTTTAAGATGTTGAGTAATTGAGTAGTTTTATTCCTGTTTTTAATTATTCATGTTTTTTTTTTATTTTCCAGGTTAAACATTGCTTATTCCCAGGAAATATGAAATATGTATTAAAAAATAAATATAAATTTTTACATAATAGGCATTGCGGGTCGTGATCAAATATGATAAATTAACAACAATGTTACAGCTTAACATATCTCTATTCGTTTATTGTAAAACAACTGAAAATAGGCAAAGCCCATTTTTCAGCAGTCTACCCACTGTTCTCTTATTCGTCCATCCATCTCGAGACGCGTTTCGCCGTATCACGGCTCATCAGTCGGGCTAGGATCGACAAAAAAGAGAACAGAATTTCTAATACTTATTCCGGTACTTGCGGAACACAATGGTAAGATACAACGAATTGTACCAAATACGCATACCTAGTACTCAATCGGAAGCTGACACGGCAGCCACAAGCCAACAGGGTGGTTCGCACAGCCTCCACTAAAGGCAGGCAGCGCGATTTTGCGAGGGATTAACCTCAGATCTTATGTGGTTTATTGTAAAACAACTGAAAAATAGGCAAAGCCCATATTTTAGCAGTCCACCCACTGTTCTCTTATTCGTCCATCCATCCCAAGACGTGTTTCGTCGTATCACGGATGATCAGTCGGGCTAGGATCGACAAGAGAACAGAATTTCTGTTCTTATTGAATTTGATTAAATTTTAAGGAAATAAAAATTAAAAATTACAAATTTTAAACAATAGGAAAAATAAAGGAGAAATTATGCAGGATTATATAATACGCGGAAATTAAAAATCCTTCCAAAAATATCACTGCGCCACTGATTTAGCCTCAAAAACTCAGTCATAATAGTAAGTCATAAGATAATGACAAATGCCCCCAAATTAAAAATTTCTTATTTTACCCTTTTATCTTCCAATCTTTTTGTTTTATTCACCTCTGCCTCTATGTGCATTAATCCAACCAAGGTTGTCCAAATGTCGAAACACATGCTTGTTTGACGATACTTTCAAATAACGCAATAACTGCTATCTATATATAAACAGTGCTTGGATTTCAATGAGTCAGTTCCAACCGAAGTCGGTAGAAAATGCTGTTTAAAATAAATATGTGCAACCGCTAAATTATTAAATTGTTTTTAATTTTTATTAATATTGAACAAAACTATTATTTCCAGTCGTCAAGCCGAAGCAATCAGACAATGAAGAATAATTGTGAATATAAAACCCCCACTACAATTCGTTTGATGAAAATAACTCCGAAGCAGTTTTACCTTTTTCAAGTTCTGACACATAAATAGTTGAATTACACACACAGACGGAACTGAAATATAGGTAGAAGAAAATCACAGATAATATTTTAAAACGCAGAAAATCAGTTTACACTTTACATTTATTTTTCAAGGGTATTTGAAAAAACCTTTAAAACAAATCGAAATATCAATTAATCAACGTTATCGATTTAAGGGAAGGCTGACAAAAAGAGGCTTTTATACGAGTACTCTGAAATTTTTAAGTTGGAGATATGCATAGCCGATAAAGTTTCTGATTTAACATTGGGTAAAATAAGTTTATTCAAAATTTTTTTAATTTGGCTTGATTAATACACAATATTTTTGCTAGATTATCTAGAACCATAATAAAATTTGCTTGAGATTCATTTATTGTGAATTTTCATCACTAATTCTGCCTTACTGCTACAAGTAACACAGGTATACAAAAAAGAAATTCTGTCTTTTAATTGAGACACGTGTTTTCTTAAGTCTTTTTTTTGGGTGAATCTATAAAAAAAGACATCCACCCTGAGGGTTTTTTCAGGAAACACACTTAAAGTTACCACAAACCTATTAAATTGAAAAAATACATTTAATAAATAATGTAAAACTGTATAATCATTATGGAATAAAAGTATTATTTCGGACATCTCTAAATGTTCTGAATCTACATTTATCTTAAATCTTAAAAATATTAGGTTTTAGTGTTCATGATTAACAGAAAACACGCATACCTCACCTTTAACTAGGCTACGTAGAAAATGCTGTTTAAAATAAATATGTGCAACCGCTAAATTATTAAATTGTTTTTAATTTTTATTAATATTGAACAAAACTATTATTTCCAGTGTTTTTTGAAGTTCTTAATCCTGACTTGACATCAAAAAATAAAGTTTTATGTTCGGTGTCAACAAAAAACTCGCTTTTAAGAAGGTTGAACGTAAAATATGAAAACTATTTTGTATAGATTTCTTTCTATAGATTAATTAGTTTAGAAATTTTCTATGAAAAATTTAAGGTGTTTAGGAAACTTATTTAAATAAAAATCAAAATTAACAATACATATAATTTTATGACGTCAATTTGATATAAAAAGACACATTTTTAGTGTTCCGTACGGAACACTTATAAGATCACTTCGGGTGTCTGTCTGTCTGTCCTGTCCGTCTGTCACACCCGATTTTCTCCGAAACTATTTGTCATAGAAAGTTGAAATTTGGTAGTAATACAGGAATTGATGGCCTCATCAGAGCCATGTAATTTTGAAAGTTAAATTTTGACTTAAGGGGTTAGTTTTGGGGGGCGAAATCGGAAGTGAAAAAAAAAATTTTTTACTAGGTAATCGAATGTGGTGTCAAATGAAAGCTTGTGAAAACACGAATAAAAAAAAATATATATATACATATATATATATATATATATATATATATATATATATATATATATATATATATATATATATATATATATATATATATATATATATATATATATATATATATATATATATATATATATATATATATATATATATATATATATATATATATATACATAATGTAATACTTGCGCGCACTTTTCTTTGTATTATTTTTAAAAAATCGCGAAAAATCGCTGTCCACCCGCGTTATCTCGGAAAGTACTTATCAAAAAATTTTGAAAAAATTCTGGAATATTCTCCATGGGGTGTAGATTGAACGAAAATTATCACGAGTGCATTACCTGTAATAATTTATCTGGTATATAAAAAAAACAGAAATTTCAAGGTCATCAATTTTCAGTAAAGTTTGGAAATAAACTTTGTTGAAAATTTATTTAGGGTGTATTTTGTGAAGTCACTGATCATTTTATATCACTGTAACATAAATTTTGACTTAAGGGATTCGTTTTGAGGGGTGAAATCGGAAGTGAAAAAGAAATTTTTTTTACTAAGTCATCGAGTGTGGTGTCAAATGAAAGCTTGTGAAAAACACGAGTAATATATATATATATATATATATATATATATATATATATATATATATATATATAATGTAATACTTGTGCACACTTTTCTTTGTATTACTTTTAAAAAATCATGAAAAATCGCTGTCCCTACCTTATCTCGAAAAGTACTGATCAAAAAATTTTGAAAAAATCCTGGAATATTCTCCACGAGTTATAGATTGAACGAAAATTATCATTACCTTTAATAATTTATCTGGTATATAAAAAAAAAACAAAATTTCAAGGTCACCAGTTTTCAGTAAAGATTGAAAACAAACTTTGTTGAAAACTCATTTGGAGTGTGTTTTGTGAAGTCACTGATCATTTTATACCACCCTAACAAAATTTTTTACTTTAAAAACAATCAACGTACGGAACACTAATTGTGCAAGTTCAACTTGCACTTGACCGGTCTTTTTTTTTTTAAAACATACATATGTTGTCCGACCAGGTTATAGGCTATATTTTATTAGATAGGTAGGATAAGGAATGAGCAGTGACGATAATAGTGAACGAAGTCGGAAAAAAGTTTGCCGCTAGCGCGTTTTCTTGCAATAGACAGTCTAAACTACTAAATATGGAACAATATTATGAAGCAGAGAATATCTATAATCTATAATATATATAAAATGCAATGTCTCTCTGTCTGTCTGTCTATCCATTAGTGCGTTTATCACGCGAGAACTACTTATCCGATTTACGTGTCTTTTCTTTGACCAGGTTATATAATAATAATAATCTATATCTATAATATGTATAAAATGCAACGTCTTTCTCTCTGTCTGTCTGTCTGTCCGTCCGTTAGTGCTCTTATCACTGGATAACCACTTATCCGATTTTCGTACTTTTTTAGTGTTCCGTACGGAACACTTATAAGATCACTTCGGTGTCTGTCCGTCTGTCACATCCGATTGTCTCCGAAACTATTTGTCATAGAAAGTTGAAATTTGGTAATAATATAGGAATTGATGGCCTCATCAGAGCCATGTAGTTTTGAAAGCTAAATTTTAACTTAAGGGGTTAGTTTTGGGGGGTGAAATCGGAAGTGAAAAAAAAATTTTTTTACTTGGTAATTGAGTGTGGTGTCAAATGAAAGCTTGTGAAAACACGAGTAAAGAACATATATATAATGTAATACTTGCGCGCACTTTTCTTTGTATTATTTTTAAAAAATCGCGAAAAATCGCTGTCCACCCGCCTTATCTCGGAAAGTACTTATCAAAAAATTTTGAAAAAATTCTGGAATATTCTCCACGGGGTGTAGATTGAACGAAAATTATCACGATTGCAATACCTGTAATAATTTATCTGGTATATAAAAAAAACAGAAATTTCAAGATCATCAATTTTCAGTAAAGATTGGAAATAAATTTTGTTGAAAACTTATTTGGGGTGTGTTGTGGAGTCTCTGATCATTTTATATCATCGTAACATAAATTTTGACTTAAGGGATTCGTTTTGAGAGGTGAAATCAGAAGTGAAAAAAAAAATTTTTTACTAGGTCATCGAGTGTGGTGTCAAATGAAAGCTTGTGAAAACACAAGTAAAAAATATATATAAAATGAAATACTTGCACACACTTTTCTTCGTATTACTTTTAAAAAATCGTGAAAAATCGCTGTCCCCTACCTTATCTCAAAAAGTACTGATTAAAAAATTTTGAAAAAATCCTGGAATATTCTCCACGGGGTATAGATTGAACGAAAATTATCATTACCTTTAATAATCGATCTGGTATATAAAAAAACCAAAATTTCAAAGTCACCAGTTTTCAGTGAAGATTGGAAACAAACTTTGTTGAAAACCCATTTGGGGTGTATTTTGTGAAGTCACTGATCATTTTATACCACCTTAACAAAAATTTTATTTCAAAAACAATCAACATATGGAACACACTGTGCAAGTTCAACTTGCACTTGACCGGTTTTTTTTTGTTATAACAAATAAAAAAAAAATACCGTCAATAGGAAATTTAGCTATGTTTGACATTGAAATTTGGCGATTATCTTAAAAAAATTTCAAATTTAATTAGGAAGCTGTAACTTTATGGAAAATGACCATTATTACTTATGATAATGTGAAATAGCGACAACGTTGCATTTAGTAGTAATGGCGGGAAATTTAAATATTTTAAATTGTATACTACAAGTTTATATAATTAAAAACATATGGTGCAAGTAAATAATATTAAGTTTAACTAATAATAGATTTGCAATGGGTATTAGTTTTTATAATTAAAATAAAAATAAATAATTTAAAGCATTTGTTTTAATTATTTAATTGATTTACTTGTTTAACTTATAATTACCTAGTGCAGCTTCAGTGTTGACATTATAATGTTCCTTATTGTCCTTCGATATCTGCATACTGTCTGTTGATACTGTATTGTACGTTAGACATTTATCACACTTTATGGTTAGTAGTGAAGCTGGACCACACCGTTTTTCATCAGTAATATAACATAATGAAAGTGTTTCATTACATGAAGAACATTTTAAGTTTTCTCCAGGTGATCGCTTGTCAACAATTCGACGACCAATGTCACAGAGACTCACTTGATTTTCTGTTCCGTTTACTTTGTTGGATTAATCTTTGATTGTATACAGCCTCAGTAATGCGTTTTGCTTCCACATAAAAAAAAATTTACCATTTTTATCAATATATTATTATTATTATTATTATCCATTTTTTTTACTTGTTTACAACAGGTGATCACAATAACCACAAAATTCAATATATATATATATATATATATATATATATATATATATATATATATATATATATATATATATATATATATGTATATATACCACTGGGAAACGCCCTTATAAGGAGAAGAGATGAGCAATCAAAGATCTAAAGGCTCTAGTATCTGCTTTTTATTTTTATTATCGAGCTTTCGCTGCCTAATGGTAGCTTCTTCTGGATTTCTAAAAATGCAAACCAGGTACAGAAAATAAACCAAAACGTTCGTTTTTTTAAAATGTGATTAAATGAATTGTACGACTGTATGTGAAATTACTTACAAAAAGTTTAGCAGTTAATTCATCTCTGGTGGACAATAAAATTTGCATTTTTGTTGGCCAGGTAGTATGAATGATTACACAAACATGATTAAAAGACACTTACAGAGTTACACAAATATTAAAAATAAAACTTTGTCAATAAACATTAGTTAAAAAACACTTTTTGAAGACCGAAACATAATTGCAAAAAATACCATAATGTTAAAATGGTACTCCATTTTTTAAAATTTTTGACGTCGAGTTTAGTAACTATTTAGTGATATTTGAGTCCGAACCGAATATTGTTGGTTGTCGTCATCAGGTCGACAAAAAACCATAGGAAGCATTAAAGTTAGGGATGTGGTAAATTTTTTTTAGGTGGAGCTCATTTTAGATAAATTATTTATTATTAATGATATCTATTTTTTAGTTTTAATTTTATAAACGACGGGGGACTTAAATTTAATGAATGTTACTCTTCGACGAGTTATTTATTATTAATTATATTAATTCTTTAATTTTATAATCAAGAGATTCATAGGCTAATTTTAAAAATTTAAAAATTTGAAAGAGAAAATTAATACTGGACGTTATTTATTATTTGTCATATTTAGTTTTTTAATTATTTAATTTTAACAAGAAGACATAGAAAAGTAACTGGTAATAAATAGCAAAAATGACAGAAAGAGAGAAGAAACGTCAACTTTACTAGAAACTAATTTTTTCATAAAGATCGCTCTTTTTTTATTGGTTTGGTATAGTTTTGTGTTAGTAAATAAGTATACATGGAGCTCAATCCTTCTATGTCTTTTTTGTGATTGAGATTATTTTTACAGGTTTTTATGTAACACATTTCCAAGAAACTTCTTCTGAAATAATTAGTCTCCACATCCATAATGAAGCTGTTATATTGTACTCTGTGATCTGTATTATTTACGTGTAAGCTCAAGCTAGTTGCGTTAGGTTTGTGTAACGCTAATCTCTTAGAGAGCTTTTGTGAAGTTTGTCCAACGTAGACCAAACCACATTGACAGGGAATGCCATAGATTATATTAGATCTTTGTAAAGTATCGGTTTTATCTTTTAAATTGGTATAAAAACAATTCATTCTTTTTATGTTGTAATTAGCAATTTTAATGTTTGTATTTTTAAAAAGAGAAGACAAGGACTGGGAAAGGCCTTCAATGTATTGAAACTTTCCTACTTTAATATCGACATTAGTGGTGACAGTTGGATTAATTTGAAGGGGGGATCTTTGAAAATTCTTTTTTAATTAGAGCTTTAGGATCGTAATTGTCCAACAAGATGTTTTCTAACAGTTTTACATTTTTTTCTTTAAATGAGGGGGTGGCAAAGAAAGAAAATAAAAAAATGTTAAACTGTTAGAAAACATTACTATCCTAAAGCTTTAATTAAAAAGAATTTTCAAAGACCCCCCTTCAAATTAATCCAACTGTCACCACTAATGTCGATATTAAAGTAGGAAAGTTACAATACATTGAAGGCCTTTCCCAGTCCTTTTCTTCTATTTTTAAAAATACAAACATTAAGATTGCCAATTACAACAGAAAAAGAATGAATTGTTTTTATACCAATTTAAAAGATAAAACCGATACTTTACAAAGATCTAATATAATCTATGGCATTCCTGTCAATGTGGTTTGGTCTACGTTGGACAAACTTCACAAAAGCTCTCTAAGAGATTAGCGTTACACAAAAGTGATAATAAACACAAACCTAACGCAACTAGCTTGAGCTTACACGTAAATAATACAGATCACAGAGTACAATATAATAACAGCTTCATTCTGGATGTTGAGACTAATTATTTCAGAAGAAGTTTCTTGGAAATGTGTTACATAAAAACCTGTAAAAATAATCTCAATCACAAAAAAGACATAGAAGGATTGAGCTCCATGTATACTTATTTACTAACACAAAACTATACCAAACCAATAAAAAAGAACGATCTTTATGAACAAATTAGTTTATAGTAAAGTTGACGTTTCTTCTCTCTTTCTGTCATTTTTGCTATTTATTACCAGTTACTTTTCTATGTCTTCTTGTTAAAATTAAATAATTAAAAATCTAAATATGACAAATAATAAATAACGTCCAGTATTAATTTTCTCTTTCAAATTTTTAAAATTTTTAAAATTAGCCTATGAATCTCTTGATTATAAAATTAAAGAATTAATATAATTAATAATAAATAACTTGTCGAAGAGTAACATTCATCAAATTTGTGTCCCCCGTTGTTTATAAAATTAAAACTAAAAAATAGAAATCATTAATAATAAATAATTTATCTAAAATTAGCATCCACCTAAAAAAAATTTACCACATCCCTAACTTTAATGCTTCTTATAGTTTTTTGTCGACCTGATGACGACATAGACTACCAACAATATTCGGTTCGGACTCAAATATCACTAAATAGTTACTAAACTCAACGTCAAAAATTTTGAAATGGAGTAACATTTTAACATCATGGTGTTTTTTGCAGTTATGTTTCGGTCTTCAAAAAGTGTTTTTAACTAATGTTTATTGACAAAGTTTTGTTTTTTAATATTTGTGTAACTCTCTAAGTGTCTTTTAATCATGTTTGTGTAATCATTCATACTACCTGGCCAACAAAAATGCAAATTTCATTGTCTTCACCAGAGATGAATTAACTGCTAAAATTTTTGTAAGTAATTTCACATACAGTCGTACAATTCATTTAATCACATTTTAAAAAACCGCTCAAGTGCAAGTTGAACTTGCACAATTAGTGTTCCGTACGTTGATTGTTTTTAAAATAAAAATTTTTGTTAGGGTGGTATAAAATGATCAGTGACTTCACAAAACACACCCCAAATGAGTTTTCAACAAAGTTTGTTTCCAATCTTTACTGAAAACTGGTGACCTTGATTTTTTTTTTTTATATACCAAATAAATTATTAAAGGTGATAATTTTCGTTCAATCTATACCTCGTGGAGATTATTCCAGAATTTTTTCAAAATTTTTTGATCAGTACTTTTCGAGGTAAGGTAGGGGACAGCGATTTTTTAAAAGTAATACGAAGAAAAGTGTGCGCAAGTGTTACATTATATATATATTTTTTACTCGTGTTTTCACAAGCTTTCATTTGACACCACACTCGATGATCTAGTAAAAAACATTTTTTTTCACTTCCGATTTCACCCACCCCTTAAAACGAACCCCTTAAGTCAAAATTTATGTTACGGTGGTATAAAATGATCAGTGTCTTCACAAAACACACCCCAAATGAGTTTTCAACAAAGTTTGTTTCCAATCTTTACTGAAATCTGATGACCTTGAAATTTTTGTTTTTTTTATATACCATATAAATTATTAAAGGTAATGCACTCGTGATAATTTTCGTTCAATCTACACCCCGTGGAGAATATTCCAGAATTTTTTCGAAATTTTTTGATAAGTACTTTTCGAGATAAGGCCCGGGACAGCGATTTTTCGCGAATTTTTAAAAAATAATACAAAGAAAAGTGCGCGCAAGTATAATATTAAATATATATTTTTTACTCGTGTTTTCACAAGCTTTCATTTGACACCACACTCGATGACCTAGTAAAAATTTTTTTTTTTTTCACTTCCGACTTCACCCCCCAAAACTAACCCCTTAAGTCAAAATTTAATTCTCAAAACTACATGGCTCTGATGAGGCCATCAATTCCTATATTATTACCAAATTTCACCTTTCTATGTCAAATAGTTTCGGAGAAAATTGGGTGTGACAGACAGACAGACAGACACCGAAGTGATCTTATAAGTGTTCCGTACGGAACACTAAAAACGAATGTTTTGGTTTATTTTCTGTACTTGGTTTGCATTTTTTAGAATCCAGAAGAAGCTACCATTAGGCAGCGAAAGCTCGATAATAAAAATAAAAAGCAGATACTAGAGCCTTTAGATCTTTGATTGCTCATCTCTTCTCCTTATAAGGGCGTTTCCCAGTGGTGTATATATATATATTATATATATATATATATATATATATATATATATATATATATATATATATATATATATATATTACAGGGAAAGTCGTCCTAGATAATTAAGGACGTTATAGTTTAGGTCGTTTCTGACCGATTTGACTCTATGACATGATGTCCTAAACTTAACCGTTTTCGAGATATTGAAGTTTAAAGATTTTCTAAAAAAAACATGTTTTTTTTGCTTTTATATCGATTTTTTTTTATTAGAGGTTCTCGAGTGCGATCTTTTTGGTTATTTTTAGTTACTCTGTATGTCAAGTATCAAAAATCATCAAAAAAATTTGAACTAGTTACTAACAGTTTCAAATGGCGGCTTGTTAATACGAATAAAAATACGAATTTTTACCAAGTGTTTCCTGCTTTAAATCAATAAAGAGAAAAAAAAATGTATGGAAGTTATTCTGCAATTATTTTAAAAACTTTTACGTCTTTTTAGCTATCTAAAACGATATAATATCTACTGGATCTATTGAAAAAATTCTAAGAAAATGAGATTTCAATAGGCCCAAATGTAGAGTAACATAATAATAGAATTTAGATACTACCAATTACCGGTTTACTACCTGCACCTTCAAACAATAAAAAGGGTTGGGTAAGCATTTTTTTCGGTCGGGGTACTCTCAGTGCGAGTGACATTTTCTGTTCCTAAACATTATTGAATAATTTTTAGTCTGCTCATGCGATTCGTCCGTGGTAGATGTGCTATAGACCCCATATCTAATAAAAAAAAAACTACCGGTGTACCAAACCTGCACCTTTCAAACAATAAAAAGGGTTGGGTAAGCATTTTTTTCGTCCCGGGGTACTCTGCGAGTGACACCGCTATACCGTGCTTTTCAAAAATATCTGTGTTTCATCTTCTGACTGTGTTAATTGGCTCGTAACTGGATTTTGATCTCTGCTTGTGAATATGGCAACGTATACCAACGAGGAATATGCTGACATCCTAATGTGTTACGGATTTTGCGAAGGAGTGTCGTCGCGTGCACGTGATGAATACATACTGCGATATCCTACTCGTCGTGTACCTGATGTTAGCGTATTTGATGGAACTTATCGAAGACTACGAGAAACTGGTTCCGTACAAAAACGGCGGACTGACATGGGACGACCACGTATCTTTGACGAAGACGAAGAAAACTAAATACGACGTCTTTTTGAGGTGGACCCAACCACATCTACAAATGTTGTCGCACAACAGCTTGGTATTTCGCAGTGGAAGGAATGGTTTGTAATGCATACTGTTGGGCAACACCCTTACCACTATACGCCCGTCCAAGTCATTCAAGAAGGGGATCCGTTGCGACGATTAGAATTCTACAGATTTATGCTCAATACCGATGTCAAAGATGCATCTTTTTTTAAGAAAATATTATGGACTGACGAGTCGAAATTCGACAAAGACGGTCTTACAAACTACCACAATGCCCACTATTGGGCTTCTAAAGAGGAAGGCAACCCAAACAAAAAAAGAACGAAAGGATCACAAACAAGATTCAGCTTAAATGTGTGGATGGGTATAATTTCAAATTATTTGGTTGGGCCATTTTTCCTGCCAGATAATTTGAATGGCGAGGAATACGACAATTTTTTGCGGAACGATTTACCTAATTTGATGGAAGACCTACCTATTGGTTTGAGACAAAACATGTACTTTCAACACTGTGGCTGCCTAGCTCACTACAGAGGAAGTGTTCGTGCATGGCTCAATGACAATTATCCCAACAAATGGATTGGAAGAGGCGGAACCATACCTTGGCCGGCGAGAAGCCCAGACCTAACACCGATGGATTTTTATGTGTGGGGTCACATGAAAAGTCTCGTATACGACCAGATGACTCCTATCGAAAACGTGGATGTCCTAAGGCAAAAAATAATTGATGCGGCTGACGAAATGAAGCGGCACCTCACAACCAGCGTTGTGAAAAGTAATTTAAGAAAAAGAATGAGAATTTGTGTTAGAAATAGGGGCGACCATATAGAACATGAATTATAATTAAGAAAAAATATTAAATTGCAAGGTTTTTTGTTTTATTTGTGTATTTTTCGTATTTTCACCTAGAACAAAAATTTACCTTTTGCTACCCGAGCCCGCTTTAGGTGTCATTCTGTGTACAGTTTTCCTATTAAACTCCTAGTACTATACCTTTTTTGATAGCTAAAAAGACGTAAAAGTTTTTAAAATAATTTGCAGAATAACTTCCACACATTTTTTTTTCTCTTTATTGATTTAAGGTAGGAAACACTTGGTAAAAATTCGTAATTTAGAAACATTAACAAGCCGCCATTTGAAACTGTTAGTAACTAGTTCAAATTTTTTTGATGATTTTTGATACTTGACATACAGACTAACTAAAAATAACCAAAAAATCGCACTCGAGAACCTCTAATAAAAAAAATCGATATAAAAGCAAAAAAAACATGTTTTTTTTAGAAAATCTTTAAACTTCAATATCTCGAAAACGGTTAAGTTTAGGACATCATGTCATAGAGTCAAATCGGTCAGAAACGACCTAAACTATAACGTCCTTAATTATCTAGGACGACTTTCCCTGTAACCCTGTATATAAGCATATCAGTAGAGCCCACAGTAAATTATGTTACAGCGTTGCCGCTTCGAGACACCGGAATTTTAAGATTTTTAATTATCATTTTTTATTAAGTACCTATTTTTTCAACTATTGAAATATTTTTTTTTATTCTTTTATTTTTTTCATATTATTTGATTGGATAATTTTGTAAAAATTATAAATTATAATTAATTTTTATTTTCCATATTTTTTTTTCTATGTTTGGAGAAAACATTCAAAAGTTAATCCATTGATGTTAAATTATTTAATAAAATTAAATAAACAATATATAAGACTTAAAATCTTTCGATAATGAATTTATTATCATAATAATAACCATCGTTAGAATTATTTAATACAAAGCATGGTTAGGACTATCCCACCTCAACCTCCTTAACATTTACAAGGGTGCTATGTGGTTGGTAAAATGCTTTTTTAAGTGAATAAATACCATAAAATAATAATTTTTAATTTTGCCAGGTAGCTTAGTTAAATAAATGCGTGTTTTTTCTTAAACATGAATACTAAAACCTAATATTTTTAAGGTTGTATGAAAAATGTAGATTCAGAACATGTAAACATATCCAAAATAATAGTTTTATTCCCTAATTTTACATTATTTGTTAAAACGTTTTTTTTCAATTTAATAGCTTTTTGGCAACTTTAAGTGTGTCTAGAAAAACCTTACGTTGGATGTATTTTTTATGATTTTTTGGATTCAGCATAAAAAAATACTTAAGAAAACACGTGTCTCACTTAAAAGACAGAGAACTTTTTTTATATAGCTGTGTGATGGTAGTTATATGCATTATTTACATACAAGATTATTTAATAAATATATGGTATTACAAATAGTAATGCGTCTACACCTAATAAACTAAGATTTCTGTTGTTGTAATTAATCCCTATAGAATTAAAACTTTTACACTTTTATGGTTTCACCACCTGTTACCTATTATAAAGCCATTTTTAACTGTCAAACTGCTACCGAACCTTTACTGCTATAACAAAGTTTTACATGTTTCAATATTGTTTAAAACAACACCACCTGGTTAGCAGTTTTCCTTTTAAGTTTTTTTTATGGAGATATTTTTAATTAAGTTTCATTTAGTAAACAATTTTAGTGATTGTTTGCGACAATCTTGCAAACAAAACCCTAGTTGTATTATTATGTACTCTTATTTTTAAATTGGATAACTTATTATTTATATTTCGACTCTACGATCGAAATACGAGGCTGGTTTGAAAAGTCCGTGCAAAAATAAAAACTACTTATGTGTTTGGGGTAAACCTTTTTTATTTTTCGTCTCCTTTTAGGCTTATACACTTCGTCCAACGATGTTCTAGTTTGTTGATCCCTTCCGAATAATAGGATTTGTCCAAGTCTGTAAAAATATCCATTAGTGTCTGCAATCACCTCCTCGTTTGAATAAAATCTTTGTCCCGCTAGCCATTTCTTCAAATTGGGGAACAAATAGTAGTCCGAGGGAGCCAAGTCTGGAAAATAGGGGGATGTGAAACGAGTTGGAATTCTATTTCCATTAATTTTGCGACCACAACTGTTGAGGTGTGTGCTGGTGCGTTGTCGTGATGGAAAAGGACTTTCTTGTGGGCCAATCGCGGACGTTTTTCTTGCAGCTCGGTTTTCAAACGATCCAATAACGATGAATAATATTCACCTGTAATAGTTTTACCCTTTTCCAGATAGTCGATGACGATTATCCCTTGCGAATCCCAAAAGACAGTCGCCATAACCTTTCCGGCCGAAGGAACGGTGTTCGCCTTTTTTGGTGCAGATTCCCCCTTGGTAACCCATTGTTTAGATTGTTGTTTGGTCTCAGGAGTATAGTAATGTATCCATGTTTCATCCACAGTGACGAAACGACGCTTAAAGTCCTCCGGATTCTTTTGGAACAGCTGCAAACCATCCTTGCAACACTTCACACGATTCCGTTTTTGGTCAAGCGTGAGCAATAGCGGCACCCATCTTGCGGATAGCTTTCTCATGTCCAAATGTTTATGCAAAATATTATGTACCCGTTCAGTCGAGATGCCCACAGCACTAGAAATCTCACGCACCTTAACTCTTCTGTCATCCATCACCATATCATGGATTTGATCAATGATTTCTGGAGTCGTAACCTCCACAGGCCGTCCAGAACGTTCAGCGTCACTTGTGCCCATATGGCCAGTCCGAAAATTTTGAAACCACTTATAAACTGTTCTAATCGAAGGTGCAGAGTCACCATAATGTTTATCAAGCTTCTCTTTAGTCTCCTGAGGCGTTTTGCCTTTCATAAAGTAATGTTTAATCACCACACGAAATTCTTTTTCGTCCATTTCTTGAAAATCACTCGACTTCCTTGATTCACACGAATGCCAAACACAAAGAAATAGGCCAATATGGCTGAAACTTGGTGTGCGTTCATTCAAGAGATGCTACTAACTAAACATGACCTCGATACGCGCCGGTGGTGCCATCTCTCGGACTTTGCACGGACTTTTCAAACCAGCCTCGTATATTCGGTATACACATGCTTCTCCTGACAGCAATCTATCCTTACAGAGAGAAACATGAGTTCATCATCGATTTTTTTTACAGATTTCATGACCTTACCGGATTTAAATTGTTTAAAATATTAGGGTAATATTCTTAATTTGTTCATTTTTGCTTTTGTGCTATTTCTGGAGGTAATTAATAATTTGAAAATCAATCTTTTACATAATTCGGTAAAAAACATTTAGTCGTGTGAAATATGATGCAATAAATTTGTTAAGAGCTCTAAACTTTCCCAATTTCGAGTCAAATATTGCCATTTTAAGCAGATTAATATGTTCACTACGCTAATATTGGCGATTACTTATGCATCTTGTTTAAATGTAGCTCGAAATAATTTGCTGAATAATAATTTGCGCTGTATTTAATTGCAATAGTCCAGAGAGTGTTTCCAAAATACAGATCGTTTAAAAGATTAATTCAAAATAAAATAAGTTATGACAGTTAAATAATTTCTGACTAAAGTTATTTCAATAATATATTATCTGAGTAAATAAATATATTTGTTTGCTTTTAACTTTAATTTCTCTTTTCTTAAGAGTATTCCGTTTAAAGTTTATGGGTAAAATAACAATAATATAAAGAATGTGAATAAATTTTGATGAATTTCTAAGAGAGAGAGTAACTTGTATTATATCGTGTAAACAGCATATTTTTTTAAGCACTGAATATGTCTAATTACGTGCAAACAAAACACCATTTACAGGAAGCGTTACTTTTCTTATTAAATTCGAAGAAAAACGCTGCTGAAAGTCATCGATGCTGTCGGAAATCTATGGTGATTATATCGATAAAAACATGTGAGTATTGGTTTTGATGCTTTAAAAGTGGAAATTTTGACACGGAATACAAAGAACGTACAGGTCAGCCGAAGAAGTTTAAAGCTGAAGAATTGGAGGCGTTACTCAATGAAGACCCGTGCCAAATGGAAAAAAAACTAGAAGAATCATTAGGAGTTTATCGCACGACCATTGCCAAGCGCTTATATGCATTGGGAATGATTCAAAAGCAAGGAAATTGGGTATCGTACGAATTGAAACCGAGAGACGTTGAAAGGCAATTTTTTCACCTGTGAACAACTACTTCAATTGTATAATCGGAAAGGTTTTTTTGCATCGTATCGTAACTGATGATGAAAAATAGATACGCTACGATAATCCAAAGTGCAAAAAATCATGAATGAAGCCTGGTGAACCATCAACATCCTCGCCAAAGCCAAATATTCATTGCTCGAAGCTTATGCTGAGTATCTGATGGGATCAGCTGGGTATAGTGTATTATAAGCTGCTCCAATCCAATGAAATTATTACTGGAGAAAGTTACCGCCGACAATTGATGCAATTAGGTCGAGCGTTGAAGGATAAACGACCGTAATATGCCAAAAGACACGACAAAGTGATTTTTCAACATGACAACGCTCGGTCACATGTTGTAAAACCCGTCAAGGAAACGCTAGAAGCGCTTGGATGGTATATCCTACCTCACCCGTCATACGCACCAGACATTGCTCCTTCTGATTACACAGCCCCACAAAAAAAAAAGTGGGGTATACTTTTGATGCGATATATCAGATCTGTAGTATTTTTGCCCGCTGATCACGAATCTGATGTCAGAATATCGCCATCACATCTCAATTTTTTTCTAACCTCAAAAAATAGGTAAAAATTAGTAAAAATTAAAAAAAATATACTCCTAAAAAATTGATTCAAGCTTTTTCATGAAACCAAAGATGTATTAATATGTATTCGGACACGCTAAGCTAATATTCATCGGGTTGGATTGAGCCATACAGTTCTGTTTTTCTTTCTAACCTCAATAAATCAGACAGATATAGTGCTTCTCGAATGCAAAAACGAATTCAAATTAAAATTCAACCGATTCTTACCAAATTTGGTACACGGGGGTTTTTGGGTTGCTAATCATGAATCTGAGGTCGGATTTGCAAAATTCAAAATGGCGGATCCAAGATGGCGGACAAAATTTTTGAAAACCCACCGATTCCTACCAAATTTGGTATACAGTTGGGGAATCCTCAAACCTGATACTCTTAAACCCTAAACCCTGAAACCTTAGACTCCCACACCCTGTAACCTCAAAAAATAGACCTCAATAACCCTGTAACTTTAAAAATGAGACCCAATAAACTCAAAACCAGGACTTTAAACCATATACTTTCAAATAGTAGACCCTTAAGCCCTAGAATTGCGAAGGTTAGACCCGCGCCTAACTTTCCTTTTTTGGCTGTATCTTGTTCTTTTTTCCGCGAATGACCTATTCAAAGGCTTTCTGCCCAAACGCTTTTGAGGACTTGTTTTTTCTTTTTTAGCGACCAGCAATAGTCCGCTAGCATATGGTCATCCTATCGTCCTTGATACCGATTTTCTATGATTTTCAGATCTTGGTGAAAACGTTCCCCTTGCTCCTCACTGTAGTCACCAAGATTATCTGGGAAATCATCGATGTGGGAGTCCAGGAAATGTAATTTTAGATTCATTAAGCAACCTAATGTTTGAAAATTTTTTACCATTTTCTCGACTATTTTCTTTGTACTTAGGACTTTTAATATTTCCCAAAAAGTTTGTTGCGACTTCTTTAAAACTAAGCCAAGCAGCTTTTTTCAACTTTATTCATTTTAGTAACAAATAATGAATCTTGAAACAATTTTCTTATTTGTGGCCCGTCAAATACGTCTGCCTTAATTTTAGCTTCAGAAAATTTCGGAAATTTTTTATGCAAATATTTGAAACATGGGCCGTTTGTATCTAATGCTCTCGTGAATTGCTTCATAAGTCCAAGCTTAATGTGAAGCGGGGGAATAAGAACTTTTCCTGGATCTACCAATGGTGGAAACAATACATTATTTTCACCAGGAGTGAACGATTCTCTTGTTGGCCAAATTTTTTTCTTATAATGACGTTCCCTGTCTCTGCTATTCCACAGACATTTATAACAGGGATAAAGTGTAAACCCTGACTGTTGGCCAAGCAATATTGTTACAATTTTCAGATCTCCACAAATTTTCCAGTTATGATCAGCATATTTTATTTTTATCAAAAGCTGCTTCATTTTTTCATATTGCTCTTCCAGAACTGTGGAATGAGCAATCGGAATGGGAGCGTAAACGTTGGTATTATGCAGCAAAACTGCCTTAATGCTCCGTTTAGAAGAATCAAGGAACAGTCTCCATTCTTCAGGATCGTATGAGTTATTTTGAAATTCATCCATTAGACCTTTTACATCGGTACAATATGAAAGTGACAATTCCTCGTCCATTGTGAAATATTTTCGAAATTCTTCATCTCTGTTTCTATAATAAGAAATCGTAGCTTCTGGCTTAAGTAAATGTCTTTTCTTTAAAAAGGAAGCAAGATGCTCTGAACCATCTTTGGATAAGCCTAAATCTCTGACTAGATCACTAAGTTCTAACTGTGATACGAGTATTGGTTCTGGTTTACGGTTGTATGGTAGAAATTCTTTATCTGTGTCACTAGTATATGATAGGTTGTCACTAGAACATTCATTAGTAACAGTGTTTGAATCTTTTTCGACAGTCTCAATGTTTTCGGCATGAACTGATAAGGTGAAATCATTTGTTTCCATAACATCAGCATCAAGTGGTTCAGGAGGCGGAATTAGTTTAGTTGGTCTTGTTACTGTCGAAACATCGTTATAAGTAATAGTGTGCTTTTTTTTTTCGGTTATGCCTAGATACAACATTCATACAAAAGTAGCAATCATTTTCACTGTATGGTCTATTCCATATTGCTGGTCTGGAATATTTAATCGCCTTCTTATTGATGTACAACATTATTTTGCAAGAACTGCAAATGATGTGGGGAACCCAATCTGTATCCTGGTGCTGTATTTCAATGTTAAAACAATCCTTATATAAGATTTTATTCTTATCCGTTATCGGTGACCCCATTTTACTCAATACGTGTTTTGACAGCAAATATAACAAAATGAATCACTGTTTTTTATCGCACTTATGAAAAGTCCTTGTACCGTGAGACCATTTTTCTTGTAGCATTATACTCTACATGAGCCAAGTCACCCACACATGAAGAGCTACGGTCGCTGGATGACGACGGCTGCGGGCCCGCTTTCCCACCCTGACCAACCGCCGATACTGGGTTTCCGAGTCCCTGCATCGTAATTCTCTTTCTTCTACCTGCCATGACGGCATCTAAGCCGCTATCCAGGGACTCTGCCGGCTAGTGGAGTAAACACCGTTGCCCACCGTCACCACGTGGAGGTGCCCTGGATGCAGGTAGAAGAATAAATGATGAATTTTCTCGGCGTTCAAAATGGCGCAAAAAACATCTGCCATCTTGAATTTTGCAAATCTCTCCTCAGATTCGTGATCAGCGACCCAAAAAATCCCCGTGTACCAAATTTGGTAAGGATCGGTTGAATTTTAATTTGAATTCGTTTTTTGCATTCGAGAAGCACTATATCTGTCTGATTTATTGAGGTTAGAAAGAAAACAGAACTGTATGGCTCAATCCAACCGATGAATATTAGCTTAGCGTGTCCGAATACATATTAATACATCTTTGGATTCATGAAAAAGCTTGAATCAATTTTTTAGGAGTATATTTTTTCTTAATTTTTATTAATTTTTACCTATTTTTTGAGGTTAGAAAAAAATTGAGATGTGATGGCGATATTCTGACGTCAGATTCGTGATCAGCGGGCAAAAATACTACGGATCTGATATATCGCATCAAAAGTATACCCCACTTTTTTTTTGTGGGGCTGTGTTATCACTTGGTCCGATCGATGACGTACGGCCTGTCTGAACAGCTCTTCCATTCTTATGAGGCTACCAGAAAATGGGTCGATTCCTAGATAGCCGCAAAAGATGAATCGTTCGTTTAACGTGATATTCATATGCTGCCACAAAGATGGGAGAAAGCAATAGCTAGCGATGAACAATTCTTTGAATAATTAATTTGGAACCATTTTTTTGACAATAAAGCGATACTTTTATTAAAAAATCCCTTAAAATTAATTTACGCACCCAATAGATAAGAATTTAATCAAACATTATCGTTCTTCTTACAACATGGAGAACCGACCAAAAACACTTTTAACTGTTTTTAACACTGTTAACAACGGTTATTCGGTTACTTTAATCGTTAACATCGTTAGGAAAAAACTTAGAAACAAGGCAATCTCAGAAATATACCCTCGTTTTAAGGATAGAAAAACTACATTTAAATGCTTAACCTATTTCGGCAAATCAACAAAAAAACTGGGAAAATTTTTCAATCAAAAAAATATCGACATAGTTTACAAGACTAACAATACTATAGGGAAATATCTCAAAAACTACAAACCACAAATCAATAAAGACAATAAATCAGGGGTTTATCAATTAACATGTGGACACTGGATGTACATTTATACAAAGAATTACAGAACACGAAAAAAGTTTCATCCACAGAAAGTCTAATTCAACATATGCTAATCATCTTTTAACAGAAAACCACACGTGAATTGATTCAGCCGATACTTGGTGGAAATCCATAACTAGAAAGTTTTGCAAGAAGTAAAACACTACTTAAATTTCCACTAAATTGACATGTTTCGCTGTACGACAGCTTCTTCAGATGGTTTGTTACAAAATTAGGGTAAAATTACTATAATAAATGGTTGGTTCACAATTTATGGCAGGTAATAAAATAATTTAATTAAAACAGATTTAGTAATGGTGAATTACACAGGGGAACAGCTGTTTTGGTGTCGAGGTTTTTTGAGCTGATTCTATATCAATTTGATGTCCTGAATTCAAATAACGTATTGATTTGTACCTAGGAGCTCAAATTTTTAAGATATACAATTTTAGAGAAATATAAGTTACATTATTGTAACTGAAATCCATAAGTGTAGTAAACAAAAGTAGATACGAAATTTTTATTTTAGTTATACAAAATACAATATTATGTCGTACTTAACAATACAAACAAAAAAAAAAAACATTGAAGAAATGAAATAATCACTCAACACTTGGAAAGCTTCTTTTCCGCGACATTCTTGAATGTTTTTTTTAAACAGTCCCTTTTTAAACTCCAGCAGTAATCTGCCATCATGTGCATGTCCCATCTTCCTTGGTAGCGGTCCTCCATAACTTTAATATCTTGGTGAAATCTTTCACCTTGTTCCTCACTCATGTCTCCTAAATTTTCTGGAAAACGGTGGCTGTGTAAATAGTGTATTTTAATACTCATATTGCACCCTAAGGATATGAAACTATTAAGCATCTTGTTAACCATTTCAACATAGTTTTGAGCTTTATGTCTGCCTAGAAAATTTTCTACAACTGCAACAAATGATGTCCAAGCTTCTCGTTCAACTTGATTCATTGAATTTATGAAGGCAGGATCCTTAATTAATTGTCTTATTTGTGGGCCGTCAAATATCCCTGCTTTGAGTTTTTCTGTGCTCAACTGATGCATTTTTACCCCTATATATGCAAAACAAGACCCATTCTTATCAAGAGCCTTTACAAATTGCTTCATTAAGCCCAACTTTATATGTAACGGAGGAAGTATGATTTTTTTCTCTTTCAACCAAAGCGTCGTTAATGACATTCTTTTCCCCAACGTCCATGTTTTCTCTCTGAGGCCAATCTTTTCTAACCCAGTGGTGTGTTTTGTCCCTACTATCCCAGAGGCACAAGAGACACGGATATTTCGTGTAACCACTTTGCTGCCCAAGAAGAAAGTTTACCATTTTTAAGTCTACACAAATCATCCATTGATGTTCGTAATACTTTATCTTCTGCAAGACCAAAGCTATGGTATTATATTCTTCTTTCGTTTTCGTTGAGTGAGCTAGTGGTATTGAACCATATTTTATTCCCATTATGTAGAAGGACACATTTTAAACTTCGCTTTGAACTGTCAATAAATAGGCGCCAATCATCTGGAATATATTCAGAAAGTCCCATTTCTTTCATGAGTCCCCTAATTTCGTGACAAAATACAAGATTGTCTTCTTGAGAAAAGAATGGTAGCAGATCTTTTTCTCTTGTACGGTAAAAGGTAATTTTGGTTCCTTGTTCCAGTAAATTTTTGTCGTTCAACCTAGAAGCCAGTACTTCAGAAGCTTTTTTCGATAAATTGAGATCCCTGGTGAGATCATTTAATTCATTTTGATTGAAGCGTTGAGGAACTGATGACGTCCCCTCATAGTCACTGTTAGTTTCATTAGCATCAGAACTTTTATTAGCATCAGAAGAGCGATCAGAGGGAAAATATTCGTCATCAGAGATATGTGGTAGCTGATGAAATGTTGGAATCGGTATTTCATCTGAGTACGGGATAGGGCGTATTGCCGAGTCTAAATTGGGATAAGTCCACTTACTGCGGTTATTTCGATTGATTCCATTAGTATTTACTAAACAGAAATAACAATCATTGAAGTGGTTTTTTGGTTCTCTCCAAACCATTGGTACGCCGAATTTTAGACTTTTTCTTTTCCCGGTAGTCCACTGCCGTAAATGCTCTGTACAAGTTTTACATACGAGATGCGGGGCCCACGTTTTGTCCTGATCACCAAGCTTAACTCCAAAGTATCCAAGATACGCTCGCTTTACAAAGTCAGTAATAGTTTGTCTGTTTTGTTGAAACATGTATTCTCTGCATATATAGCAAAACACATCAGGTTGATTTACACAACTTCTTCTTGAACTGGAACCTGAACTCATTTTAATTCTGTTCAATAACACAAAAACACTCTTTTCTTAACATAAAATAACACGCCGAATTCGATCTACTCTCATTAGTAAGAACGCACAAACTGACGAGACTTACCCGAGTTAGGTGATTAAAAGGGTCAGTTCAGGTACCTGATAGGCAATGGTTCCACTATTTATAGATTTACCTGGAATTTACTCAATTACAGACTGACAATAAAACCATTGTACCTACACTAATGAATATATAATAATTTTAGAACACTCATAAATGAATATACTGAATAAAAACCACATTGGTAGATAAGTTGATGTATCTAAAAAAGTAGAGCTGATAGAGAAAAACGGATTGCATGTATAGATTTAGCGTCCCAAATATAGTTTAAAATCAGCTCTAAAATCCCAGGCACCAAAACAAAAATATTTTTTTGTTGCCCTGTGTTATTTACTGCTAATTGTTTTATAATATTAAGTTCTTTTTGATAATCGTCTTGGTTTAGAGGAATATTTATTAGTCTGTAAATTATATTATGGAAAACTGCAAGTTTGTGACTTGGTGGATGACATGAGGTATTATGGATAATTATGTCAGTATGTGACGGTTTATGGTAAATAGAAAAAATGTGTTTGTTATTATGTCTTTTTATTGTTAGGTCAAGGAAATTTAAGCTATTGTTGATTTCAACTTCACTGGTGAATTTTATATTTTTATTTATATTATTCAAAAAATGTTGAAATGTGGCAAATTGTCTATTACTTCCTGTAAAACAACATAAAAAAATAACATGTTTAACAGGAATTTCAAAATTTTACATTTTACACACTCAACAAAACGGTTTAAAACTAAACCTATTTGAGACAATGCAAATAAATCGATTAAGGACTACAGTACTTTACTCAACGACCAAATAGATTTCAACAATTCACCATTATTGAATTTATTCTCCTAATTCCATGTCTGTGTGGGTTTTGCCATACTATCAATGTAATTAAATTAGCGTAATATTATAATTAAAATAACCGGTCAAGTGCAAGTTGAACTTGCGCAATTAGTGTTCCGTACGTTGATTGCTTTTAAAATAAAAAAAATTTGTCACAGAGGTATAAAATGATCAGTGACTTCACAAAATACACCCCAAATGAGTTTTCAACAAAGTTTGTTTCTAATCTTTACTGAAATCTGATGACCTTGAAATTTTTGTTTTTTTTTATATACCATATAAATTATTAAAGGTAATGCACTCGTGATAATTTTCGTTCAATCTACACCTCGTGGAGAATATTCCAGAATTTTTTCGAAATTTTTTGATAAGTACTTTTCGAGATAAGGCCCGGGACAGCGATTTTTCGCGAATTTTTAAAAATAATACAAAGAAAAGTGCGCGCAAGTATAATATTATATATATATATTTTACTCGTGTTTTCACAAGCTTTCATTTGACACCATACTCGATGACCTAGTAAAAAAAATTTTTTTTTTCACTTACGACTTCACCCCCCAAAACTAACCCCTTAAGTTAAAATTTAATTCTCAAAACTACATGGCTCTGATGAGGCCATCAATTCCTATATTATTACCAAATTTCACACCTTTCTATGTCAAATAGTTTCGGGAGAAAATCTTGGTCGGGTGTGACAGACAGACAGACACCGAAGTGATCTTATAAGTGTTCCGTACGGAACACTAAAAATCATATGAAATTGTGAACATTAAACCTAACTTGACAGTGTAAAATGTAGATCTGAAGAAGCTGCATCGACAACGAAACGCGTCATCGCAATTTAAATAAACCAGTGGAAATTGACTAAAAACAGTATTTTATTATATATTTATAACTAGCCGTGCCCGCAGCTCCGCTCGCGTGGACTTGATTCACTAATATCGTCACTGTTTTATTCCTTATGTCACCTAACGTAATAAAATATCTGCCATTATTTCCCCTTATCTTCCATTATTTCTTCTTATCTCCCATTATCTCTACATAATTTCCATTATCTAGGCTTGTTTCTGCTCATCTCCCATTATCTAGGTTTATCTCTACTTATCTCGCAATATTTCTACTTATCTCCCATTATTTCTCCTTATCTCACATTATCTCACCATAACTCCCAATATCTTATCTCTGCTTATCTCCCATTAGTTCTCCTTATCTCCCATTATTTATACTTATCTCCTATTATCTCACCTTATCTCCCATTATCTAGGCTTATATTAAATTATATAAAACATATGTATAAATTTATAACAACACGTAAATCGGATAAGTGGTTCTCAAGTGATAAGCGCACTAACGGACAGACAGACAGACAGAGAGACGTTGCATTCTATATATATATTATTATCTCTACATAATTTCCATTATCTAGGCTTATCTCTGCTCATCTCCCATTATTTCTCCTTATCTCCCATTATTTCTCCTTATCTTACCTTATCTCCCATTATCTAGGTTTATCTCGACTTATCTCGCAATATTTCTCCTTATCTCCCATTTTATATATTTTATAATGAATTTCCATCAAATAGAAGCTACAACCATCCAAAATTTTCAATGGTCATTATGCCCAATTACTATGAGAATATAATTTGAATCAAGCTAAATCTCTAACGCATTTTATGGCTTATTACCAAAAAAGTTAAAAATTGTTCAAGAATGAATATTGCCGGTCATATTTTTTCCAATAGTTTTCGGTTACTTACTACAGAAAAACATGTGAATGCCCTAGAAATTAGAGGATAAATTAAGGGAAGTACGGTTTTAAATTATTTCTTATGATAATTTTTTTATGGTCATAGCACGAGCTTTTCACGTGGGCCTTACATGTCTGCGAGTTCTATTTAGGGGAAACACAATATAGATGTCATAAATTATCGTAGTCCACTAATCAGCGGCACATTAAAAAAGCAATATCTCCGGTTCCAGTTATCATATAAACTTCGTTCTTCGGCCATTTTATTGCTCTTTATGATAGCTTTCGCAAAGTGTAATCGTGGAAATTTTTAATTGTTTATTTATAAAAAATAATAATTCGTGCTTGCCCCCACAACTTATAAAATCGAAAAAAAACATCATTTCATTCGCTATTTTAATGTTTTAATCTAAAAAACCCACATTTTTGAAAGATGCGGTCTCTATTAGGTCGGAAAATATTAAATAATTTCGAGCGCGCGTCTCTGCTTCAGTATTCAATAATTACGTTTCTAAGTTTTCGATGAGTGTACATTTGGTCTAATAATAAGGCTCATTTTCTACTTGTTCGTTTTTAGTTTTCCGTACGGAACACGTATAAGGTCACTTCGGTGTCCGTCTGTCTGTCCGTCCGTCTGTCTATCTGTCACCCCCCATTTTTTCCGAAACTATTTGACGTAGAAAGTTGAAATTTGGCACTAATATAAGAATTGAGGACTTCATCAGAGCCGTGTAGTTTTGAAAGTTAAATTTTCACTTAAGGGGTTAGTTTTTGGGGGGGGGGGGGTTGAAATCGAGTGAGATTTTTTTAACAGGTCATCGAGTGGGGTGTCAAATGAAAGCTTGTAAAAAGACCATATATTTATAATGTAACACTTGCGCACAATTCTCTCTGTATTATTTTTAAAAATTGCGAAAAATCTGTCCTCCACCTTATCTCGAAAAGTACTGATCAAAAAATTTTGAAAAAATTCTGGAATATTCTCTACAGGGTGTAGATTGAATGAAAATTATCACGAGTGTATTACCTTTAATAATTTATCCGGTATATATAAAAAAAAAAATCAAGGTCATCAGTTTTCACTAAAGATGGGAAAAGAACTTTGTTGAAAACTTATTTGGGATATGTTTTGTGAAGTCATTGATCATTTTATACTTCGATAATGAAAATTTTTATTTTAAAAGCAATCAATGTACGGAACACTAACTGCGCAAGTCCAACTTGCACTTGACCGGTTATTTTTTGAATAATGTATATATAATTTTCATATAGAACTTCTGATATAAAAGCAAGAAATGGGCCTAAAAATATTTTCCGACATAACAGAGAACGTATTTTTCACGAATATGAGTTTTTTAGATTAAAACATAGCACATATAATGGTATTTTTTTCGATTTGATAAGTTGTGGAGGCAAGCACGAAAAAATTATTTAAACAATTTCATTGTTATTATCTATAATATATATAAAATGCAACGTCTCTCTGTCTGTCTGTCCGTTAGTGCGCTTATCACTGGAGAACCACTTATCCGATTTACGTACTTTTTTTTTTAAAACATACATATGTTCTCTGGCCAGGTTATAGGCTATATTTTATTACGATAGGTAGCATAAGGAATGAGCAGTGACGATAATAGTGAATGAAGTCGCAAAAAAGTTTGCCGCTAGCGCGTTCGCTTGCAATACACAGTCTAAACCATTAAATATGGAACAATATTATGTAGCAGAGAATATCTATAATCTATAATATATGTAAAATGCAATATCTCTCTGTCTGTCCATTAGTGCGTTCACGCGAGAACCACTTATCCGATTTACGTGTTTTTTTTTTTCAATTCATACATTTGTTCTCTGGCCAGGTTGTCTATAATATATATAAAATGCAACGTCTCTCTGTCTGCCTGTCTCTCTGACTGTCTGTCTGTTTGTTCGTTAGTGCGCTTATCACTGGAGAACCACTTATCCGATTTGCGTGCTTTTTTTTTAAACATACATATGTTCTCTGACCAGGTTATCTATCTATAATATATATAAAATGCAACGTCTCTCTGTCTGTCTGTTAGAGCGTTACGTGCTTTTTTTTAAAACATACATATGTTCTCTGGCCAGGTTATAGGATATATTTTATTGTGTTAGTATATATTTTGTTACGGTTAGGTAACATAAGGAATAAGCAGTGACGATAATTGTGAATCAAGTCGGAAAAAAGGTTACCGTTAGCGCGTTCTCTTGCAATACACTGCCTAAACCATTAAATATGGAACAATATCATGTTGCAAAGAATATAATATATATAAAATGCAACGTCTCTCTGTCTGTCTGTTTGTCCGTTAGTGCGCTTATCAATCGAGAACTACTTATCACATTTACGTGTTTTTATAAATTTATACATATGTTCTATATAATTCGATATAAGCCTAGATAATGGGAGATAAGTGTAAATAATGGGAGACATGGAGAAATGATGGGAGATAAGCAGAGATAAGTCTAGATAATGGGAGTTATGGTAAGATAATGGGAGATAAGGAGAAATAATGGAAGATAAGGAGAAATATTGCGAGATAAGTCGAGATAAGCCTAGATAATGGGGAGATAAGGTGAGATAAGGGGAAATAATGGGAGATAAGGAGAAATAATGGGAGATGAGCAGAGATAAGCCTTGATAATGGAAATTATGTAGAGATAAGGAGAAATAATGGGAGATAAGGGGAAATAATGGCAGATATTTTATTACGTCAGGTAACATAAGGAATAAGCAGTGACGATAGTAGTGAATCAAGTCCACGCGAGCGGAACCGCGGGCACTGCTAGTTTGTTATAAATAAACAATTAAAAAATTCCACGATTATACTTTGCGAAAGCCGATATAAAGAGCTATAAAATGGCGGAAGAGTGAAGTTTATGCGATACTTAGAACCAGAGATATTGCTTTTTTAATGTGCCGCCGATTAGTCGATTACGAAAATTTAAAACATCCATATTTTGCAAAATGTACATTTGGAAAAAAACCCCGATACACATGTCGGCTAATTTCACGTATTAAAGCCATAAAAAAAATTTCAGGCAAATCGAAAATATGAAAACGTTATTTCATCAAATCCGTACGGTTTATAAAAGAATGACCCATATGGCGAATGCACTAGCACCGGTACAAGTGCAAGGTGAACGTGGGCAATAAGTGTTCCCTATGTTGATTGCTCTTAAAATAAAAATTTTTGTTCCGGAGAGATCAATGATTTCACAAAAACACACCCCAAATAAGTTTTCAAAAAAGTTTGTGATCTTTACTGCAAACTGATGACCTTGAAATTTTTGTTTTTTTATATGCCAGATAAATTATTAAAGGTAATGTACTCGTGATATTTTTGGTTCAATCTACACCCCGTGGAGAGTATTCCGTATTTTTCAAAATTTTTTGTTCAGTACTTTTTGAGATAAGGGGGGACAACGATTTTTCGTGATTTTTAAAAAATAATACAAAGAAAAATGTGCGCAAGTATTACATTATATATATTTTTGAACTCGATGACATAGTAAAAATGTTTTTTATTTACTTCCGATTTCATCCCCTAAAACTAACCTCTTAAGTCAAAATTTAATTTCTAACTACACGGCTCTCATGAAGCCATCAATTCCTATATTAGAACCAAATTTCAACTGTCTATGTCAAATAGTTTTTGGAGAAAATCGCGTGTGACAGACAGACGGACAGACGGACGGACGGACGAAACACTGCTAATTAAATATTAAACATTTAATAGGTGTTTCGGTTAATAATGTCGATTTTTTCGCAACATTTAAGCGTTTATTTCCATCACAAAATGAATTACCTTAATAAATCAAAGTATTGGCCATCGTTAGCTATTTTTTTCCCATTTTTCTGTCAGAGAATGGATTCCGCGCCGGAAGAACTTTTTACCTTTTGAGGCCAACCATTCATCAAGCAAAATTTTCACTTCTTCGTAAGAATGTAAGTGTTGTTCTGAAAGTCCGTGCTGCATCGACCGAAATAAGTGGTAGTCTGAAGGGACTAAGTCCGGTGAATACGGCGAGTGGGGTAGAACGTCCCATTTGATGTTTTCCAAATAGGTTTTAACACATTTTACAACATGGGGCAGAGCATTGTCATGTTGAAAAATGACTTTATCGTGTATCGTGGGCGTATTCTGATCGTTTTTCCTTCAATGTTGTCGGTATCGATCGCCAGAAAGTTTCACCAGGTTTCAGCAGTTCTACTATCCCACCAAATACACAGCAAGGCTTTCTTTCCCTGTATATTGCGCACTGGTTGTGATGTTGAAGGCTGGCCTGGGTGTACCCAAGTTTTTGGGTTGGAGCATGTTCACCATAAGCTTCAACCAACAATCGATAACTTTCAGCAGCCGTTTTCTTCAAATGAAAGAAGGTTATTAAATTTCCCCGCAAAACGTCTTTTTCTGGTACGAAACACGACATAATGAAAACTATGATAACGAACATCTTTTAGCAAAATCGACATTATTAACCGAAGCACATATTAAAATTTAAAAATTTTAAATATTAATATGATATTTTCGCTTAAAATTTAGTCAGGTCCTGTTTTTTGAGACGTCCATCATTAATCCTCGGAATGGTATTTGTGTCAGAAAAGGTTTATACATATTTATTTGCATCGCTCATTTCCAGTAGTTTAAATGTTTAGCTCGTAATATGAAGTATTTTCCTGGACCAACCAAGCATATTTGCTGCCCACAGCGCATTTGAATAATCGACAAAATAATAACGAAACATACAGACAAATGCCAGTAATTACGCTCTATTAGGAATATTGTTCTGCCTGAAAAAAAAATTGGGGCAGCTAGTAACATATATATCATTATATATAAAGGTTAATCAATATGTTGACTATTTTATCTTTAAAATAGTCTAAATATATTAAATTTAGAGTGTCAAAATTTGGCTATATTGCAGCTACATTCGCAAACATGAATATCAGTTTTAAGTAATAGAAAGTATATGTATAGTACGTTGTTACCCCTTTTTTCCGTCGTTACATTTAAAAGAAAATGCAGATTTTCAGATATAGGCCAACTATATTCTTTCAAATAAAGTACCCATATCTTCTTCTGATATATCGTAAAGTTTAATCTCAACCCATTTCAAAAATTTATAACATGGTATACAAAATAAAGTCATAAAAATTAAAAATTATTTTTTCTGTAAATCGTCCATGAAAGTTCAAACTGATAAAATATTACACCCAAAACGGATCAATTTTCCACTATTCTTATAGTCATACAGGTAAACTGCATTTTTAATGTACGTACGGAACACTTATAAGATCACTTCGATGTCTGTCTGTCCATCTGTCGGTCCGTCTATCACATCCGATTTTCTCCGAAACCACTTGACATTGAAAGTTGAAATTTAGCACTAATATAAGAATTCATGGCTTCATCAGAGCCGTGTAGTTTTAAAAGTTAAATTTGAACAACGTCAAATTCTCGAATAAAACACTGTTTTTTTATTGGAAACAAAAGGAACAAAATGTCAATCAAAACAACTTTTATTATTTCTGTCAAAGTTTAAATGATGCAATATTTCATTTTCATTGTCGACTTCTGGAAAAACTCCTGTGATTTCGGTTATTAATGTGGAAAATAATATCTGTTTCAATACATTCGGTAATTGTATAAAAAAATTACGATTTTGTGAAAGTCTTTGTAACAAAAGTTCAATTCTTCATCGCAACTTTTTGTGCAAAATTTGTAAAATTCTAAATCAGTCTATTCCCTTAATTATATTATATTGAAATAAAATTATATTTTAAACTACATATATTATAATGTAATAAAATTATATTTTAAACTATATTTTATTACTATAATGATCGAACAATGCATATATAAGTGCGAAGAATATTATGGAGGAAAAAAAGGGAACGGAATCTGGATGAGGCGTACAAATAGTAAACTACAGGAACACAACTACACAAGTAAAATCACAGAGCAACAAATGGTTAGATCACGTAGAAAGATTGCTGGAAGCCAGAGCAGCAAAAAGATGTAGGAAGAGGCGGTGGTCGGAAAGAGAAGGAGAGGGTGCCCAATAAGACAATGGTTAGAGGCAGTGGAGGAGAATTTAGAAAAGTTAACTGGAAAAAAAGGCCCCAGAAAAGAATGAATGGAGAAGAATTGCCGATCCAGCCTTAGGCCTACAGGGCCTGTAGAGCTACCTTATATATAAGCGTTTCTTAGATTTCTCTTCCTATAATAATGTGAAAAATGATCTACACCTTCTGACGTTTCTTTTTTTTCCATTGAAGGCTATTATTTATACCACTGCTGTTCTGACTTAATATCTTATACATATTTCAGCTTTTTTCTTTATTTCCCATCCAGTGGATTCCGTTTTCAGTTGACTATTTCAATTTTTCTTTTATACAACACGTTTTATTAACCTTTTTTATTTAAGTTGGGAATGTGGAATCTTTGGCACAATGATACTCTCAGTATATATCACCACTACACCAAACACTTTATTTTTGCACTTCACGCGCGTTTCGCTAACCATGTTAGCTTCATCAGGAGCAATGATTGACTAAAGGTAAACTACAAATTTACCCTATTTATACTTAGCCTAACCCTTGAATTACTCAAGCGGAACTAATGACATAGGCAAGGCCATCAGTTCCGGTCAAGTAACCAGTAGAGAGGACTATAAGGAATAGGCCCTCTGTCTTTATTTAAACTACTTTTACATTTTATGATTTCTATACTTTCGTATGCGTTCAACAATCTCCCATCAGACACATTCTTCATCAATCTTAGATTATCTAATGTTACAGTATGATCAGCTTCAAGAGCATGTTCGGCAATGCTAGACTTTTCTGTTCTACTGTATTTTAAGTGTGCTAAGTGTTCTTTAAATCTTGTTTTAATTGACCTTTTAGTTTGCCCAACATACTTTTTGTCACAATCATTACAACTAATTTCATAAATTCCACTTTTCTCACAATTAGGAATCTTATCTTTGGGATTTCCTAAGATATTCCTCAGATTGTCTGATGACTTATAGACTAAGGTGAGGCCTACCTTATTAAATACCTTATTGAGTCCCTTGCTATATTTCGGATTATATGGTATGGAGACATACTTGGTGTTATTTTCTTCGCGTGTAAAAAAGGTGGAATTCTGAATATTAAACCTAAACTTATGTCTATTTATTAGCTTATTTACTAAGTCATCGTCAGAACCATTAACTCTAGTTATATTTCTAATACGATTTTTTTTTATTTGGTAATTTTTATATTTTATTCACAATCCTTATATGTTATCTCTGCGTTTTCCATTTATCTCTTTACTCTCTTTTTTAGGTTTCCCCGTCCTTTATTAACATGTACAATTTCATCTATTATTTACACATTCTTTTTTTCGTTTGAAGGTTATCGTTCACACCAGTGCTCTGCCAAGTTCCAACCTAGAGTTTTTTTTTTTGTTAATGTATTTACTCCCTGTGATCCAAACCTTGTTCCAAGAAGGCTCTATATTTTATCAAACTAACCGAACTAAAAGAATCAATATTATTTTTAATTTAGTTATAACATCGACTTAGAAACGTGAATGTAATATCTATTTATACGTCGTATAAATGACCTTTTTAAAAAATTCTTCAGTTTTTAGTTCCAAGGAATTTGCTCTAGTTACTGCAGATGAATTTAGTCATTTCTACGTTCAAATTGTAAGGGAAATTTAAAATTGGTCGAGTGTAAATTTTAGCAGCTTAGCTCTTTAGCTCCTTAACAGACAAACAATTAATCATGTAAAATGCATACTGCAACACAGTTATATACTCAAAGATTTATTACATTTACATAATGCAATAAATCTTCGCATATACGTGTATATGCTCCAAACTTGCTTAATCTAGAATTAAATATTCCAAACAGATTAAATGGTTTATTGCATTGCCACGATTAGTATTCATGAAGATTAAATTCATATAAGAAAATTTCTGGAAATATTTTCCTTAATATATATGCAATGTGCCGATCTTGGAAAATAGGCAGCTTAACCTGTTTGCCGTTTTTCAAAAGCAATCTACAATTAAGTCATAGTATCAATTTACGTTCTTCTGGAAGATATACAAGAAAGAGCCGGTTTATGTTTTAAACTAAATTAAATTAAATTTATTAAATAGGGACTCCTAATATAATTCTCCAAATATAATTTAATGTCTTACAAGTAACAGATTTTCAAAATAATTTCATTCCCACATATGAATAGTATATTTATACAATAACTTTAAAGTAATAAAGGGTCTTCCATTTGGGACTTGACAACTTTGAAATTTCACTGTGAACGCACCCTTAAGCCAATCACCGAACTGTCAACGTCAAAACATTCAGTAAAGTCAACATTTTCATCATGGTGAAGTACACGAACGAACAACGTTTACAAATAATTAAAATTTACTACCAAAATTTGGAGTCGGTGACTGCAACTTTAAGAGCGTTAACGCCAATTTTTGGTCGTAATTCTCGTCCCAGCAGACAAGCAATTCATAGTCTAGTGAAAAAATTTGAGTTAACATATTTGCTACTGGATGTTCCCGTGTCAGTGAGACAACGGGTTGGTCGAAATGGTCAGAATATTGCTGCCGTTCAAGCGTCTATCTCAAACGAACCAAAACAGTCAATTTCACGGCGTTCTCAAGAATTGGGCATCGCTCAGACCACACTATGGCGAATTTTGCGAAAGGATCTTGGCCTGCACCCTTATAAGTTAAAGTTAACTCAAGAACTAAAGCCACTCGGTCATATGAAGCGACGTACGTTCTCGAATTGGGCTCTAGAAATGTTGGAAGAAGATGACCAATTTCATGGCAAAATCATCTTCAGTGATGAAGCGCATTTTTGGATAAACGGCTTCGTCACCAAACAGAATATGCGTTATTGGTCAGGTGAAAACCCTCATGTGCTTGAAGAAACATCACTTCATCCACCAAAAATTACTGTTTGTTGCGGTTTTCATGCCGGTGGTGTCATTGGGCCGTTCGTTTTCGTTGATGAAAATAACCGTCACGTTACTGTCAATGGAGATCGCTACAGAGGCATGTTGCAACGTTATTTCTTTGATCATTTGCATGGGCTAGACATTAATGATATGTGGTTTCAACAAGACGGCGCCACAAGCCACACAGCGGTTGTAACAATCGACTTACTGCAATCTAAATTCGGTGAACGTGTTATATCGAGAAATGGTCCCGTCGAATGGCCGCCTAGATCGTATGATTTAACACCTCTAGACTTCTTTTTATGGGGGTACGTTAAATCATTGGTCTATGCTAACAGGCTTGCGTTGTTAGAGGAGCTCAGAGCCAATATTGAAAGAGAGATAGCGGCCGTTTCCGTCGAAATGTGTGGCCGAGTCATCGAAAATTGGGTTCAACGAATCGATCGCTGCAAACGTGCCCGTGGTGGACATATGAATGAAGTCGAATTCCATACATACATGTTTTGATTGTACTTCAAGCCGATAGTAAAATTTTCGAAATGTCTCAAATGGGTTGCGTTTTATTTCAAAAATAAGTTGTCAAGTCCTTAATGGAAGACCCGATACAAGGCAAGATATTTTGGAATATAAATTTTATCATTTCAAGAAGGTTTTAAGAATAATTATAAACCGTTTTTCATAAAGTTATTGAGATTATTTTTGAAAACTCTTAAACTGATCCACTCCTTAACATGTATAAGCAAGTTATTAAAGTCATTCAGCTCTTTGAAAAATAGTGAGTTCATGGTTTTTTTGTACCATGTAGAAATCATTGCGTGATCTTGTTTGATAATCATGTATTTCATAAGAATATTTAATATATTTATGTAGATAGGTAGACAACAGATTATTTATTATTTTAAAAATGAATATCATGGTAAAGTACTTAAAGTGAAGATCTAGTAGTCGCCAATTTAAACAGTCCTGCATTAAAGCTGTTGGCGTATATCTATTGCACTTTAAGATAATTCTCATATTCCTATTTTGTAATTTTTGTAAAGCAGATTTACTATTGTTATCAAGAAAATATAAGAAACTTGCGCAGTAAGTAAAGTGAGGCTGTATAATACTTTAATAAACAGTCAGCCTTGAATGAAGATAAAGGTTATTTGATACTCGTGAAAAGAAGAAAAGTTTCGTAGCAATTTTCCTATAAATGTATGAAAAGGGTCTTTTATGTTTTAGACAAGAATCAATAAAAAAGCCCAAGTATTTTATTCCGGAAAGAACTTCTAGTTTTTGGTTATTAATAAAAATATTCACATTTTTCAAATTAATTTGTAAAAATCGATATTTAGTAATTAGAATCATTGCTTTAGTTTGCAGATAGCGACATTTAATAGTTTGTCATTAGTAGAAATTAAAGTGTCATCTGCAAAAGGGCTTATGAATTCAGAGTCGATAAAATGCTTAATGTCATTTAAATATACCACAACAAGAAGTGGTCCAATGACGTTCCCCTGTGGGACACCAAAGTTATTTGGAATTTTCATTGACTTGCAACTATTAATCTTAGTCATCTGTTCACGATTTATTAAGTAATTCATAAACCAGTGCAGAACAACACCACTACCATCGTAAAACTTTAGTTTATAAATAAAAATGCTAAGGTCAACAATTTCAAAAGCACAGTGAAAATCTAGAAACGCAGCCGCAATATAGTTATTACTGTCAATGAGCTCATTCCATGTAGCCACTGTTAGTTGTATGGCAGATTTACAAGAGTGTTTCTTCCTGAAACCAGATTGGTTTATAAAAAGAATATTGTTGGTAATAAAGTATTCATACCTTCTCTAAGGCTGGAAGTGTGTGAATAGGATGAAAGGAAGAAGCATCATTACTGTTAGAAACTTTAGGAAGTGGAATTATGGTACAGTAGTGGTTTTAAGACTGGATGGAAATTCACATGTTTCTTAACAAATATTAATAAGCTTGAGCAAAACCTGACCAACTATACCAATAATATTTTATATTGTTTCACCATTTAATAAATCCTCACTGTTACCCTTGTTACCAAGAGAGGCAATAATGCCTCTCAAGTCAGCCATTGAGAGGGACGTAAATCGGGTAAATCTAGAATGTATCAATGGCAAATCTCCAGAAAACCAGTTATGGGTAAGAGGTATAGTGTTAATAACCTCAGCGATGCTATCAACAAAGTATGAATTAATGTTCGCAATTACACGTTCTCCAATAGCAACAGTATTTGGAAGAAAATTTATTGTTTTAAATTGAAACGCTTTGCATAGTGGGTTTATAAGTTGTTTAAGAGTTTTCCACATAAGTTTATATATATATATATATATATATATATATATATATATATATATATATATATATATATATATATATATATATATATATATATATATATATTTGTAATAGTAACTTTCTTTTTAGTGTTCCGTACGGAACACTTATAAGATCACTTCGGTGTCTGTCCGTCTGTCACACCCGATTTTCTCCGAAACTATTTGTCATAGAAAATTGAAATTTGGTAATAATATAGGAATTGATGGCCTCATCAGAGCCATGTAGTTTTGAAAGTTAAATTTTGACTTAAGGGGTTAGTTTTGAGGGGTGAAATCGGAAGTGAAAAAAAAATTTTTTTACTAGGTAATTGAGTGTGGTGTCAAATGAAAGTTTGTGAAAACACGAGTAAAAAATATATATATAATGTAATACTTGCGCGCACTTTTCTTTGTATTATTTTTTAAAAAATCGCGAAAAATCGCTGTCCACCCGCCTTATCTCGGAAAGTACTTATCAAAAAATTTTGAAAAATTCTGGATTATTCTCCACGTGCATTACCTGTAATAATTTATCTGGTATATAAAAAAAAAACAGAAATTTCAAGGTCATCAATTTTCAGTAAAGATTGGAAATAAACTTTGTTGAAAACTCATTTGGAGTGTGTTTTGTGAAGTCACTGATCGATCATTTTATACCACCCTAACAAAAATTTTTATTTTAAAAACAATCAACGTACGGAACACTAATTGTCCAAGTTCAACTTGCACTTGACCGGTTATTTCTTTTTAAGTTTATTTACAATATCATTGCTAAACCTTTTAAAAGTAGACCAATATTTTGTTTTCTCATTAATGTCAGAGCTTTGAGAGAATTCCTTATAAACCCTAATTTTTAGTGTTCCGTACGGAACACTTATAAGATCATTTCGGTGTCTGTCTGTCACACCCGATTTTCTCCGAAACTATTTGACATAGAAAGTTGAAATTTGGTACTAATATAGGAATTGATGGCCTCATCAGAGCCGTGTAGTTTTGAAAATTAAATTTTGACTTAAGGGATTAGTTTTGGGGGGTGAAATCGGAAGTGAAAAAAAAAATTTTACTAAATCATCGAGTGTGGTGTCACATGAAAGCTTGTGAAAACACGAGTAAAATATATATATATATATATATATATATATATATATATATATATATATCTATAAAATGCAACGTCTCTCTGTCTGTCTGTCTGTCTATCCGTTAGTGCGCCTATCACTGAAGAACCACTTATCCGATTTACGTACTTTTTTTTAAAAACATACATATGTTCTCTGGCCAGGCTATAGGCTATATTTTATTACGATAGGTAGCATAAGAAATGAGCAGTGACGTAAAATAGTGAATGATGTCGGAAATAAGTTTGCCGCTAGGGCGTGCCTTTGCAATACACAGCCTAAACCATTAAATATGGAACAATATTATGTAGCAAAGAATATCTGTAATGTATAATCTATAATATATATAAAATGCAATGTCTCTCTGTCTGTCCATTAGTGCGTTTATCACGCGGGAACCACTTACACGATTTACCTGTCTTTTTTTAAATTCATACATATATTCTTTGGCCAGGTTATATAATAATAATAATAATAATCTATATCTATGATATATATAAAATGCAATGTTTGTATGTCTGTCTGTCTGTCCGTTAATGCGCTTATCCCTCGAGAACCACTTATCCGATTTACGTGATTTTTTAAATTCATACATATGTTTTCTGACCAGGTTATAGGTATATATTTTATTACATCTATAATATATAAAATGCAACGTATCTCTGTCTGTCTGTCTGTCCGTTAGTGCGCCTATCACTGGAGAATTACTTATCCGATTTTCGTACTTTTTTTAAAAAAACATACATATGTTCTCCGGCCAGGTTATAGGCTATATTTTATTACGATAGGTAGCATAAGGAATGAGCAGTGACAATAATAATAAATGAAGTCGTACAAAGTTTGCCGCTAGCGCGTTCTCTTGCAATACACAGTCCAAACCATTAAATATGGAACAATATTATGTAGCAGAGAATATCTATAATATATATAAAATGCGATGTCTCTCTGTCCGTCTGTCTCTCTGTCTGTCTGTCTGTCTGTCTGTCCGTTAGTGTGCTTATCACTGGAGAACCACTTATCCGATTTACCTGCCTTTTTTTTAAACATACGTATGTTCTCTGGCCAGGTTATAGGATATATTTTATTAGGTGACATAAGGAATAAGCAGTGACGATAATAGTGAATCAAGTCGGAGAAAAGTTTGCCGCTAGCGCGTTTTCTTGCAATACACTCCCTAAAGCATTAAATATGGAACAATATCATGTAGCAAAGAATACAATATATATAAAATGCAACGTCTCTCTGTCTGTCCGTTAGTGCGCTTATCACTCGAGAACCACTTATCCGATTTACGTGTTTTTATAAATTTATACATATGTTCTATATAATTCGATATAAGCCTAGATAATGGGAGATAAGGTGAGATAATGGGAGATAAGGAGAAATAATGGGAGATAAGTCGAGATAAGATTCGATAATGGGAGATAAGGTGAGATAATGGGAGATAAATATAAATAATGGGAGATAAGGAGAGATAATGGGAGATAAGCAGAGATAAGTCTAGATAATGGGAGTTATGGTGAGATAATTGGAGGTAAGGAGAAATAATGGGAGATAAGGAGAAATAATGGGAGATAAGTCGAAATAAGCCTAGATAATGGGAAATAAGGTGAGATAATGGGCGATAAGGAGAAATAATGGGAGATAAGAAGATGAGCAGAGATAAGCCTAGATAATGGAAATTATGTAGAGATAATGGGAAATAAGGAGAAATATTGGGAGATAAGGAGAAATAATGGGAAATATTTTATTACGTTGGGTAACATAAGGAATAAGCAGTGACGATAGTAGTGAATCAAGTCCACGCGAGCGGAGCCGCGGGCCCGGCTAGTGTATATATATATATATATATATATATATATATATATATATATATATATATATATATATATATATATATATATATATGTATATATATATATATATATATATATATATCTATATCTATAATATATATAAAATGCAACGTCTCTCTGTCTGTCTGTCCGTTAGTGCGCTTATCACTGGAGAAACACTTATCCAATTTACGTGCTTTTTTGTTAAACATACATATGTTCTCTAGCCAGGTTATAGGATATATTTTAAGTGACATAAGGAATAAGCAGTGACGATAATAGTGAACTGAGTCGGAGCAAAGTTTGCCGCTAGCGCGTTTTCTTGCAATACACTGCCTAAAGCATTAAATATGGAACAATATCATGTAGCAAAGAATATAATATATATATATATATATATATATATATATATATATATATATATATATATAAAATGCTGTCTGTGTGTCTGTCCGTTAGTGCGCTTATCACTCGAGAACCACTTATCCGATGTACGTGTTTTTTTTTTTTTAATTCATACGTTTGTTCTCTGGCCAGGTTATCTATAGTCTTCTATCTAGAATATATATAAAATGCAACGTCTCTCTGTCTGTCTGTCTGCCTGTCTCTCTACCTGTCTATCTATCTGTCCGTTAGTGCGCTTATAACTTGAGAACTACTCATCATCATCGGATTTACGTGTTTTTATAAATTTATACATATGTTCTATATAATTCGATATAAGCCTAGATAATGGGAGATAAGGTGAGATAATGGGAGACAAGGTGAGATAATGGAAGATAAGGAGAAATAATGGGAGATAAGTCGAGATAAGCCTCGATAATGGGAGATAAGGTGAGATAATAGAAGATAAATATAAATAATGGGAGATAAGGAGAAATAATGGGAGATAAGTCGAGATAAGCCTTGATAATGGGAGATAAGGTGAGATAATGGGAGATAAAAATAAATAATAGGAGATAAGGAGTAATAATGGGAGATAAGCCGAGATAAGTCTAGATAATGGGAGTTATGGTGAGATAATGGCAGATAAGGAAAACTAATGGGAGATAAGGAGAAATATTGAGAGATAAGTCGAGATAAGCCTAGATAATGGGAGATAAGGTGAGATAATGGGAGATAAGGAAAAATAATGGGAGATAACGAGAAATAATGGGAGATGAGCAGAGATAATGGAAATAATGTAGAGATAATGGGAGATAAGGAGAAATATTGAGAGATAAGGGGAAATAACGGGAGATATTTTATTACGTTGGGTAACATAAGGAATAAGCAGTGACGATAGTGATGAATCAAGTCCACGCGAGCGGAGCCGCGGGCCCGGCTAGTATATATATATAAAATGTAATACTTGCGCACACTTATCTCGAAAAGTACTGATCAAAAAATTTTGAAAAAACTCTGGAATATTCTCCACAGGGTGTAGAATGAACGAAAATTATTATGAGCGCATTACCTTTAATAATTTATCTGGTATATAGAAAAAACAAAAATTTCAAGGTCTTCAATTTTCAGTAAAGATTGGAAACAAACGTTGTTGAAAACTGATTTGGGGTGTGTTTTGTAAAGTCACTGATCATTTTATACCACCGTAACAACATTTTTTATTTTAAAAGCAATGAACGTACGGAACACTAATTGTGCAAGTTCAACTTGCACTTGACCGGTTTTTTGTTTTGACATCTCTCTTATTTCCCAATCTTACCAAGAAAGATCATTTTCTCATACCTTAATTTCTCTTAGGGGAGCAATATCATTAATTTAATTGTGAAAAAATCAAAGATAAATTCAACGTCAACAGAGTTCAGTAGTAAAGACCAGTGAGTTTCTCCCAGACGAAGATTAATTTTTTCCATATTTTCATTAGATATACTGCAAATTTTCTTTACTATTATATTGTTAGTGCACTTAGGAAGCATTAGGTTAAATGAAAGAATGGAATGGTCACTTATTTTTTGAGCATGATGGGTTCTATACTTTAAATCAAAGTTAGATATTGCTAAATCAATTAGAGAACTACTATAATTAGTTACTCTTGTGGATTGATCAATTAATTGGGATATCCCTAAAGTAGTAATAGTATGCTTTAGCTTATTTGCATAGGAAAAAATAGCGAATACTATTATTTTTTTATTGTTTCCAATTATCAAAGAAATAATATTTAGTGTAAATTATCAGGTTTCAACCGAATTTTCTTTTTTTCTTTTTTTTTCCATGGGTCTAGCTCACATGCTGCAGGGAAGTCCCTAAAGCGCTCCAGGAGCGGCACGAGTGCGGAAAAAGCGAATCACGTTGTTCTTGAACCGCTGCAAATTGTACTCGGTGGGAAACACAGCGCTGGGCAAATTATTCCAAAGGGATGACGTTCTCCATATAAAAAATTGCTTAAAAAGCGTTGTACGCGGAGTAACAAGCCGAACCTCATACGGAAGCGAAGCACCAGCGCGACGTGTATTTCTAACATGCACCGTTTTGGGAGGAATTAAACGGGCTACATCCTTCGAACACTTTCCATGAAAATACTTGTAGAACAGACTCAAGTCGCCAACCGTTCTTCGATGTTCCAGCGAATCAAGGCCGCCGGTCAATTCCGGGTCCTCAATCAGACGGACCGCTCTTCTCTGAACAGAATCCAACACATGCAGTGTATGTTTGGGAGCGGAGCCCCAAACGTGGGAGCAGTATTCCATAGTTGGTCGAATTTGGGCTATGTAAAGAATTAACAGTTGCTGTGGGGTGTAAAGCTTTCTGGTTCTAAATAATATTCCCAACTTTTGAGAAGCTCTCCTTGCTATGCCTGCAACATGTTCATGCCAAGACATATTTGCTCCCAAACTAACGCCCAACAAATTGAGCGACGATGCTAGGGGAATGGAGTGCCCCGACATTACTATGTCGGGTTCAGCAACGTTAACTTTTTTAGAAAAAACTGCCGCTTGGGTTTTTGTGGCGTTAAATTCCACTTGGTTACTGTCACCCCAAGATAGAATTTCTTCCAGGTCTTTGTTAAGTTGAACGACCTCCTGCTGTCTGCGGATATTCGCCTAAGCAGCCGATGTCCGAGCGTTCAAGGTGAATAAAGAGACAAGCGTACTGTCATCTGCAAAGCTATAGATTGGATTCCCGGTCTTTTCCAGCAGATCGTTAATGTAAATGAGAAAGAGAGTAGGAGACAGTATGGAGCCCTGGGGCACACCTGCGTTGATAGTGAGGGTGTTAGAAAGAAATCCGTCGACAGCCACTCGTAAAGAACGCTCTCTGAGGAAACATAAGAGCCTCAAACAGAACCTTTCAGACATACCATAAGAGCGTAACTTAGCCAACAGTCCATCGTGCCAAACACGGTCGAATGCCTTGGATATATCAAGAGCAACCGCTCGAGATTCTCCAAAGTGTTCAATTGCGTTGTTCCAAACATGTGTTACATAAGTCAGAAGATCTCCTGTTGATCTATGTTTACGAAAACCATATTGGTGATTGCTAATAATATTGAATCGTTCAAGATATTTTAGAAGATGCTCATTGATAACCTTTTCCATGACTTTCGATATTATTGAAAGCAGTGCAACTGGTCGGTAGTTATTTGGCAAGGTCTTCTTACCTTTTTTAGGTATCGGCTGAACCGTGGCATATTTCCAGCAGGACGGAAATATTCCCTTTCTGTAGGATAGGTTAAAAAGACTACAGAAAACTGGTGTTAGTTCCCTTGCACAGTTTTTGAGAACTATGGCAGGTATTCCGTCAGCGCCAGAAGCCTTCTTGGTGTCTAGCTTCATTAAAATACGCTTTATGATGCGCTGTCTGAAGACAACATCGGGCATCCTTGACTGCAATATGGGAATAGTAGGTGGTGTTTTTCCTTGGAAATCGACAGTAGAATGTGAAGCAAAGAGTTCAGCCAACAAGTTCGCTCTCTCAACAGGTGTGGTTGCAATGGAATTATCTGGCCGTGTGAGTGGTGGTATGGTGGATTTGGTAAAATTTTGACTAACTGCCTTAGCGACTGCCCAAAAGGACCTGAAATTGTTGGGACAAGCGAGAAGTTTGCTTCTAATTCGCTGATTGTGTGCCTCCTTGGTTTCGTCGATAATTCCCTTGCATCTGTTCCATACATGAACAAAGATGTTACGATTTACGGTGTTAGGATTTTCACGCCATTGTCGGCAGGCAATATGTTTAGAAGCAACAGCTTCTTTGCATTTTCGGTCGAACCAAGGCTTGCCGTTGGAGGAGCATTTCTTCGAAAAAAGGGATGTAAGCTTCCATACCAGCCAAAATAACATCGGAGACCTATCTCTATTCTATTTTGATAATGTTAAATTCGGTATCTATTTTAGAACTGTGTGATTATAAGGGAAGTACTACGTAAATAAATCACTTTGCTCATTTTTAAAACATAATTTACACTCAAAAATAGTTTCCATTTTACTATGAAAAAGTTACTTACAAAATATTATTAACTATTAGAAACGACTACGTTTCAATAAAATAATATTAGAAAGTGAACTGAATGATTGCAAATTTCTTGTAACTGTAACAACATTTTCTATAAATTCTTTAATAGATGGAAAGTATTTTATTATTGATTAATTTCATTTTTAATATTTGTTGCAGAAAGCACGGAAATTACAAGTTTTCAACACTTTTTTTAGCAAATTTTTTTACCAATCTAAATTGTCAAACGCTAATAGACAGCTGGTTTATTTGTTCATATAAAAATATTTCTTTTTTTGTTCAGTACAAAAATGTTCTTTCGTGAATCTATGTGTATGGCAGCTGTAATATGAAAATAAAAGTTTGTAGTTTTCTTTATTTAGACAAAATAAGTTGAACCTAAATAACTTCATAAAATTAAATATATTTTTATTATAGTCTGGGTATGTTTTCATTGAAATATGGGTACAAATAGCGTTTCTATTTAGATACATAATTCTATTCCTGACTAAACAGTGCCGTATTTTTTTTAAATGGCTTCCCCCTTTGTGAAATTTTTTATTGTAATGCGAATAAATGTTTATTATTTTAATCTGTTTTAAACTTTATTTCAATAAATACTAAATTAGGTTATAATTAACAAACAAGTGTTTATTTCTTTTACGGGTATAAGATTAGGTTAAGGTGAAAAAATAAGCCAGAGTATGTAACGCTACATTCTTCCTTTCTCTATTTTTGAAAATGATATGCTCTATTCATATATAACAGAAGCATGCACTGCTGACGTTCCTTTAATAATCATAATATTAACTGACAGTTGCTAAATGCGTCGTGAGTGAATGTAACCTTAAAAAAAATATATATATATATATATAAATGATGTGTGCAAGGTTAATATTCCAAATGGAAAATGAAAAGTTACATTTTCGTCATGTTATGTTATATGAATTTAAAAAGGGAATTGCAACAAAAAATATTCAAGACGTTTATTTAGATCATGCTTCTGCTCTTACGACAGTTAAACAGTGGTTTGTTCTATTTCGAAATGGTGAGTGATTCCATAATGATAAACTTCATTCTGGGCGATCTCCCGGCATTGATAATGACTTTATCCGTGACTTCTTAATTATTGGAGTCATTGCAATTAAGGTTAAAGTCTCCTATAAGCGGTATTTTTTTTGTTTTGTGACACCAAATCTTCACAAATAGTTTCCAAAAATTTAAAGAATCCGCATGATTAGAGTTCGGACACTGTTATAAAACACCTAGGATAAAGGAATTATTAGAATCCTTAATATGTACTAAAGTGGACCAACACAATTATTGAGCAAAATAATCGTTTTGATAAGAGAGTAGTTTATATTATTTTTTATGAAAATTAAAAACACCGCCCGTGTGGCGACTATCAGAATCGCATCTTATAACAGAGTAACCCTGCAAAGAAATTTCAAAGTCCAAAACATCTTGCGTGATTCTAGTTTCACTAAATAGTAATATATTAGGTTTAAAATGAAAAATATTACAAATAATATTATCCTTATTAGCTACAAGGCTCTGGATATTTGTATAAACTATATCCCTCATCCCCCATCTCTACCAGAAATAGAACAGGAAATTCTATTGACGTATATTAAATCAAGGTAGCGGAAGAAGTGTTGACTAAAATTGCGATAATTGAAAACTCTATGACATTATAGTCAATCACTATTAAGAAATATAGTATATACATGGTTATTATAACCCTCAGTTTCTAGTACGTCATAGAGGTACTTAACATCGTTATACATAAGAAAATTAGGTCTATTTATTTACGTATATGGCCATTGAGGTGGTAGCAATATGATTAAAATGATTACAAACTTAACAGCATAATTATGAATGTTATAACAGCGCAAATCTATATGTTTAGATTACATTATTAGAAGTATTATGATGTTTACGAATTCTAAGACTGAAACAGAATTAAGGAAAAGATTTTCTATTTTCGCTATAACTGAAGTTGATAATATGAGTACTAATATGTTAAATTAGAGTTTACTATATGTAATAATATTATTAATAATTTCAATTAAACAGTAACTTCCGTCTATATTATTCTTCTTGTCAACATATTAAGTATATTTAAAAACTTAAAAACATAGGTCTTCTGTCATTTGAAGTTATTTACGACATTCGCTCTATTATCTGTCTCGGTTATTTTTACGTGTACAAGAAAGACAGCGAGCAACTTGGAATTTGGGTATAGCTTCATGTTTTAGAAACAAGTAGCGCCGAGTTTATAGGCAATAAAAATAATCGATAATTCTTTGACGGATTGAGGAAGCTACCAAAATGCTTGGAAAACGTTTGAATAGTCAAGCAAGAGATTTTGTGGCGAAATTAATAGTATATTCTACATTGGAAAGGGATAACAAGGGTCCTCATATCTCTTAATGCTGTACAAAAGGTAAATAAATCACATACACATCTTTTTAATGTGTTTACAATGTTCTGGTTCCAGAGAGTGCTGCTTTACAGATTAGTACGAGAACTATAGCGAGCATCAAAAATTGGTAATAATAAAAATGAATTGCTTTCAACACCTCGAAAATCACGACCAAGAAAACAAGCTAAGATCCATGATCTGACTGAAGATTCTGAAATGTACGTTCGTAATACATTATATGATATGTATACACAAAGTAAATAGGTATTAATATCTATCAGTTTAAGTGAAATTAAAAGTAAATCATATAGTATTTTTAGAAAAATATGTTACTATTAACAACTTACGTAAAGAACTGCGACAAAAAGAGATAATTAATGTCAGTTATGGAACTCTTCAAATATTACTTCTGGATTTGGGTTTTAAATATAAGAAAGATGAAAATAGACAAGCATTAATGGAGACACCAAGAATTTGTTTAATGAGGGCAGCTTTTCTTAGAAAGTATATGGAAAACAAAAATGCACACATTACCGGTCAGCTTGTTTTTATAGACGAAACATGGATTTTTTCAAAAGGTAGTCAAAGGAAATCATGACAGGATGACAACTTTAAAAGGTTTTGTGGAAAATGTCAATTTACTATTTGCTACCAAGTCAAAGTCACTTAATTATCATGGAGAAATGAATAGTGAAATGTTTACGAAATGGGTCAGAAACCTGTTGATTCCTAATTTAGAAGAACCATCTTTAATTATAATGGATAATGCTTCATACCATTTAGTTGAAGGAAAAAAACAGCCATCTTCAGCATGTAAAAATGAAAAAATTCTCGAGTGTTTACAGAAGAATAGTTTACCTCAAAACAAACAGATGTTTAAGAAGAATTGTTAGATATTGCAAAGCTCATAAAGAATCAAAGGAATATCAAATTGATAAAATTTTTCAAGAGCATGGGCATGAAGTGTTGAGATTACCTTCTTATCACTGTAAATTTAATGCAATCGAGCTGATTTGGGCAAATGCAAAAACATTTTATAACAAGCACATTGGTGAAGAGGGATATGGAGATAAACAAGTACTTCGGATGTGGAATAGGACCTTAGAAAAGTGTACACCAGAGGTATGGCATACCAGCGTATATACAGAAAACCTGATTCAACAGTGGTATGATCGTGAGGTAATAATCGAAGAAATTCCAAAAATGATTATTCGTGTTGGGAATGATGAAAGCAAGAGTGAAGAATCTACTTCTAGAGATTAGTGTCATTATTCAATTAATAATTTAAATATTAATTATTGACACGTTCCAAGCCCCTTGGGCAACATTCATTGTAAATTTTGCAGGACAAATATAGACTCATCTATCTATCTATTAGTTTGATTTGATAAATCATATTAAAATTGGTTAATGCAATTCATATCTCCTATTCATACTTCATACCCTCGTCATAAAATATCTTTCTGTTTTTAAAAGTATTATATTTCAGTTCTCTATTTTAAAATTTTATTTAATGAGTTTTACGTGCAACTTTTTACAGTTTTTATAATGCCTTATATGTAAATTTGATAAAACTGTGTTAAGTGTGTATTGTAATTTCATTACAAACATTACACAAACTTCAAATAACTAACAGATAACAATTGTAAACTTTTCATAAAGTAAATTTACTCATGAAATAATTTAATAGCAACCTGAAAAATAAAAATAGGTGATATTAGACTTATGCAGAGAGATAAATATCCTTCACAAGTAAGAACTAGGGCGTTTTACACATCATACACATTTAATATATCCGTAGTTTTCGTTAATTACCAAATCGGATGAAAAATTTTAAATTCTATTTTGAGTTTTGAAATTTTCATTTAAAACTCAGACCGCCGCGGCGCACAGTGATTCGGCAAGAATATGCTAGCGGGACAATATTCATGACGTAATTTCCAGGAACCACTGATAACGACTTGTAAACAACCCCCCCCCCCATTTAACGAATTCCAAGAATTAATTTGTTTATCACCTCCTAAAGGTATCTTATCAGGGGGTCAAAGTAACCCTTATAAGAGAGGTCATTTTCATTTGCAAATCAGTTGCATTTTATGCACACTTGTGATAACATATTTTAAAATTGGTAGCAAAGTGAAACGAGTTTTTTCGTGATGGAATATTCTGTTGAAGGTATGTACTCTATTATGACTTATATTTTTTATAAAAAATATGTATACCTCTGGTGTAATATCAATTTGTAAATGTATAGATGAATCCAGCAAATTTTACATTAATTGTAAACTTTAAAAGTAGCAACTTTTTTTATCCACATATATCCACCTAGATTTTTCTATATGTAATACCTACAACATTCAGGCACAGATTCATATATATTATAGACCCCGAAAAGGCCCGAAAGTAAAATTATTTTATTTTTTTCAGAACGAGTCGTGACTATGACGAAAATGGAGTTTTTTGAAGAATGGCTAAAACATGACAAAACTGAACGAAACAGTGGCATTTTTTATTATATAAGTGAAAAAATTCAGTATGTCTGATGTTTCTGACGATTCTCTAAAACGACTCAAAATGAAAATATCAAGCCTTTCAGCAAAATTCAATCAAAAGTGGACTTCTTTAAAGTGTAACAAAGAAATGTTTCTAATCAAACATAAAGATTGGTTAGAGGGATCCGGAATCGAAATAAAGATGTGTGTTAACCAGCCGTGCACTTCAACATCATAAGCGGCTCTTTCCGTAGGGCGACCCAGAAAATCATTTGAAGACTCATCAACGAAAACGAAGAGACGGAGAGTAGAAGATCTTTGGGAATCGCGAAGTGCAAGTGAGCTTATTACAGCAGCTGAGTTAGCTACTCGAAAAGAAGGGCATCGAAGTGTTGCTAAACAGATCCATAACGTCGCGGTCAGTGAAACTAGAGAAAAGAATAAGTGTTCTGAACAAAGTCGGCAGTTAACACCAGACGAAGCTTTAGCTTATTATGTGGACTCGAAATCGACTTCTCACTCATATAAACAAACAAGAAAATGGTCAATGAAAGCGGGACATCAAGTGTATCCATCGTTTTATAGTTTAGGTAAGTCCAAAGCTTCTTGTTGTCCTTCTGACGAATATATTTCTGTGACTGAATCTCGAGCTGAAATTAAACTTCACGTGATTTTGGATAAAACGGCTGAACGATTAGTTAAAGCTCAGACGAAAGTCATTAGAAGTATGTTACCTCGTTCATATTATACGTTGGTAAGCAAATGGGGCTGTGATGGGAGTTCGGGGCATAGCACGTATAAGCAGAAATTTGAGAACACTAACGCTACAGGTGAATTTTTGTTCGTATGCTCATTTGTCCCTTTGAGACTGCTTGATGGCGAAACTGATCTGGCAAAATCCAAGACCTTCCTCTACTTTATATTACCGTCCTATTAAGTTTATTTTTGCCAAGGAGACAAGAGAGTTTACGAAAGAAGAAACTTCTAAAATTTTAGATGAAGTAAGTCAGCTTCTTCCAACATTATGTAACGTTGCTGGATCTCAAATCTCTGTTAAACACGATTTGTTGTTGACAATGACTGATGGCAAAGTGTGCAATGCCTTAACAGACACAAGTTCAACACAAAAGTGTTATATTTGCGGTGCCACCCCGTCTACTATGACCGAGGAGTCAAAGAAATATCCCAGCAACGAAGAACGCCTATGCATTTGGTTTATCTACTTTACATGCATGGATCCGCACGTTTGAATGTTTGCTTCACATCAGCTATCGTTTAGAAATAAAAAAGTGGCAAGTCAAGGGAGATAACGACAAAGCTATTTTGAAGCAACGCTCACAAGAGATACAAAAAGTGTTTAAAGATCGTATGGGTCTCATTGTAGATAAACCAAAACCTGGGTATGGTAACACAAACGACGTAGATTTTTTTCCAAAGCTGAATTGAGCAGCGAAATTACAGGATTAGACGTAAACCTTATTCGTAGATTTCATATAATTTTAAGAACTTTGTCATCGAGATATGACATAAATTATATAGAATTCGAAAAGTTTTTGTGTTGATACTAGAAAATTATACCTTGATCTGTATTCGTGGTATTCCATGCCCGTTACTGTGCATAAAATTCTTGTACACAGCGCGGAAGTTATAAAGTCTTTTCTTCTTCCCATTGGACAACTCTCCGAAGAAGCCCAGGAGGCAAGAAATAAAGACTGTCGTAGATTCCGTGAACGGCACACCAGGAAGCGGTCACGTATTGCCACAAATACAGATCTTTTGACAATGCTTTTAATTACGTCTGATCCTGTTATCAACTCGTATAGAGAATTACCGCGAAGAAAATTTACTTCTTTGCCATCGGAGGTTCTGCAGTTGATTATCCCATCTTCATTGCCATCTGAAACACCATCAGTAAGTCATCATCACGAATTAAATGAGGAGGATTATTTACTTTCTGAATATTCTACTGAATGGGAGAGCGGTGATGACGACTCATCTGATGGTGATTAGTAGGTTTAAGTATTTTTTTATTGTAATTATTATTCTTATTTTATTGTGTGTTGTAGTTGCTTATAATTTATGCCTTAGTATATAAGTTATTTAATATTATATTTCTTTTACTTATACACCTTGTTATTGTAAATAATTGATATATAGATACTGTTATTGTACTAATTTATTTTAAAAGAAATAATATTTTGTAAATTAAAAAATGTGGGTACTATCATTATGATTTTTATTTTTTTCCTAGAAATTTCTTTGTAAACAAACATGATTGTGCTTTTCACAGATAATGAGTAGGTAGACGTATGTAGCTAATTAAAGAACAATTAGCGACAATAGTGAACAAATGAGCCACCACTTCCGTCTTGCAGCTACATATTTCGATTAATACACATACAGTACACATTTTTCAACTTTTTTTTTCTTAAAATAGCTTAAGATACCTGGAATATGGAAGATTAAAACCAGTCACAGCAAAATGAAATGTGTTCAGAGGTGCTCAAAAAAACTATTATAATCGCTTATTGTGTGTATGGGAAAAAAAAATTGTGCCAGATTTAGAACAAATAGAGTTAGTTTATAGATTATTACAAATTTTTCCACATTCATGTTATCTACTTACCGATTTAAAACTTTCGGGTTTTAATAATTTCTGTTTCATTATTGAGTTACAGTTGGCACACACAGATCTCCTATTACAATCTACACCCACACTATCTTAATTTTGATCAAGATATACAAATTACTTTTAAAATTAAATTTACCGTTTACTAATATAAATAGATATTTTCATTTGGGTACATTAAACTAAATTAATGTCCCATAAGAAATCGCGTTACAAATTGATTGAAATAATTCTTTCGGATGGTGGATGTACCTCGTAACTGGGTGTAAAGTTCGTTAAGTTGAAGATAAATTTTAAACATTCTTTTATAAAGACGTTCTCTTTTACACCATTAAACACTATTCATTCATTTACTTTCTTGATATATTTTAAATTACTTTAAAGAAATCTTGTAGTAATGTACCCAATATTTGTCATGAAAACGCGCGGTTTAAAAATAATTTTTTTTTACACACAAAAGAATAATAACATTCTTCATATATAACAGTAAATAATTATGTTTAAAATTAGTCATTATGGTAACCAATCATCATCATCATTAGCTTATTCCATCCATAGTCGGATGTAAGCCTCCAAAATTGTCTCCGATGCGCTCTGTTTTTCGCATCCAATTGTGTCCCGCTAATCTTTTTATGTCGTCCGTCCATCTTGTCTGTGGTCTACCTCTGCATCTTTTGTGTTCTCTAGGCCTCCATTCCACTATATGGTGTATCCATCTGTTATCATTCATCCTTACTATATGCCCCGCCCAATTCCACCTTAATATACATATTCGTTCTATTACAACTGCCACTTTTGATCTTCTTTGTATTTTCATGTTAAAAATACTATCTTTGAGTCTAATATTTAGCATTCTCCTCTCCATTGCTCTTTGGGTTACCTAGAGTTTATTTATTATACTTTTATTTAAAGCTCACGTGTCAGTGCTATATGTTAATACCGGCAGTACATATTGATCGAATTCTCACTTTTATTGTATTTGGGATGCCCAATTTAAATGATTGTAACTTTTGAACGCAGACCATGCTAACGAGAGCCTTCTATCCAAGTCTGCCTTTAAATTATTTTTTGTTATTTGAATGTTTTTACCTTCCCTATTTTTCCACCTTCTATTAATAGTTCCTGGTTGTTATCTTCATTTTCATTGTTTAAATATTTGGTTTTGGTGAAGCTTATTTTTAAACCTATTTCTCGAGACTTTAATTCCATCTGTATTTCTTGTAATTCTTCTTTTGTGTTGGCCATCAGAGTGACATCATCTTCGAAACTTTAGTGATTTAATCGTTCACCGTCCAGTAGTATTCCTTCATTTTCCCACTTTAAAAATTTGAACATGGTTTCTAGCGTCAACATGAACAACTTTGGGGATATTGAGTCGCCTTGCCTAATTTCTCTTTTAATTTTGATTCTATTTGTTTTTTCTTCGCATTATTTATGATGTGATATTTTTATATATGTATTCATAAAGAGTTGTGTATCTTTCATCGACTCTGGTGTTACTTAAGACGTTAAGGACTACCCATATCTCTACCCAATCAAATGCTTTTTCGTAGTCAACCATTGCTATCTACAAGGGGACCTTATTTGCTTTTCCACTAGTATTCTAATTGTTTGAAGATGCTCCAGAGTCCTGTATCCCTGTCTAAATCCCAGGAAATGGTAATCAATACCCAGCAAAAATCCTTATACTTCTTCTCCTTCTGCTGACGCGATATTCTCAGTGGATGTTGGCGATCATCGTGGCCCATGTTACTTTATTAACTACCGATCTGAATAAGCTAGTTGAAGACATTCCGGTCCATTGGCGCAGATTCTTCAACCATGAAATTCTCCGTCGTCCAGGTCCCCTTTTTCCTTCGATTTTTCCTTGTAGTATCAATTGCAAAAGCTCATACTTGTTTTTACGCATTACATTCCCGAAGTAAGCGGTTTTTCTTATTTTTACGTTCTTGAGGACTTCCTTTTCTCTAGTATCAGTACTCTTTCGTTTGTCTCGTGATGGATCCATGAAATTCTTAACATGCGCCTATAGCACCAGTATTCAAATGCTTCTAGGCGTTTTGTGGTGTCTTTTGTGAGAGTCCAAACTTTCACTCCGTAATAAAGTACTGAGAACACGTAACAGCGTAGAAATCGCAATCTGATATCAATGTTCAGTGAGAAACTGCATGATATGTTCTTCATGCGAAAGAAAGCACTCCTTGCCCTTTCAGTCCTCCATTTTATTTCTCTTGAGAGGTCCCAGTTTTCATTTAGGCCAGATAGTTGAAATTGTCTACCCTTTCTAGAGTTTTTTCTTCTATATAGAAGTCGAGATTAGTGTTTTGCTTGTTAATAATCATAATTTTGGTTTTCTTGGTGTTCAGTTATAGGCCGTAATTTTTGCTAACTGTTACTATACGGTCTATCAGTATTTGTAGATCTTCAGGGGTCGCTAGTAGGGTGGAGTCGTCAGCGTAACGGATATTATTAATAGTCGCTCGTCCAAGGTTCTCTGAATATTTCCTCGGAATATATATTGAATAGCAAGGGTGATAATATGGATCCCTGTCTCACTCCTTTTTGTATGCTTGTCTGTGATGACGTTAAATTCCCTGTTCTAATTGATGCATTCTGATTCCAATATAGGTTTGCTATGATTCGTCTCTCTTCTATACCAACGCCCATTTTTTCTAGTGTTGTTATAAGTTTTTGGTGTTTAACTATATCGAATGCTCTAGCGAAGTCTATAAACATGCTTACACCTCACTATTCACGTCTCTAGCCCTCTCTATCAGCACTTGTATACTGAATAGTGCATCTCTCGTGCTCAGTCCGCATCCAAAGCCAAATTGTGTGTTACTGATTTGCTCCTCTATTTTCCTATATATTCTTTCATGTATGATCTTTAAGAAAATTTTAAGCATATTACTCATCAAGCTTATCAGTCTATGATCTTTCAATTTTTTGGCTTTGTTGCTTTTGGAGATAGGGATGAAGATGAAAGTTAGACAGTCTTGTGGGATCTTCTCTGTCGTGTATATTTGGTTAAATAATTCGGTTATAGGATCCAGGTGTTCTTCGTTTATTAACTTTATTATTTCAATGTAGATGTCATAAGGGCCCGGGAATTTGCCGTTCTTCATGCGCCGTATTGCTGCCTTTACTTCGTTTTTAGTAATGCATGGTCCATCAGCTGAGTCCATGGTTGTCCATTCTTCTCTCCGTTCATCTGAGAAGACACTCTGGATATATTCTTCACAGATATTTAGTCTCGCTTGGGGTTTCCAGTGTTTTTTTGGTTTTATTTCTAATGCCTGTAATTTGCTTTATCTTCTTGTATATATTTGCGGAGTCATGTTTTCGTTCCAGTTCCTCTATCTCGGCACTTTGTTCGCTCAACCAGCTTCTTTTTGCTTCTTTAATCTTATTTTTGATTAGTTTGTTTAGGTCTTTGTATTTCGTTTCTTCGTGGTTTTTTAACTTTCGTCTAGCTGTCATCAATTCCAATATGTCATCATTCATCCATTTCTTCTTCCCTAATCTGGTCTTCCATGTTAGATTATCATTAATTGTTGATGTCACATATTTCTTAATAGTTGCCCATTTTTCCTTTATCGGTCTTTCTGTATTTTTCTCTATCCTTATACTACTACAGAAAATATACAAAATTTATTGACACATTCTTCTTTCCATTTAAGTGGTGTAGATTAAAAACGATAGGATCATGTCCTACTTTTGTGTATTTGGAAGTTATCAACACAAAAAATAGATAGATCGACAAACAAATGGACAGACTAATACATAAGAGTTTATTTTTTTCATATTCTCAGGATCAATAAAATAAATATAATTTAATTTTAATTAAATTAAATAACAAAAAAAAATCCTGTACTCCACTCTACTCGTATATAAACTAAAAAATTTACACCTATACCAAATAAAATCTTGATGGATCCGAATATTAGAGAAACAATAATATCAACTAAAATTATTCCAAGCTTAAAACAATAACCCATAATAACAAAGCATTTCATAATGGTCTAGAGAGAGAACGACAGAGCATCAAAAATTATTACTCTAAATGAGAAACTTTTTACTTTTAAGAGAAAGTTTTTTATATCTTAGTCGAAAACATAACACAGGGAATACTCCTACGAGTCAAATTTTGTTAACTAAATTACAACTTTCTATGCTCTTTTGGCATGCAAATGATAATATAACCTAAAAAGTTTTTCACAAAAATTAAATTATATGAAAACAAAACAAAAATGTAAATTGTCCATGGTAATTTATGGAACGTATTTAAATAATTTGCAGAAAGCACAAAAAAATACGGGGAGTTGCAGTATGCTTCGCTATATAGCCTAACATAACAAACTTCAAACTTTAAATTGAAAAATCTCAAAGGAATGAATTGAAAATCTTTTGCATGAAGAATTACATATGAAAAAGCTTTGTGCAAGATGGATGCCGCATTTGCGGACAATTGAACAAAAACACATTCGAATGCGTATTTCTCAAACGTGTTTGGATCGTTTTAAGCAAAATAAAATGGATTTCAAGCGTTTTTTTTTTCATAACTCTTGGTTAAACTTAGATCTACCACTATACACCAGAGCGAAAAGAACAGTCGAAACAACGGATTGAGGCTGGTGAAAGTGCACCAAGGAAGGCAAAGACGCTTCCATCAGCAGGGAAGGTTATGACAATAGTTTTTCGAGATTACACAGGTGTTTTCTGGTTTATGTCTTCAAAAATGTAAAACAATTAACTCTGACTATTATTGTAACCTTTTAGAGTGCAAAAATTCGTGAGAAAAGACCTGCTTTAAAGAAGAAAATAATCATTCTTCCTCAAAACAACGCACATGTTCACACCAGTGTTTTGACGATGGCAAAACTCAACAAATTGGAGTACGAATTGCTTGAATATCCAGCATATACGCCAGATTTGGCTCCCTAAATAAATAAATAACCTGTCAAGTGTAAGTTGAACTTACGCAATTAGTGTTCCGTACGTTGATTGCTTTTAAAATAAAAAATTTTGTCGGGGAGATATAAAACCATCAGTGGCTTCACAAAACACACTCCAAATGAGTTTCAACAAAGTTTGTTTCCGATCATTATTGAAAACTGATGACCTTGAATTTTTTTTTTATATACCAAATAAGTTATTAAAATTAATGCACTCGTGATAATTTTCGTTCGATCTACACCCAGTGGAGAATATTCCAGAATTTTTTCGAAATTTTTTGATTGGTACTTTTCGAGATAAGGGGGAAGCGATTTTTATTTTTTTTTTTTTAAAAATAATACAAAGAAAAGTTTGCGCAAGTATTAAATTATATATTTTTTTGAACTCGTATTTTCGTAGGCTTTCATTTGACAATCTACTCGATGACCTAGTAAATTTTTTTTTGACTTCCGATTTCACCCCCCCAAAACTAACCCTTTTAAAACGACACGGTTCTGATAGGGCCATCAATATCGATATCAGCTCCAAATTTCAATTTTCTCTGCAAATATTTTCGGGGAAACTCGGGTGTGATCGACCGGCAGATACCGAAGTGTTCCTACTGAACATTAAAAATATTGAAAAAATAACACAATTTTCAGATTCCTAGGCCAAAAAAAAAGAAAATAATTATAACATGATATATGTATATGAAGCAACCAATCTAACCCTCCCCTCCTTCCTACCTTATTACCATCTTCCATATTTGACCCATAGCAAATAATAATAAATGACACAATTTTAATAACACTCGGATCCAAGAACACACACACGCCTAAGAATAATAATAAATAATACAATTTTCATTTCTTTTTACTCCAGAAATACTGAAAAGTATATCTAACACGATATCTACGAAGCAACCCCTCTAACCTCTTCTCATCCTCATTAACGAATTAAAAAGAAAGGGAAAAACAACACCATTCATAATTCTTCCAATTTCAAGAACTCTGAAAAGGATTTATAACACGCTATAAATGAAGCCCTTTCCATCCTCATTACTTACTCAAAAAATTGAAAATAAAAAAAATACAACCTCTAAATTCCTACCCTTTAAAAACCTTGAGAAGTACATATAATAATAACTACACGCAGCAACTTCTCTAACCCCTCCTCCACCTTATTAACCCCTTATTTGCTTAAGTATAAGGTATTAAAAATAGGCCCAAAAATACCAAATTTTCTGATTTCTCAAATGCAAGAACCTCTTTTAACCTTTTAAACATTTAACTATAACTAATTATCAGCAGCATCATTAGCTTATTCCATCCATAGTCGGATGTAAGCCTCCCCAAGTTGTCTCTACTAACACACACTTACCTGAACTAATCTGAGCTCTGTTTGCTTTTTGCATTCAATAATGCTCCGCTAATCATTTTATGTTGTCCATCCATCTAGTCTATGGTCTACCTCTTCATCTTTTATGTTCTCTAGGTCTCCATTCAACCATACGGCGTGTCTATCTGTTATCATTCATCCTTGCGATATGCCCCGCCCAATTCCACCTTAAGATACATATTTGTTTTATTATGTCTGTTATTGCTGATCTTGTTCGTATCTCAATATTAGGAATACGATCTTGGAGTCTAATATTTAGCATTCTTCCTCGCCATTGCTCTTTGGGTTACCTGGACTCTATTATTATACTTTTATTTAAAGCCCACGTTTTAATGCTATATGTCAATACCGGCAGTACATATTAATCGAACACTCTGGCTTTTATTGTATTGACGATATCCAATTTAAATGTGGACCTTCCGAACGCAGCTTACAAGACTCTTTTTTTCTTCTCCTTTTTTTTTGATATTTCGATTTTTTGTCCTAAATATATGAATGTTTGTACCTTTCCTATTCTTTCACCTGTTATTAATAGTTCCTGGCTGTTATCTTCAGTTTCGTTGTTCAAATCTTTTGTGTTGGTAAAATTTATTTTTAGACCTATTTCTCCAGAGTTGTTATCTAATTCCATCAGCATTTCTTCTAATTCTTTTTCTGTGTTGACGAGCAGAGTGACATCATCTGTGAACCTTAAATGATTTAATCGTTCACCGTCTGCAAGTATTTCTTTATATGAATAATTATAACCAACTATACTTGTTCATTATTGCAATTAAAAACCAGGAACAATTCTCATAATATTACAAAAAATAAACAAAATTTAAGGACTGGGTTGGGTAAAGGTGTCTGAGGGCTTTCTTGGACTATGACGTATTTAGATCCTTTCCGTGGTAAGGGAATCTAAATATTAAGTTGCTTTTACATTATTTATATTTCTTAGAAAAATAATGTGTAAAAAAATGTGATTATAGAGTGATTTAAAAAAAAAAAACATTAGTTTTTAGTGTTCCATACGGAACACTTATAAGATCACTTCGGTGTCTGTCTGTCCATCTGTCTGTCCGTCTGTCACACCCGATTTTCTCCGAAACTATTTGTCATAGTAGTTTTGAAATTTAAATTTTGACTTAAGGGGTTAATTTTGGGGGGTGAAATCGGAAGTGAAAAAAAAATTTTTTTACTAGATAATCGAGTGTGGTGTCAAATGAAAGCTTGTGAAAACATGAGTAAAAAATATATATATAACATAATACTTGCGCACACTTTTCTTTGTATTATTTTTAAAAAATCGCTGAAAAATCGCTTATCTCGAAAACCCGCCTTATATCAAAAAATTTTGAACTTCTGGAATATTCTCCACGGGGTGTAGATTGAACGAAAATTATCACGAGTGTATTACCTTTAATAATTTATCTGGTATATAAAAAAAAAACAAAAATTTCAAGGTCATCAGATTTTCAGATAAAGAAACAAACTTTGTTGAAAACTCATTTGGGGTGTGTTTTGTGAAGTCACTGACTTTTATACCTCTGTAACAAAGTTTTTTATTTGAAAAGCAATCAACGTACGGAACACTAATTGCGCAAGTTCAACTTGCACTTGACCGGTTTTTCTTTATATATTTCTCTTTTTAATAAAAATTTAGATTCTTGTAAACATAGTGCTGGACAGAGTATAATTGTTTGGGTGTTTTTTTAACTGTTTCGTAGGCTATAACTAGGGAAGTGATTTATTTTAATAAATACTATAATCTATTAATACAATTTCAATTTAAAAAATACCCTGAAGATACTAGTGTCACCAGGTTCGAGGGGAGAGGTGTAGCTGGATCCAAAAGGCGTTTCTGAAAAAAATAGAACAAGAAAAGCGGAGCGCATTTTCAACATCAATAGGGGCGGGGGAAGCAGAGGGATTCAATTTTTATAGTAAAGTATAATTGATAACCGATGTGTAACACAGATCCAAAAAAAAACTTTCCTTATCCCCTTCCCTACATGCTAGAAAATTTATTAGTAAGAGGAGGATTTCTCACAAATAAAAATTATCTTGCACAAGACAACTTTATTCAAAATTCTTTTTACAGTAAAACTTTTAAGACTTTAACACCTTTCAATGCCTTAAAGCTACATATTAATGTCCTCGGGGGCAGATTTCTTTAAAAAGACATTATTTCTTGCATTAATATCTTTCAGCCGCCGAAAAACAATTGATGACCGGAGGAGGAGACGTTTTTAAAAAGAATCCGTTCATGCAATATAACTTTAAACCCTCCCCATTCACGCAAGCCATAAAAAAAATCTTACTTATGGAAGAAGTGAAGGTGTATTTAGACCAGCACCTCCTTTCCTGGGATACGTCACTGCCTGTAAATATACGTGAGCATTAAATATGTTTCATCTAGAGTCACACATCGTAACGTTACGCTGATTCACTTGTTCGTCATATTGATGCTATTTCATGCATGAAATTTAAATGTAATTATGTGTAATTTGGTGGAAAGTCGAATTAGTATCCTATATTTATAGGTTGTAATAACCTCTATTAAACGATGGGAATAAGGATAGCCCTAAAATAAATTTAAAATTTCAATACTTTTAAACAAATCTATATATTTGCAGTTTATTATAATAAAATTTCACTCATTACTTCGGTATGGGCTCCCAAATAAGGTGGTTACACCGGGAAATATCAAAAAAATCCACAAATTGTTTTGGATGACCGTAAAGTGAAATTGCGCGAGATGCGAGATAGCTGACACCCTAAAGATATCAAAAGAACGTGCTAGTCATATTTTGCATGAACATTTGGGTATGAGAAAGTTATGTTCGAAATGGGTACCGCGTTTGCTCACAGTGAACGAAAAACAACACCGTGTTGATGATTCTGAGCGATGTTTGGACCTGTTTAAGCGCAATAAAAAAGGTTTTTTTCATGCAATATGTGACAATGGATGAAACATGGATTCACCAGTACACCCCAGAATTAAATCGGCACTTAGCTGAGTGGGACAGCAGCCGGTGAAAGTCGTCCGAAGCAACCAAAAACACAACAGTCGGCTGGGAAGGTTTCGGCTTCTGTATTTTGGGATGGAATAATTTTCATCTACTATGTTGAAAAGGGAAAAAAAACCATCAATAGCGAATATTATATAAAGTTATTGGTGCGTTTGAAGGCAGAAATCGCAAAGAAACGGCCCCAAATGATGAAGAAAAAAGTGCTCTTTCATCAAGACAATGCACCGTATCACAAGTCAATAGTTACGATGTCAAAATTGTATGAATTGAAGTTCGAATTACTTCCTCAACCACCGTCTTCTTCAGATTTAGCCCCCAGCGACCATTCGGAGACCTCAAAAAAGTACTCGCGGGAATGAGATTTGGCTCCAGTGAAGAAGTTATCGCCGAAACTGAGACCTATTTTAAAGGCAAAGACAAATCCTTCTACAAGAAAAGTATAGAAATATTAGAAAAGCATTGGACTAATTGTATCGCTCTTGAAGAAGATTATATTGATGAATAAAGTCGAATTTTGCAAAAAGAAATATGTTTTAAGTAGCTGGACTAAAAACTTTTCAGCCTATGTGTTACAATGTCATAGGTAGACCCCACATCACAGAAAAAAAAGTTGTTCATTAAAGAAACATGCGGACTTTTCCGTGTAGTAAACAGAATGGTAGCAAAATTTGACTATACTTATGTAACATAAATGAGGCTTAAATTTTTTTTTTTTTTTTCGGAATGTTCTGTTTTGAAGGTTCAATTTTTGATGTTTAAGGTGCGAAAGCTTTCCAAGGCAATAATTATATAATGTATTACATATTAAATATAGTCAGTTAAGGCCTGTATTTCATTTTGAACTTTAAAACCGAAATGGAGACAATAAAATTTTGAAAATAACTCGAGGATAAACCTGCTAATGCTCTATTTATTATCCGACACATTGAATTGTCAAGCCATACTTTACGGTAGTCTGAGGAATATTTTGAGAGTACATATTTAATATATGTATATGGAGACGAGAGAGTTATGAGCAGTGTAAAGAAATCGCATTACTCATTTTGCCAAGCTACCATGAAAATTTTTAAAACGTACCTAGTATATCGGTTATAAAACCAAGCGCCTTATACTGACAAACACTATAATATATATTGGAGTTTTCTCACAGTAAGTTAACTTTTATTATTATTGATAATATTGCTTAGCTCATTATGGGATCTCTTTATCGTATTATATGTGGAATCTTAGTTCTATAATACTTAATTTAGAAGATATTATATTTTCGTGGATATCTGCATCCTAATAAATTATCATATTTTTTATTGGCACATCCTATCTTTTATATTACACTAGCCGTGCCCGCGGCTCCGCTCGCGTGGACTTGATTCACTACTATCGTCACTGCTTATTCCTTATGTTACCTAACGTAATAAAATATCTGCCATTATTTCCCCTTATCTCCCATTATTTTTCCTTATCTCTCCATAATTTCCATTATCTAGGGTTATCTCTGCTCATCTCCCATTATTTCTCCTTATCTCCCATTATTTCTCCATATCTCCCATTATCTAACCTTATCTCCCATTATCTAAGCTTATCGCGACTTATCTCGCAATATTTCTTCTTATCTCCCATTATTTCTCCTTACCTCCCATTATCTCACCATAACTCCCATTATCTAGACTTATCTCCGCTCATCTCCCATTATTTCTCCTTATCTCCCATTATTTCTCCTTATCTCCCATTAGTTATACTTATCTCCCATTATCTCACCTTATCTCCCGTTATCTAGGTTTATATCGAATTATATAGAACATATGTATAAATTTATAAAAACACGTAAATCGAATAAGTGGTTCTCAAGTGATAAGCGCATTAACGGACAGACAGAGAGACGTTGCATTTTATATACATTATATTCTTTGCAACATGATATTGTTCCATATTTAATGGTTTAGACAGTGTACTGCAAGAGAACGCGCTAACGGTAACCTTTTTTCCGACTTGATTCACTATTATCGTCACTGCTTATTCTTTGTTACCTAACGCAATAAAATATATCCTCTAACTTGGCCAGAGAACATATGTGTGTTTTAAAAAAAAAGCACGTAACGTACTAACGGACAGAGAGACAGATAGACAGACAGAGAGTCATCGCATTTTATATATATTTTGTAGATAACCTAGCCAGAGAACCTATGTATGTTTTAAAAAAAAAGCACGTAAATTGGATAAGTGGTTCTCCAGTGATAAGCGCACTAACGGACAGACAGACAGACAGGCAGAGAGACAGGCAGACAGACAGACAGAGAGACGTTGCATTTTATATATATTATAGATAACCCGGCCAGAGAACAGAACATATGTATGTTTTAAAAAGAAAGTACGTAAATCGGATAAGTGGTTCTCCAGTGATAAGCACACTAACGGACAGACAGACAGACAGAGATACGTTGCATATATTTATATATATATATATCGTAGATGTAATAAATCGTAGATATAATAAAATATATAACCTGGTCAGAGAACATATATATGAATTTTAAAAATTACGTATATCGGATAATTGGTTCTCGAGGGATAAGTACACTAACGGACAGACAGACACACAGACAGACGTTGCATTTTATATATATTATAGATATAGTTTTTATTATTATTATTATTATTATATAACCTGGCCGAAGAATATATGTATGAATTTAAAAAAAAGACGGGTAAATCGGATAAGTGGTTCTCGCGTGATAAACGCACTAATGGACAGACAGACAGACAGAGAGACATTGCATTTTATATATATTATAGATTATAGATATTCTCTGCTACATAATATTGTTCCATATTGAATGGTTTAGGCTGTATATTGCAAAGGAACGCGCTAGCGGCAAACTTTTTTCCAACTCCATTCACTATTATCGTCACTGCTCATTCGTTATGCTACCTATCGTAATAAAATATAGCCTATAACCTGGCCATAGAATATATGTATGTTTTAAAAAAAAAAAGTACGTAAATCGGATAAGTGGTTCTCCAGTGATAAGCGCACTAACGGACAGACAGACAGAGAGACGTTGCATTTTATATATATTATAGATGAACTACTTAAATTTTATTCTAAATCGTAAAGACTTTTCTTTATAAAATAGAACTTACTAGCAATTGTGTTTTTATATATTCCTTTTTATAACAGAATTTGAAATTTTTTCATAGCTGTGTTATCGAAATTTTATAGTTTGTCATAATATTAGAAACATTACAATTTAAAACACAATTTCTTAAAAAGCTAATTTCACCCATAATGTATTTAAAATTTTAAATGAAGCTAAAGAGATTTTATACAAAAAGTTATATAAGGAATCGTGGTTCATGTTTTGTCTCCGATTGCACAGGAAATTTTCAGGAATTATGTCACTGAAGTCAGTGTTCTAATTTCGAAGAGTGAATATCCCCGAAGGTGCATCTAAATTCAGTGGTGCAGTCTTGAAGAATAGATATCTTTGACGGTACTTAGTGCAGTCACAGGCACGTCGCAACTATCACTAGTACTATAAGCCTAATTCTATCCAATGCTGGATGTAAGCCTTTCCCCTGAATTTCCTGACCCCGAATTGACACGGTCTAATACCAAAAACCACGACTTCTGATCTAACCAGGACAGTGAAAACTTCCATGCCAAAATATGGTTTTATTTAGGAATATTAGTTTTTATACAGTTTTTTTCTGACGTTTCTTTTTAAATAGTGAAATTTGTTCTTGAAAGTGTATGCTACATGTCGGCTGTATGGCAGTTCTGCCATACAGCCCATAGCTACAATAAAAGTTAATGGGCATTATTACATTTTTTTAATGTTCCATACGGAACACTTATAAGATCACTTCGGTCTCTATCCGTCTGTCTGTCGGTCACACCCAATTTTGTCCGAACCTATTTGACCTAGAAAGTTAAAATTTGGCAGTAATATAAGAATTGGTGGCCTCATTAGAGCCGTGTAGTTTTGAAAGTTAAATTTTGTTTTTTAGGGGTTAGTTTTGTGGGGTGAAATCGGAAGTAAAAAAAAATTTAGCTTATCATCGAGTGGGATGGCAAATGAAAGCTTGTAAAAACACGAGTTCAAAAATATATATAATGTAATACTTGAGCACACTTTTTCTTTGTATTATTTTTAAAAAATTGCGAAAAATCGCTAATTTCCCCTTTATCTCGAAAAGTACTGATCAAAATATTTTGAAAAAACCCTGGAATACTGGATTATCCGCAGGGTGTAGATTGAACTAAAATTATCATTTTAATAACTTATTTGGTATATAACAAAAAAAATTCAAGGTCAACAGTTTTTATTAAAACTAATTGCGCAAATCCAACATATACTTGGCCGGTTATTTAAAAAGAAAATGCCGCTGATTTTAGTTATTTTTTGTATATTCCTAATATAATTTTTCAACAATGTGTGCCACTCAGTTAGCTCAAAGACATTATTTAAGCATGCTATAACAACTTCTAAATACTGCACTGACTTAGCCGTTACTTGATGGAGATCCATAATAACTAGGAATAAAATTTTAAACAAATGTTTAAGATCACCACTTATGTTTATTATTGCTGACAATTGTTTCGACACACTGTGTCTTCTTCTGGAGCACGATGTAAAATTTTACATCGTGCTCCAGAAGAAGACACAGTGTGTCGAAACAATTGTCAGCAATAATAAATAAAGGGTGTTTTTTATAGAGGTATAGAACTTTGAAATGGAATAAAAACAAAGATGAATTTTTTAAATTGACATGAAATTTACTTTATTCGAAAGATAATCTTGTGGCATTATAATTTAAATATGACTTCTGGCATATGACCGCCACGGCTGGCTCGGACGTAGTCTAATCTGGAGGTCCAATTTTCGATGACTTTTTCCAACATTTGTGGCCGTATATCGGCAATAACGCGGCGAATGTTGTCCTCCAAGTGGTCAATCGTTTCGGGCTAGCGACTTCACATATCCCCATAGAAAATAGTCTAGCGGCGTTAAATCGCACGATCTTGGAGGCCAATTCACGGGTCCGAAACGTGAAACTATGCGGTTAACAAACGTTTCCTTCAATAAATCAATTGTGCCACGAGCTGTGTGACATGTTGCGCCGTCTTATTGAAACCACAGCTCCTGCACATCATGGTTGTTCAATTGATGAACGAAAAAGTCAGTAATCATGGCTCTATAGCGATCACCATTGACTGTAACGTTCTGACCAGCATCGTTTTTAAAGAACTACGGACCAATGATTCCACCAGCCCATAAAGCACACCAAACAGTCAGTTTTTCTGGATGTAACGGTGTCTCAACATAAACTTGAGGATTATCATCACTCCAAATACCGCAGTTTTGTTTATTGACGTATCCATTCAAACAAAAGTGAGCTTCATCGCTAAACAAAATTCGCTTATGAAAATCGGGATCAACGGCAATCTTGTTTTGGGCCCATTCACTGAACCTACGCCTTGCTAGGTGATCGTGTGGCTTCAATTGTTGCACGAGTTGGATTTTGTAAGCACGCAAACCAAGATCTTTCCGCAAAATCTTCCATAAAGTGGATGGACACATATCCAATTCCTGTGCACGATGGTGGATAGACTGATTCGGGTCTTCCTCTACGCTACGCTCTACAGCAGCAATGACTTCTTCTGTACGCACTGTACGACGTCTCTTTGGATGCGTATTATCATTTAGAGTAAACGTGGTGCGAAAACGTTCCATAGTTTATCGAATTAATTGCTCTGATGGACGATTATGTTGACCGTAAAATGGACGTAGTGCGCGATACGTATTTCGAACAGAACCATGATTTTCAAAATAAATTTGCACAATTTGGAAGCGTTGTTCAGGCGTCAGTCTATTCATATTGAAATGCCAAACCAAACTAAACATAAATCACTTGACAGCTGACAAAATGGCCGCCAGTTAAAAAAGTGTTGCCAACTTAAAGTTTTGTACCTCTATAAAAAACACCTTTTATAAGTGGTGATCTTAAACATTTGTTTAAATTTTTATTCCTAGTTATAACAACTTCGTCTTTGTCCATCCTCGTTTTCAGCTTTTCAGTAAAATTCAATATAATATCGTTTTCTGAAATTGACTGTCTTTTCTAAAACTGGCAAGAAAAATCGGCTATTTAGCAGAAAAACTTTAGGACGAAATACCAAGCTTTTCAAACTTTTAGTTATTCTTCCATAATTTTAATTCATGTTTCGAGTCAGTTTTGCTTATCTATACAGCGTATCCATGTAGATAAGGAAAGTTTCTTATTTGATTTTCCCTTTTTCCTCGTCTTTTCCCGTTTATGTACTTTTATCCTGTTCTGTTAAAACCTATCGTCGAATAAAATATTTTGGACAATTTAGCCACGGTCACGACACAACTTTTATTATTCTTTCTACAGCGTCAGACAAAATTGGCTTCGGTGTATAATTTATCATTTTAACTTTAATTTACTTTTTAATATTCTAGGAAAATATTTGGAAGGAGACTGGAAAACTAATTACGCTTAAGTTTATTTAAACACAAATTAGGGAGCATAATTTAAAGTTAATTAATTGTATTAATTTGTAAACATTAAAGTAATACTGCTTAAAAAAGTAATGGAACGAAGCAGTCCACAATTGTGTCGTATTATACTATTGTATGACATTAATTTGGTTTAGTTTAAAAAATAATGAATTATTCTTGTCTGAAATTCTGGCTGAATTTATAAGTAAAATAAAGAAAAATGTTTTTCAAAAGAGACTTTTTCATTTACTTCACTTTGAAGTTTTGTCAGGGAGAGAAGGTCGTTGTATATTGTATAGATTTATTAGTAATATTTAAATTGTTTCCTTGATTTTTTTGTGTCAAACATATGAAGGGTGTAGAAAAGCTGCTGCATAAATGTCTCGTTATACATTCGTTTTAGAGTTCTTGGAATCGACGAATTGAAAATTATGTTGCTTTTTCATAACTACTAATTTTGGCTAAAATGGTATGTGACATTAAAGACATATTTTAGTTGTTAATAGCCCTTCTGCTGTTTAAGGTTTTCTTGTAATTGACATTTCGTCATAAAGCGTAATAAATATATATATATATATATATATATATATATATATATATATATATATATATATATATATATATATATATATATATATATATATATATATATATATATATATATATATATATATATATATATATATATATATATATATATATATATATATATATGTGTATATATATATATATATATATATATATATATATATATATATAATATATATATATATATATATATATATATGTGTATATATATATATATATATATATATATATATATATATGTGTATATATATATATACATATATATATATATATATATATATATATATATATATATATATATATATGTGTATATATATATATACATATATATATATATATATATATATATATATATATATATATATATATATGTGTGTATATATATATATATATATATATATATATATATATATATATATATATATATATATATATATATATATATATATATATATATATATATATATGTGTATATATATATATATATATATATATATATATATATATATATATATATATGTGTATATATATATATATACATATATATATATATATATATATATATATATATATATATATATATATATATATTATAGTTATTTTAGCAAAATTTGGCTGTACGTACTCTGTAAATAATATATTTTTTTTCTTCAAAATATACTATTTTGCAGGTTACGTTTTTGTCATTTAAGGTATGAAACTTTTTTTACCTAAATAAGACGCGATATATGACTTTTGTTTTAAACTGAAAAATAAATAGCATACTTTGAAAAAGATTTTGGACCACATGTATGGAAAAATAAGCGAGTAGATAGGAAAGAATTGAGGAAATTATTCAATTCAAATCAATTATCACAAGGGCATTTCGTTTGATAAGTTATCTATTTGCCTTGGCGGATGTTTTTTTAATATACTTTTCAGTATGTACACTGGTGACCAACAGATAGGGACTGAGACAAAATAATTTGATTTTATTTGTTTATAATATAATAAATATTTCGGTAGGAAATATTTTGCACTTGACTAGAGACAGAACCTTGATAGTCAATGTGTTTTGTAATATTCCTAATAATAAAGAAGTTCATATTGTAAAAAGTTTTTTCCGTTATCCCAAACAAATTTGTGTACGAATCCGAGATCTTCATTTCTGAAACCTCACTTGGAGTGTGTTTTGTGAAGTCACTGATTATTTTACACCTCCGTAACCAAAATTTTTATTTTAAAGGCAAATCACGGTACGGAACACAAGTCTAACTTGCACTTAACCGGTTTTTTCATTATTCCTAATCCCAATTTGTTAGTGTCAAGCATTATTTATAGCAAACAAGCATGTCCAGTATGTATATTGAAAATTACAAACAAAAAAAATTATACACACTTTTCAGAAACGCATTTCGAAACTTAAATTTTTTATTTATACAAAATTTCGAATGAAAAAAAACCAATAAGTGAGAACAATAATACACAGCAAATTAAAAAAAAAAGCGGTCAAGTGCAAGTTGAACTTGCGCAATTAGTGTTCCGTACGTTGCTTGCTTTTGAAAAAAAAAATTTTGTTACGGAGGTATAAATTGATTAGTTACTTCACAAAACATACCCCAAATGAGTTTTCAGCAAAGTTTGTTTCCGATAGTTACTGAAAACTGATGACCTTGAAATCTTGTTTTTTTTTATATACCAGATAAATTATTAACACCCTGTGAAGAATATCCCAGAATTTTTTCAAAATTTTTTGATCAGTACTTTTCGAGATAAGAAAGATCAGCGATTTTTCAAAAGTAACACAAAGAAAACTGTGCGCAGGTATTACAGTGTATGTATTTTTGAACTCGTATCTTCACAAGCTTTCAGTTGACATCCCATTCGATGACCTGGTAATTTTTTTTTTCACTTCCGATTTCACCCCCCAAAACTATACCCTTAAGTCGAATTTTAAGTTTCAAAACTACACGACCCTGATGAGGCGATCAATTCCTGTATTAGTACTAAATCTCAACTTTCTATGTCAAATAGTTTCAGAGAAAATCGGGTGTGACAGACGGACAGACGAACGCACAGTGATTCGGCAAGAACATTAGCGACAATACGACGTAATTTGTAAACTAATAACGACTTGTAAACCCCCCCCATTTAACGAATTCCAAGAATTAATTTGTTTATCACCTCATAAAGGTATCTTATCAGGGGGTCAAAGTAACCCTTATAAGAGAGGTCATTTTAATTTGCAAATCAGTTGTATTTTATGCACACTTGTGATAACATATTTTAAAACTGGTAGCAAAGTGAAACGAGTTTTTTTGTGATGGAATATTCTGTTGAAGGTATGTACTCTATTATGACTTATATTTTTTATAAAAAATATGTATACTTTTGGTGTAATATCAATTTGTAAATGTATAGATAAATCCAGCAAATTTTAGATTAATTAATAAACTTTAAAAGTAGCAACTTTTTTTATCCACATATATCCACCTAGATTTTTCTATATGTAATACCTACAACATTCAGGCACAGATTCATCTATATTATAGACCCCGAAAAGGCCCGAAAGTAAAATTATTTTATTTTTTTCAGAACGAGTCGTGACTATGACGAAAATGGAGTTTTTTGAAGAATGGCTAAAACATGACAAAACTGAACGAAACAGTGGCATTTTTTATTATAATCATATAAGTGAAAAATTCAATATGTCTGATGTTTCTGACGATTCTCTAAAACGACTCAAAATGAAAATATCAAGCCTTTCAGCAAAATTCAATCAAAAGTGGACTTCTTTAAAGTGTAACAAAGAAATGTTTCTAATCAAACATAAAGATTGGTTAGAGGAATCCGGAATCGAAATAAAGATGTGTGTTAACCAGCCGTGCACTTCAACATCATCAGCGGCTCTTTCCGTAGGGCGACCCAGAAAATCATTTGAAGACTCATCAACGAAAACGAAGAGACGGAGAGTAGAAGATCTTTTGGAATCGCGAAGTGCAAGTGAGCTTAATACAGCAGCTGAGTTAGCTACTCGAAAAGAAGGGCATCGAAGTGTTGCTAAACAGATCCATAACGTCGCGGTCAGTGAAACTAGAGAAAGGAATAAGTGTTCTGAACAAAGTCGGCAGACGAAGCTTTAGTTTAGTATGTGGACTCGAAATCGACTTCTCACTCATATAAACAAACAAGAAAATGGTCAATGAAAGCGGGACATCAAGTGTATCCATCGTTTTATAGTTTAGGTAAGTCCAAAGCTTCTTGTTGTCCTTCTGACGAATATATTTCTGTGACTGAATCTCGAGCTGAAATTAAACTTCACGCGATTTTGGATAAAACGGCTGAACGATTAGTTAAAGCTCAGACGGAAGTCATTAGAAGTGTGTTACCTCGTTCATATTATACGTTGGTAAGCAAATGGGGCTATGATGGGAGTTCGGGGCATAGCCCGTATAAGCAGAAATTTGAGAACATTAACGCTACAGACGAATTTCTGTTCGTATACTCATTTGTCCCTTTGAGACTGCTTGATGGCGAAACTGTGATCTGGCAAAATCCAAGACCTTCCTCTACTTTATATTGCCGTCCTATTAAGTTTCTTTTGTAGGTTTAAGTATTTTTTTATTGTAATTATTATTCTTATTTTATTGTGTGTTGTAGTTGCTTATAATTCATGCCTTAGTATATAAGTTATTTAATATTATATTTCTTTTACTTATACACGTTGTTATTGTAAATAATTGATATATAGATACTGTTATTGTACTAATTTATTTTAAAAGAAATAATATTTATAAATTAATAAATGTGGGTACTATCATTATGATTTTTATTTTTTTCTAGAAATTTCTTTGTAAACAAACATGATTGTGCTTTTCACACATAATGAGTAGGTAGACGTATGTAGCTAATTAAAGAACAATTAGCGACAATAGTGAACAAATGAGACACATTAGTAAACCACTTCCGTCTTGCAGCTACATATTTCGATTAATACACATACAGTACACATTTTTTCAACTTTTTTTTTTTCTTAAAATAGCTTAAGATACCTGGAATATACATAAACAATTGAAATAATTGAAGAAATAATATTGTCCCGCTAGCTTGTACTAGTCGAGACACTGTGGAACGGACGGACAGTCACAGAAGTGATCCGTCCAGAGTATTAAAAAAATGCCAATTTGACGAAATTTTTTATTTATACGAAATTCCGAATAAAAAAAAATAAAAGAGAAAAATAATACACAATAAATTTAAAAAAAAAACTGCCAATTCAGACTCTTGGGTAATGTAGTTTTAAGACAAAAACTTTATTAATCTCTTTTTATAGTATAAGCGTTATACTTCAAACGAATTTGCTGGTCATATTAAAGGACTATATGGTAATATTATGTATTGTTTTCTATAGAGGAAGCGAGATATTTGAGTGACTTAGAAATTACAGCCCGGCTGATAATAGCACTCTGCAAGTCCATAGAAAGACAATACGCTGAATGTCTATCTTGCATTTAATGCGGGTTTTCGTCTGAGAAATATTGGTTGAATTTATATAATAAGACTGGATAAAAAAATATATCAGATACAATAACGTTCGTTTAAAGCAAAAATATAATATAAAATGTTATTTAAACCTAAATTTAATCATACTCTCCTGTATGAATTATATAATGTTTAATAAAATAAAGCTAATATAATAGATCGAATATACTTTCCCTACTTAAAGCGTAGTACTGCTTTAGTATGCAAATACTCTTAATACCAGTGCTTTCAAAACTGAATATACGTTTCTTGTTAAATTTGCCAGGATATTAAGTTTTAAGTGCGAAAATAACACAATTTTCAAATTCTTCGATGCTGAAAACTCCTAATATGATAACATGATATATACGAAGTCATCTTTCTAACCACATATACATTTTAACTCTTTATGTTGAACCATAAATGATTGTGGATAAGCAAAATCAGAAAATTTTGTTATTAATTTTGAAAATAAACCCTCTCAGATCCTTATCCTCCAACAATGAAAGTATAGGTTTCATTTCCATTTTAAATATTACATGTATACGAAATAAAATGTATCAGTTAAACAAACATAGAGATCAACGGAAATGTAAGATTTTTTTCTTAATTTAAGAACTTTAAGCACTTCTCTTGTGCCCGGAAAAATAACTAACGACTATTTAAAAATCGTCTATTTTCATTATCACTACCAATAAGAATATTACCATTAAAACTGGAAGAATTCTTGTAGTATATCCTTTTTTGGAAAATATATAATATGCTTTAGGATTCCGAGTTAGAGTGACATTCTTGTCAGCAAGAATTTAATATAACATATTAAAATTCGAGAGTTTGATATTATCAGATCGATTTCAAATTGTTGTGCGATCATTTGTTGCAGTTAAATATTTGAAATATTATTTTCATACTTTCGCCAGTATGTTCTATATCTGATGGCTATAGTTTTAAATATTTCAATTAAATTTTTAAAACCTATATTAAGAGTGGTGCAGACCGGGGAAATTACAAGGGAAATAGGTGCCTCAACTTTATGGAAATAGAAAAGTATCTCTTAGATAAAAAATCGTCATCTATCTTTGACTTTTTTTAAATTGTGTTGGAAAAGGTGTAAGCTTTGAAAGTTTCAGAGTAAGAAAGGATTTTTTGTGTAAAGACGCTTCTTCGATCTTTAATCTTTGTAAGGATTTAATTATTTAAAGTTCTCCTGTAAGAAAAGATAATTTTTTGGAAAATTCCTCTCCTCTTCTAGTTCATCGATTTAAATTTTATTAGATTGGAAAGACTTTAAGCTTCTAGAGTCCCAAAGCAAAAGAGTTTTTTTTTAAGAAGCTCGTCCATGGCAGTTTATTTTTTATGGCATCAAAAAAAGATTTATGTGGTTAAAATATTGGAAAAAGAGAGATTTTCCCTTTCCTCGGTTATCAATTTTCTTCCACCTTCCTTCATAAGCCGCTTGCGTTATGTTTCTTCCTAAAAAAGCGATCTTTGTATCCTTCTGCTCTGTCCATGCTCCTTGCAACTACACCACAGTTATCAAGTATACAAGAGTAATATACACATTTGTCAAACTGGGTAGCTTTACATGACAGTGTTATGATATCTCAAGGAACAATCTGATCGTAATAAATAGCGGTATGATTTAATTGTCCATCAAATTTGACCAACCATACAGCAATAAATACACAAATCTACTATACTAATTACACAAACAAAAACTACTCTAAAGGTTTTTCCTTTATTTTTTATATACCCCAAATACAAATTTTCGTAACACTTATTTGGACAATCTCTTTGTATATTTTAGCCTCGATGGCTTAACTGGTAAATCCTATATAGTAAGCGAATGGTCGCCGGTTCGATACCGACTAGCGGCTGGGTATTGTATATGTATTCAGATAGTAGCTAATATAGAAATACACTAATGCCTGTAGTAATATTATTGCATTATATTAAAAGTGGACATATATATATATATATATATATATATATATATATATATATATATATATATATATATATATATATATATATATATATATTTATATAGGTTAGGATCATTATTGATTCATTCAATCATAATGTCGCAAAATTCAACGCGTCTATCGTAGTCATCTTCAGATAATTTTTTGCAATAGAATGGGTTTGTATGGATGCAATTTTTCTTTCATGCAGTATACAACTTAAGGTACTAAAGCAAGAGCCCGTGAACGCCAGACCTACGTCATAGTATAAAGGCTCAATTTTTTTCTGCGCAAGTACACTACAGCAGGTAAGAACGCTTGGCTACTCTGAGCCTTGAGTCGCGGTGGCTTTGACAGGTAACAGGTAGCAAAGGTGTATAAAATTGCTGCCCAAGAACATCATAGTATAAAGCAGGATTTTTTGATATTTTCTACAGGATATTATTAGAAATCACGCCTTCCATTGCCAGACACTTTGTATGGTGGAAACCCCCCGTCAGACACCCTTAAAGTTTAATAACTTGTAATTGTACTTACGTTCTGGTATAAAATCTAAATTTTTTATATGTTACTTGGACAATTATTTAAAGATGTTTCCCAAGCAGCCAGACAATTTCGAAGGTTCTAACACCCTGCCAGACAAGATTGAAGGTCAGCTGTAGGTACGAGCGTATATGTAAGCGAGTATGAGTGAGACAGTTAGTTGGGTTTATCGGATAATTCAATTATACAGAAATTATTTACGAATTAAAAATAAATTATTAAATAATTATTTACCATAATTAATTTAATAATTAAACATTTTATTGTCAACGTCAGCATGTGCGCCATCTAACACCCTATAATTTTTATTTAAATAGTTTTTTGATACACTGATTAATAAATGCTGTAAAATCATTAGTCCATACATATGGATATATATCTATATATATATATATATATATATATATATATATATATATATATATATATATATATATATATATATATATATATATATATATATATATATATATATATATATATATATACAATCGACACTGTTTATAGTGAAACTCTATATAGTGAATAACTCTTTATAGTGCAACTTTTTTTTTTTCAAGATCTAGAATATTTTAATGAAATTTCGTGCAAAAAGCCCTGTATATAGTGAATCTGTAAAATAGTAACACTCTATATAATAAAATTTTTACCGGAATTTTATGTATAAATTTTTATGCATTTATTGAGATCTTGGTCATTTCGGGTTTTCCATTTTTATCTAACGTTAGTACGAATTCCATTTTTATGACGCATTCTTTTGAAAAGGTTCTTAACGCGTTTATAACGCCTAATGGTTGGCAATAAATCAGGTAGATTTCTGTGAGAAACCCGGGGAATAACCCATTTTATAGAAACCCAGGGGAAAAACCCATTTTATAGTCGAGGTCTAGTAATTCGCAAATTCAGGTTCAGTTTCTTTTTGTTTAAGAATCAAGTAAGATGACCAAGCGAGTGTGTTTAAGTTTAGCTGAGAAAATTTAAGTTTTGGAGGAAGTCGATAAAGGCTGCAAAAAAAATTGATGTTGCTGCAAAATTTGGTGTTTCTCCAAGTTGCGTCGTCTCTGATAATAAAAAGTCGCGACAGTATCATCAAGAAACCTAGTGTTCCAAGCAGTCGAAAACGAGTACGGGTGAGTACTTACAAGGATGTAAATGAAGCAGTTTTACGATGGCTTCAAGTGGCCCGTACGCATCAAAACGTACCAATATCGGGAAATTTAATGAAGCAAAAGGCTCTACAATTTGCTAAAGAATTTAACTGCGTTAATTTTCAAGCTAGTAAAGGGTGGTTGAGTGCCTGGAAGACTCGCAATTCAATTGTTTTCAAGACGGTGTCTGGCGAGAGTGCAAGCGTTAGTCAGGAGGACTGTGACATTTGGATTGAAACTGTTTTAAAAAGTGCATTGAAACAGTACGAGCCAAAAAAAACGTTTTCAATTGCAATGAAACCGGTTTGTTTTTTAAATATTTGCCAAATAAAACTTGTGCTTTTAAAAGTGATAAATGTTTTGGTGTTAAAACAAGTAAAGAAAGGGTGACACTTATGGTTGGAGCAAACATGGATGGCTCAGAAAAACTGAAATTACTGCTCATAGGTAAAAGCAAAAATCCCCGTTGTTTAAAAGGAGTTAAATCTCTGGAGTTAGATTACGCCAATAATAAAAAGGCATGAATGACTTCTGAGATTTTCGAAAGATGGATCAAAGAACTGGACACGAAAATGAAAAGCGAAAAGCGAAAGATTGTGATGTTTATAGACAATTGTCCTGCACATCCAGTTACTATAAGTAAAAAATTAAGGAATATTGAATTGATCTTTTTTCCACCAAATATGACCTCCAAATTGCAACCTATGGACCAGGGTATTATAAATAACCGGTCAAGTGCAAGTTGAACTTGCACAATTAGTGTTCCGTACGTTGATTGCTTTTAAAATAAAAAATGTTGTAACAGAAATATAAAATGATCAGTGACTTCACAAAACACACCCCAAATGAGTTTTCAACAAAGTTTATTTCCAATCTTTACTGAAAATTGATGACTTTGAAATTTCTGTTTTTTTTTTATATACCATATAAATTATTACAGGTAATGCACTCGTGATAATTTTCGTTCAATCTACACCCCGTGGAGAATATTCCAGATTTTTTCAAAATTTTTCGATAAGTACTTTTCGAGATAAGGCGGGTGGAAAGCGATTTTTCGCAATTTTTTAAAAATAATACAAAGAAAAGTGCGCGCATGTATTATATATATATATATATATATATATATATATATATTTATTTTCGTGTTTTCACAAGCTTTCATTTGACACCACACTCGATTACCTAGTAAAAAAAATTTTTTTTTTACTTCCGATTTCACCCCCCAAAACTAACCCCTTAAGTCAAAATTTAACGTTAAAAA
>CM032456.1:23023981-23096481 GCA_019049505.1 Pachyrhynchus sulphureomaculatus
TATATATATATATATATATATATATATATATATATATATATATATATATATATATATATATATATATATATATATATATACATATATATATATATATATATATATATATATATATATATATATATATATATATATATACATATATATATATATATATATATATATATATATATATATATATATATATATATATGTATATATATATATATATATATATATATATATATATATATATATATATATATATATATTAAACGTTTATTATTTTTATTTAGCATTTTTCACTGCACTTTTTATTAACTTTTTACACTTTTACAAGAATTACATTATTTACATAATAGTTAGTTTATATTGACCGGGTGTTGCTACACTTTTTGCTGTGTGGCCTATTTTTAAGTTGTTTACTTTACTTCCGCACAAGTCCCCGACGCTCACCAGTTTTAGGTCAGCGTACCGTGGCGTGCTTGCGGCTTGTTTAAGGCGCGCTTTAGATACTTTATCAGCTGTGCCTGGAATTCTTGTGAGTAAGTTTTTTATTTAGCTTCTCCGAATTCTTCCAATTTGCACTCGTCACGAAGCAGTTATGAAGCGTCGAAGTACATTAATGATCTGTGATACAATGGTTTGTAGAATTTAGTGTTCTAATTTAAAAATGACCATAGGGCATTTTTTATTTAATAAACTGTATGCTTCTAAGATGTTCCTTTCTTAAGTATGTTATTAGCTTTCTGCGTAACCTACATGGTATAGTAAGTGACAGGTATATAACTCGAGAGATGTTATCTTAAGCATTATTTAATGAGCTTTAATATAACCTAGAGAGCATTAATACTATGTTGGTTTGAGTTCCTACTTTTCTCTTGCAATTTTTATTACCCAGAGTATTATATCAAAGCCAAGATATAACAATGCGATTATTAGTCAATTCCTAATAATTGCTGTTTTTAAATAAAATGACAACGTAAAAAAATTTTATACTTGAAATACTCCGCTGATTTTATGTTCTGCTTTAACTGTGTCGTAAAATATTGCTTTAAAATTTCAGATAATAACATTTCTTTTATTACAAATCCTTATTTAGGATCATTTGCTATAACATTATAACAAAAATTTACCTTAAAGACTAATTTTGTAATTCACTTTGTTTGTGACGATTATTAAAGCGAAAATTGTTTTTGGTCCTTTCAGACATTTTTTATATTTTCAGTTTTTTTTGTCGGTTTTTCAAGCTTAACAAGTAATATTTGGCTCCAGCCGGTGTTACCCACAAATTTTTATCTGTTTCTTCGTCCAAATGACTTGAGCGACTATTATCAAGACCACCAGATTAAATAAAACTGCCCTTCAGGTTATTTATATAGGTACATATTGAGGCGTAGCCAAAGACGGGCCAGAGTGGCATATGCTTTCACGCACCTATGGATGTAGAAAATACGCCGCTCCCCCTAAAAACGGGAATTTGTATTGTTTTTTTTTATGAAAAATGTACATGCTCCTGTCATCGATTTTGAAATTGAGTTAAAGTTTCACTGTATGTAGGGATTCGAAGAGCTCGTAATAAATTCAAAATAATGAAAAATATTTTTTCCACATCCACAAACTTAAACAGATGGTTACTAAGATATATATTCAACCACCCCTCCTAACTTTCTTTTCTTCCCTTTAGACCTAGATGTCTTTATTATAAGCGATTATGGTAAAAATTTACCCAATATGTAACAAAAAAACCAGGAAAATTTATCATAATTCTAATAAAACTATATATATATTTGACGTTCTTCGCTCGGTTATATATATATATATATATATATATATATATATATATATATATATATATATATGTATATGCATTGAGAATCATAAAAAAGTAAGAGAGTTTTCAAATTCCTTGACTTCAAAAACCCTGAAAAACACAAAAAAAACAGGATATAAATCAAACCTCTAACCCTCCCCTCATCCCTTTATATGTTTTACTATTTCATATTATATATTTATGCTTTAAAGTTGTCTATGATCCCTTTTTACATTCTTTCCCTGTTAAAATTGTAAATAATGGCAAATGTAACTAACACGGTAAATGTGAAGCCCACTTCTTCATTTTCTTTAACTCGTTGAAACTTTATATGTTTTACTATAAATAATTATAACGTTATCTCAACCAAGACCAGGAAGAAAATGTCATAATATTATTACAACTATATGGTGTTTAACGGCCTATATTCCTTTCGCCCCTACTTTTTTTAAAATTGAAGATACCTACTTCTTTCATCTTCTTCCCCTGAAGTAATATTTTTCAAAAACTATAGATTTTATCTCTACTTCAAGTGTGTATCTTTTTCTTCTTCTGTTGCTGTATTCTTTAGACGTTAGCGATCATTCTGGTCCAAATTACTTTATTTATAGCTGATCTAAACAATTCTACACTACTTTTCCCTGTCCATTTTCTCAGGTCGTGCAGCCAAGAGATTCGACGTCTTCCAGGACGCCTTTTCCCCTTAACTTTTCCCTGCAGAATCAGTTGAAGGAAATGGAACTTCGTCATAACGTGACCAAAGTATGACAGTTTACGTTTCTTCACCGTATATGCGTTCTCCATTGCCTTATTCATCCGTTGTAGTATGGTATCGTTGGTAACGTGATGTATCCAAGAAACTCGCAGCATACGGCGATAACACCACATTTCAAACGCTTGGAGCTTCTTTGTTGTTGTTTCGGATAATGTCCACGCTTTAACGCCATACAGTAGAACAAAGAATACATAGCACCTTAAAACCCGCGTTCTGATCTTTATGTTGAGATGCATACTACATAGTTCCTTTTTAAAACGGAAAAAAGCTGATCTTGCTTTCTGTATACGAACTAATATTTCTTTTGCATGGTCTTATTCCTCATTAAGATTGCACCCCAAGTACGTACACTGATTTATCCGTTGTATTGGTTTGTTAAAATTGGCAGTCAGTTCGGGGTTTTTACTTACTATCATAACCCTGGTCTTAGATACACTTCATATTGATCTTGTATTCAAGTTATCTGCCTTTGAAGTCCATCTACAGTATCGACCAATTTTTTTTTTTTTTTTTTTTTTTTTATGGGTCTAGCTCATGTGCTGCAGGGAAGTCCCTAAAGCGCTCCAGGAGCGGCACGAGTGCGGAAAAAGCGATTCACGTGGTTCTTGAATCGCTGTAAATTGTACTTGGTGGGAAACACAGCGCTGGGCAAATTATTCCAAACGTTCTCCATATAAAAGATTGCTTGAAAAGCGTTGTACGCGGAGTAACAAGCTGAACTTCATACGGATGCGAAGCACCAGCGCGACGTGTATTTCTAACATGCACCACTTTGGGAGGAATTAAGCGGGCTACATCCTTCGAACACTTTCCATGAAAATACTTGTAGAACAGACTCAAGTCGCCAACCGTTCTTCGATGTTCCAGCGAATCAAGGCCGCCTGTCAATTCCGGGTCCCCAATCAGACGGACCGCTCTTCTTTGAACAGAATCCAACAAATGCAGTGTATGTTTGGGAGCGGAGCCCAAACGTGGGAGCTGTATATGGGGCACACCGGCGTGAGGGTGTTAGAAAGAAATCCGTCGACCGCCACTCGTAAAGAACGCTCTCTGAGGAAACATGAGAGCCAGAAACAGAACCTTTCAGACATACCATAAGAGCGCAACTTAGCCAACAGTCCATCGTGCCAAACACGGTCGAATGCCTTGGATATGTCAAGAGCAACCGCTCGAGATTCTCCAAAGTGTTCAATTGCGTTGTTCCAAACATGTGTTACATAAGTCAGAAGATCTCCTGTTGATCTATGTTTTACGAAAACCATATTGGTGATCGCTAATAATATTGAATCATTCAAGATATTTTAGAAGATGCTCATTGATAACCTTTTCCATGACTTTCGATATTATTGAAAGCAGTGCAACTGATCGGTAGTTATTTGGCAAGGTCTTCTTACCTTTTTTAGGTATCGGCTGAACCGTGGCACATTTCCAGCAGGACGGAAATATTCCCTTTCTGTAGGATAGGTTAAAAAGTCTACAGAAAACTGGTGTTAGTTCCCTTGCACAGTTTTTGAGAACTATGGCAGGTATTCCGTCAGCGCCAGAAGCCTTCTTGGTGTCTAGCTTCATTAAAATACGCTTTATGATGCGCTATCTGAAGACAACATCGGGCATCCTTGACTGCAATATGGGAATAGTAGGTGGTGTTTTTCCTTAGAAATCCACCGTAGAATGTGAAGCAAAGAGTTCAGCCAACAAGTTCGCTCTCTCAACAGGTGTGGTTGCAATGGAATTATCTGGCCGTGTGAGTGGTGGTATGGTGGATTTGGTAAAATTTTGACTAACTGCCTTAGCGACTGCCCAAAAGGACCTGGAATTGTTGGGACAAGCGAGAAGTTTGTTTCTAATTCGTTGATTGGGTGCCTCCTTGGTTTCGTCGATAATTCCCTTGCATTTGTTCCGGGCATGAACAAAGATGTTACGATTTACGGTGTTAGGATTTTTACGCCATTGTCGGTAGGCAATATGTTTAGAAGCAACAGCTTCTTTGCATTTTCGGTCGAACCAAGGCTTGCCGTTGGAGGAGCATTTCTTCGAAAAAGAGATGTAAGCTTCCATACCAGCCAAAATAACATCGGAGACCTCCCTGGCGCAGTCAGATGGGTTATCGGATCGAAAACAAATGTCCATCCAAGGGAAGGTTCAAAAGTATTCCATGAGATCGTCCCATTTAGCAGATTTGTAGTGCCAAATCTTGCGCGGCCTAGGCGCCTCTCTGTCACTGATTGGCAGGATACTCGATGTCGAAAACAGTTTATGGTCGGAAGAACCTAACGGCGGATTTACGTTGACCGTGTAAATCTCCGGATTGGTGGTTAAAAACAGATCAAGAAGAGTAGCGAACTCCCCGTCTCGATCAGGAATCCGTGTTGGTTCGTGAATAAGCTAAGTTAAGCCATAACTGATTGAGAATGATTCAGCTTCACGACCTTGTTCGTCGGTAGTATTTGAATATTTAAGCCAGTTGATATTGTGGACATTAAAGTCGCCCAGGATGGCAATTTCGGGACTTGGATAGTTACTTTGTAAATGATCGATGGTGTCTGCAAGAGAAGCGAAAAGTGTTCGGTGGTACAAGTACAATGGTGTAGTCTGCATATCTCAAGTTCTTAATGATATGCCCAATAACAACTACACCATCCTTGTTACCACTGTTCGGAGTACACGTTAAAGAGCAATGGAGCCATAACGCACCCTTGTCTGACCCCTTTCTGTATACTGATTTCTTCATATCGCTTGGCTCTAATTCTGATTTCAGCTATCAGTCTTTTGCCAGTACAAGTTGGAAAAGATACGAATATCCTCTCGTCTCATACCCACGGACAACAAGACTTCCATCAACTTCCCATGCTTTACTCTATCGAAAGCTTTCTCGAAAAGGAGAAAACACAGGAAGACATCGGAGTTCATCGGAGTCACTATTTGACATAGGAAGTTGAAATCATCAGAACCTTATCGGTTTAAAAATTAAATTTTGACTTAAGGGGTTAGTTTTGGGGGGTGAAATCGGAAGCGAAATTTTGTTTTTACCAGGTCATCGATTGGGGTGTCAAATCAAAGCTTGTAAAAAGACGAGTTCAAAAATATATATAATGTAATACTTGCGCACAACTCTCTTTGTATTATTTTTAAAAAAGAACGAAAATTCGCTGTCACCCCACCTTATCTCCAAAAGTACTGATCAAAAATTTTGAAAAAATTCTGGAATATTCTCGACAGGGTGTAGATTAAACGAAAATTCTGACGAGTGCATTACCTATAATAATTTATCTGGTATAATAAAAAAAAAAAAAAAAAAACTTCAAGGTCATCAGTTTTCACTTAAGATCGGAAAAAAACTTTATTGAAAACTCATTTGAGATGTGTTTTGTGAAGTCACTGATCATTTTATACTTCCGTAACGAAAATTTTTATTTTAAAAGCAATCAACATACGGAACACTAATTGCGCAAGTCCGGTTATTTTTGAAATACGCAGCATTATTCTATATTTTGTAATTTTAAAAAATTATAATACATTTATTGACGTCTTACAAATTGCAATAGATGACACAAAGACCTTTAGCTTAAGGCCTTTTAGCCGAAAAGTAATTGAATAAAGAGAAATCTTTTTGATACTGAAGCTTAGCGAGCGGCGTTGACAATAATAAATTAAAAAGATTCTTTATTAAGTTATTTTAGGATGTCTTATGCTGCTATATATTTTCCAGCAGTCAGCTGAACTTTTAGAATCTCTACTGTTTTATATATATATATATATATATATATATATATATATATATATATATATATATATATATATATATATAAATTACAATACAATAATATAAAAAAGCCTAAAATAAGACAGAATGAATTACAAATACTCCTTTATAAATATTAATTACAATAATTAATAAACATATCTGACTTTAAACATTTGAAATATTTTGTATTAATGTTTAAATGAGCATCAGTAGAGAATTATAAATATTCTGTGAATTAAAAAAAAGTAAAACTGCGTTAATTAATTCCTTACCTAAGAGGGCATCTAACCTTAATTTGACCAAAAATTACATCATATTTCAAGATCTTAATTCACAGAAAAATTGGGTTAAATATGATGACAATACATGATTTACTAGTTATTTCAGATGGAAAAAAAAATATTAAGTTATGTTTAAAATCATGACAGCAGCAGTAACTTTTCGACACTCTAACCAAAGACTTATATACCAATTTTCTCCATAAATGTCAGTCTGAATTGGATGGTTGATAAACTAAATAACGTGATTTTGATAGAAAGCTTCCGAAGGTTACAAAGCTTATAGCTATAATTCTTCTTGATTTCTCTTATGTCAATTGAATCAGCGATGCTGGCGTTTACCCAATCTTCCTGTTGACTTCTTGAGAGCTTGTTCCGAGAACTGATTTTTTTTGTGCAACATTCCGAAAAAGTTAGTTCTCGAAACGAGCTCTGAAGAGACCGGCAGAATGATCGTCAAAACGTCAGCATCACTTATTCTATTTAGATACTACAATGGACACCTTATTTATTCTTTTTTAAAAATTTAAACGTGAAAGTAACTAGTCGGAACAATTTTGTATTAATCAGAAATAAAGGAAAAATATTATCTGAAAATAAGTGAAATGATACATATAAAATTCCAAACTATGCATGGTTAGTTTTTATTTATATATTTCCTTTTTCTTTTTAGATACATACATAGAAAAAGCAGCAGGACATGCTTAGAATTTTACTGGTTATGGCTTCTTTTACTACAAAATCCTACAGTGATACATTTACTATTGGTTATTTGACTGGTTCCCAAAGAAGACCTGGTAAGTATTATATACTCAGATAATCATGCAAAAATTATACAAATAAAACTAGAAATGTAATTTATACAACTACATTAATAAACTCATTGAATTAAAAGAAGAAAATATTTTTAATTAAAAAACAGCGCTGTATCTAGAAATTCTGGACTGTTATGTAAATTTTGGTGATTAGGCTCTCCTCTAATATCAGTTTAAGTTCTTTGCAAAATTGTTTTTTCAAGTAATTTTGAATAGCACATACATGCTATTTTTTTAAATTTAAAATAATGATACATTAACACGATTGTCAGATTCCTCGCTTCTAAAATCGCTTAAAAGGTTATGTATCATGATATAGTCGAAGCAACTTTTCCGTACACCCTTAATCCTTTATTTGTTTGACTATTAGTAACTAAAAATAATAAAAAGAAACCTTAACCCAAGAATTCTAAAAAGGAAATATAACACGATATTTACGAAAACAATTTGTTTAACCACCTCCCACATCTTATAACCCTCTTGTGAGTTTAAACGCAAATAATTGAAAATAATAAGAAAATAACATAGCTTTCAGATTTAGGTTTTATTCTTACTTTAATTATTTTATGTATATATATAAATTTGAAATGGTTTTTCTCGTTTCATTCTAGAATTACTGTCTCAACAGAAGTAGGTAGTTTGTGGAAATACCTCCTCCTTCTCCCAACAAACAGGGTAACTCCCAAAAACCAGAGTACTCTTCTTCCCAAAAAGATATTAATAAAGTTTAAATATTAACATATCTCATACCTCTCAAATTAAAATGTATATATGGGCTGGAGCGAAGGAAGAAAAAAAGAAAAAATTAATGGCAAAAAAAACGAAAATAAGAGCGAAAAATTCCGAACAAAACCGAAACAATCTTTTTATTTTCACTTTGATTTCAGTATACAACATGGATTTACTCGAATTAGACGTGTTTATTGACATTCAGGGATATAATTGCTCCTTTGGCTATGTTTCCTATATAGTTAGAAATTTATAATGGTATTCGTTGTGCGAATTATTTATTTAAACCTCCATTTACAAGCAATATGATACCTGGAAAGTTACAACGAAGTGTACTAAGTACGCAAGTTACGACCCTCGTATAATACTAAAACTGCTAATGATAATATATATAAAATGCAACGTCTCTCTGTCTGTCTGTCTGTCCGTTAGTGCGCCTATCACTGAAGAACCACTTATCCGATTTACGTACTTTTTTCTTTAAAAACATACATATGTTCTCTGGCCAGATTATAGGCTATATTTTATTACGATAGGTAGCATAAGGAATGAGCAGTGACGTAAAATAGTGAATGATGTCGGAAGTAAGTTTGCCGCTAGCGCGTGCCTTTGCAATACACAGCCTAAACCATTAAATATGGAATAATATTATGTAGCAAAGAATATCTGTAATGTATAATCTATAATATATATAAAATGCAATGTCTCTCTGTCTGTCTGTCTGTCCATTAGTGCGTTTATCACTCGGGAACCACTTATCCGATTTACCTGTCTTTTTTAAATTCATACATATATTCTGTGGCCAGGTTATATAAAAATAATAATAATCTATATCTATAATATATATAAAATGCAATGTTTGTCTGTCTGTCTGTCCGTTAATGCGCTTATCCCTTAAGAACCACTTATCCGATTTACGTGATTTTTTAAATTCATACATATGTTCTCTGACCAAGTTATAGTTATATATTTTATTACACCTATAATATATATAAAATGCAACGTATCTCTGTCTGTCTGTCCGTTAGTGCGCTTATCATTGGAGAACCACTTATCCGATTTTCGTACTTTTTTTTTTAAAACATACATATATTCTCCGGCCAGGTTATAGGCTATATTTTATTGCGATAGGTAGCATAAGGAATGAGCAGTGACAATAATAGTAAATGAAGTCGGACAAAGTTTACCGCTAGCGCGTTCTCTTGCAATACACAGTCCAAACCATTAAATATGGAACAATATTATGTAGCAGAGAATATCTATAATATATAAAATGCAATGTCTCTCTGTCCGTCTGTCTGTCTGTCTGTCTGTCCGTCCGTTAGTGTGCTTATCACTGGAGAACCGCTTATCCGATTTACGTGCTTTTTTTGAACATACGTATGTTCTCTGGCCCGGTTATAGGATATATTTTGTTAGGTGACATAAGGAATAAGCAGTGACGATAATAGTGAATCAAGTCGGAGAAAAGTTTGCCGCTAGCGCGTTCTCTTGCAATATACTCCCTAAAGTATTAAATATGGAACAATATCATGTAGCAAAGAATTCAAAATATATAAAATGCATCGTCTCTCTGTCTGTCTGTTCGTTATTGCGCTTATCACTCGAGAACCACTTATCCGATTTACGTGTTTTTATAAATTTATACATCTGTTCTATATAATTCGATATAAGCCTAGATAATGGGAGATAAGGTGAGATAATGGGAGATAAGGAGAAATAATGGGAGATAAGTCGAGATAAGCCTCGATAATGGGAATAAGTATAAATAATGGGAGATAAGGAGAGATAATGGGAGATAAGCAGAGATAAGTCTAGATAATGGGAGTTATGGTGAGATAATGGGAGATAAGGAGAAATAATGGGAGATAAGTCGAGATAAGCCTAGATAATGGGAAATAAGGTGAGATAATGGGAGATAAGGAGAAATAATGGGAGATAAGGAGAAATAATGGGCGATGAGCAGAGATAAGCTTAGATAATGGAAATTATGTAGAGATAAGGGGAAATAAGGAGAAATACTGGGAGATAAGGAGAATTAATGGGAGATATTTTATTACGTTGGATAACATAAGGAATAAGCAGTGACGATAGTAGTGAATCAAGTCCACGCGAGCGGAGCCGCGGGCCCGGCTAGTTAGTCATAAGTAAGATAAGAAATGTTATAAAAACCCTAAAGGACGATGATTCAATGATTGTTCTTTCATTTGTTGTGGAAGCTGTAAATCTGATTTTCCAAAATCTCTCAAAATTTGTTGTACGTTTCCAATAAAAGTATTTTTTATTAAACAAAAAGTGTTGTTTAAAAAAGAACTTCCATCGGTCCGACGTATAACTCGTACTCCTCCAGAGTGGTTGACAAAGTCAACACTTCAACGCAGGAAGGATCCTAAGGATTTGGTCCAATAGCATAAAATCGCGGGCAATTCAAAATTTAAATAACAAATTCAGTTGTGTCCACTGGGTTCAATATTTTTTCTACCAAATTTTCAGGGTATTTTTGCTATAACAAAAGCTATATTTTCTAAAAGTTTCAAGCTCATCCGTTCACTTAGTCGACCTGTACAATAAAATGAAAAAAATAATCAGTTTTTTGCCTATTTTTTCAATTTTGTAGGTTATGTACACTCTTGAGCAACTTAAAACCAACGAGGATTTATTAGAAAAGTCATTACGAAGAGTTTAGTTTTTTTTTTGTCAGAACATTTGGAGCTCAAAAAGCGCGTTTTGAAAACTTAAATTGTTTTTAAACAAAAGAGCACAAGTTTTTCGAGATCCAAAACTCAAGGCAATACTCCTAGTGATACTTCAGAGAGGTTAAAATCATAATATTGCTGTATCTAAACTATGCCTATCTGATCATAACTGCAGTATTACTTAAGTTTTTAAACGAACTACGTAAAATATCAGAAATAAAAGATAGTTTGTTAACTTTAATATAATTTAGATATTTTATTAATATAATTTAGATTCTATCTAAATTAATATAATTTAGATAATTTAAATAATTTAGTCCTTTACGGTTAGCGAAGTCTAAAACTTTTGTAAATTTGTCGAAAATTGCGTATTTGGTAACGAGAACTTTGGAAACAACTCAAAACTTGAGCCATTTTCACTGATTTGTGACGTTACTATAATACCAAATCTAATCTTTAAATAGATTTTTAAGGTTTTTTGCGTTTAAATTAAATCGAAAAAATAAGCCCTTTTATCTGCGTTAAAATAAGCTGATAAAAAATTGTTGAATAAGTTTATTTCTTAAATAGGCTATCATATTTACACACAAACTTCCTATTTCAAATTTTTATGAGGGTATAGCATCAAAATATTCATAAAAAGTAACTAGATGCCTAAAAATGTGTCGAAGCTCCTGTGGCTTCATTCCCACCAAGTTGTTTTTATAAAAGTTATGCGTTATTCGCCACCCGAATAAAAATTTCATGTTTAACCAACAAATGCATTTAACGCCTTTTCTTTTCTTATTTTCTTCTCGGTTCGTTCCAAGAAAACATTAAACCTGTTAGGAATCCGTTCTAAATATTGGTCGGCTGATAGTTCCAAAACAGTATCGATAGTGCAGTCAGCCAGCCAGCAGTGTGATTCTACTACTTTTTTAATAAGTCTCGCTTTAGTATGTTCAGTTTTAACCCAAAATATACGGTTTCAAAGTTTTGTTTGTTATTTCTGTTGTCATAACAGCGCAATATTCTTTTTAATGTTATAAGTTTTTACGCCGTAATAACATCGTTAGTTTTGAATTTTCGCAGTAACTTTTTGGGAAGTCACTTGAACAACTTTGATCATCGTGTCCTCTATTTCCCTTTCGGTGAGCGGTGAATTATATTATTTTATCCAACTGACTGAAATATAACTTGTAAATTACAAGCGAGCTGGATAACGGTGTGTATATATAATGGATCTTGGGAATTAAAGTGTAAATATCTAGAAGACCCTGCCTCTTTGGTATACCAATATATCCTAGTTATGTTATTTCTATGGTGTAGTGCAGGGGTACTCAAACGGTCGATCGCGATCGACAAGTCGATCTCAAGAAAAAAATTCCGATATAGAACTATTCACAGATTTTGTTTTAGGTAACTAAAACAAAATGTAATGAATAAACTACTAAAATTTATTCGATCCACAATTAGGCCAGAATAACCCCCTCATTACTTTCTTTTATCGTAATAACCCCCTGCTAGCGGCAAAAGGCGGCTTTATCAAAGGAACGCGCGGTACTTGTCAAAGAAAAGCCGCGTTTTTTGATTCCCACCGATTTTTCTAGAAACTTCGGGCGGCGTGTTTGACGGGAACATTCGAGACTTCGTTCGCGCCGATATAAATATTGCCTCTGCAGGAATAGGAGTCAGTCTGAGTTGTAACTTCAAGGCGATACATCGATACAAAGTTTATTAATAAATAGTCCAAAATGAGTGCGGCGAAGAAAAGTAAAACTTATCATTTTAATAACGATTGGGAGGAAGAATTTTTCTTTTGTATGGTAAAGGATAAGTGCATTTGTCTCATTTGCCGTGCGTCAGTTGCAATACCTAAGCGTGGGAACTTAGAGAGGCATCATAAAACGGTTCATAAAAACTATGAAAAGGATTTTCCGTCACAGAGTGAATTAAGAAAACGAAAAGTACGTGATTTGATAACTTGTTTGAAAAAAGAACAAATCATGTTCACAAGACCAGCCAAACAATCAAAAGCTGCAACGGTCGCGTCATTTAAAATATCTCATATATTGGCGAAACACAAGAAACCATTTGATGATGGATTGGTTGTAAAGGAAGCATTTATTGAAGCGGGTGAGACTTTATTTGGAGATTTTAAAAATAAAACAGAGATTATGTCTGCTATTAGAGAACTTCAGTTATCTCGTCCGACTGTCACAAGGCGTGTTGAAGTCATGAATGTACATACTTTTCTTTACAGTTCGACGAATCCACCGATATGACAGACACTTCCCAGCTGTGTATTTTCATTCGAATGGTATTCAATGACATGTCGGCTAAGGAAGAGGTTTTGACAATGATTCCTCTGAAAGGAAAGACCGGTGGCGAAGATATATATGACGTTTTCTTCAATTTTGTAATAAACTACAAGCTACCAATATATAAACTAGTGTGCATTACAACCGATGGAGCACCAGCAATGACTGGAAACAAAACGGTTTTGTGGCATTGTGTCGAGCTAATGATGATTTCCCTTCATTTTTCTCCTTCCATTGCATTATACATCAACAAGTTTTGTGTTCAAAAGGTCTAAACATGGAGGAGATTATGGGCATTGCAATGAAAATTGTGAATTCTATCCGTGCACGTAGCTTGCAACGACGGCTCTTTAAATTGCAGTTGGAAGATAGTGAGTCAGCTGAACACACTGATTTAGTTCTTCACACGAACGTCAGGTGGTTGAGTCGCGGAAAATTCCTAGAAAGGTTTCAAGAATTATTGCCCGAAAGAACAGATTTTCTGGACGAAAGAGGTGATGACGCTCAGATGCTGAAAAACGGAAAATGGCTGACTGATTTGGCATTTTTGACAGACATCACAATGCATTTAAACACCATTAATTTGGAGCTTCAAGATAAAGGAGAAACTATTATTGAGATGATTAGCACAATAAACGCATTCAAAAGTAAATTGCAACTTATGATAGATCAACTGAAAAGAAAGGATCTGAAAAATTTTCCGTCTTTAAAAGCAAGGATTCCTCAGTTGAATTATGATATTTATGAGGCAGAATTATCAAATATTTTGGGCCAATTCAAAATACGTTTTTATGATTTCAGTAAATTGGCAAATATCGCATCATTTATGAGATCCTTTTTCGTGTAAAAACATTGAGGAATTAGCTACTGAAATAGCAAGTCAGTTTAACATGGACTCATGTTCTGTTGAAAATGAGTTAGTGCAGATTATATCAGATATACATCTCAAAGCCACAGCATCTGATACAAAAATTCTGGTGTTTTATATTTGAAGATAAATATCCGAATCTAAGGTAAATCGCCTTTCAACTGACGGCAGTGTTTGGGTCAACTTACTTGTGCGAGTCTGCATTTTCTGAAATGAAGATAATTAAGTCAAAATATCGCAATCGACTAACTGACGAACATATGTCATCATGCTTGCGATTAGCACTCGGTAATTACGTACCATTCAACATCCAAAGTCACTCTTTAGTTAAGTTTAGACACTAGAACTCTTTTGTTTTGTAAGAACCAATAAACTTGCAATTTTGAATAATTATAGTTATAGTTTTTTCATTGACATTTTAGAGCAGACCTATACTTACCTTGACTAAAAAAATGCATATTGTGCGGAAAACTAATATCTATACCACGTACACCCTACCTAGACGACAATCCTGCATCACACTTACTTGCAGCCTCTCAGAGTCGATCGATCGTAGTCTAACAATATTGAGGTAGATCGCCAGCAGTTCAAGTTTCAGCACCCCTGGTGTAGTGTAAAATCCAGAAAGTTTATTTTATTATGTTTTTCCGTTTTTACTGTAAATTGTAATGTTGTATGGTAACTATTAAATATTTTTAGAATTAAGTCATATTTAGCTTTTGATACTCCTGTTATACAGTCGACTATATTTCTAAAAAGAATAGGCAAATTAGAACCTAAATTTCATATCACTGATTCCTTAAGGTCCCTCAGGACTCTTCAGTACACGTAGGCTGAAAGGTTTTTGGTCCGACACATGGATGTAGCCCTTTTTAAAAGATCCATGTGAGTTTTAAGAAGTACCAACCTTTAAACGATATGTTTCAAAAAATTCATGACATTTCGACGATTAGTTTACACGTTACAGTTACAATGGAAAAAATCGAATTTCGTGTGTTGATTAAACCCTATTTTCTGATGGGAAAAAATACCGTTCAAGGAAAGCAATAACTTGATAAGTGTTACGGGAACTTTGACCCTGGAAAAGCACTCATCATTTACCGGTATGCTGAATTTAAGTGCGGTCCTACAGACACAAATGATGCTGAATGCTCTAGACGCCTAAATGAGGTGGTTACACAGGAAAACATCAAAAAAATTCACAAAATTGTTTTGAATGAACGTAAAGTGAAATTGCGTGATATAGCTGACATCCTAAAGATATCAAAAAACGTGTTGGTCATATTTTGCTTGAATATTTGGGCATGAAAAAGTTCTGTTCGAAATAGATACCGCGTTTGCTCACAGTGGACCAAAAATAAAAATGTGTTAATGATTCTGAACGCTGTTTGGACCTGTTTAACCGCAATAAAAAGTATTTTTTCATGCGATATGAGACAACGGTTGAAACATGGATCCACCACTATACACTGGAACCAAATCGGCAGTCAGTTGAGTGGATAGCAGCCAATGAAAGCCGCACGAAGCGACCAAAGATATAAACAATTCGCTAGGAAGGTTTTGACCTCTGTAGTTTGGGATGCGCAATGAATAATTTTCATTGACTATGCTGAGAAGGTAAAAACAATCAATAGTTAATATTATATAAAGTTATTGGTGCGTTTGAAGACAAAAATCGCAAAGAAACGGCTCCAAATAATCGAGAAAAAATTGCTTTCACAGACAATGCACCGTATCACGTCAGTGGTTACGGTGGCAAAATTGCACGAATTGAAGTTCATCCAACGTATTCTCCATATTTGGCCCCCAGCGACTATCATTCTACTCGCAGACCTTAAAAAGAGGCTCGCGGGAAATAGATTTGGCTCCAATGAAGTAATTGTCGCCGAAACTGAGGCCTATTTTGAAGGCAAAGACAAATCCTTCTACAAGAAATTTACAAAAATATTAGAAAAGCGTTGGACTGGTATTAGTCTTGAAGGAGACTATGTTGATGAATAAAGTCGAATTTTGCAAAAAAATAATGTGCTTTAAGTAACCAAACCAAAAACTTTTCAGCATACGTATTAGATTGGTATGCTGGTATATAATGACTTGACGTTGAAAGTAGCGATAGTAAGGGAATCTAGAACCTACATGAAATATTCTGAATTTTTTACGCATAAATCAGCTTTTTCTGTTAGAGATGATGGCTTGCTAGGTCTTTTTGCAACTTGTGTAATAGAGAATCGAAAACGCTGGATATTGGCCGTATAGGAATGGTTGCTTTGTGAATTTTTGAAAATTCGTAGAATTTCAGGTATCTTCTTGATTTTTCACTAGGAATGAATTTCGACTTCATCTCTCTTTCGATGGGCGATTCTCCAATTTTAGGTTTGGTTTGTAATTTTTCAAGGATGGTTTTAATTTTCTTTGCGTATCCTGTGGACCTACTAGCAAATCAGCTAATGGACAAACTAACAGAAGAATATCTGCAAGACCAAAAGAACATAAAGTGACTATCAAAAAAGCTCCATCTGTCCCTTTTCACCACCAACTACAAGTAGGACACAAAATATATTTCAACGGTTGCAAATAAATAGACAACATAGAAAACTACACTACAATAACAATCTGCGAGGTCATCAAATCGAGAAAATGAGACGCTTGAAGAGAAAATGATAATTAAAAAAGAAATATGTCAACCGATAAACAGAATATAAATGACTAGAACCGTTTATCTATTATCATTTATTGAATACTAACTACCTTTACATGAGCTGATCTAACATGAGCATAATTTTGAGTCTTAAGATATTTTCATGTCAGTAACCTAATTAACTTAGCTTAGCTAAGGGTCTTATATAAATGATCGGTTTTACAAAGGGTGTTCGTATGTAAGTTGGGAATGTGGAATCTTTGGCACAATGATACTACTCAGTATATATCACCACTACACCAAACACTTGATTTTTACACTCGACGCGCGTTTCGCTAAGCATGTTAGCTTCATCAGAAGCGATGATTGACTAAAGCTAAACTACAAATCTATCCTATTTATACTTAGCCTAACCCTTGAATTACTCAAGCGGAACTAATGACATAGGCAAGGCCGTCAGTTTCGGTCATGTAACCAGTAGAGGGGACTATAAGGATTAGGCCCTCTGTCTTTATTTAAACTACTTTTACATTTTATGATTTCCATACTTTCGTATGCATTCAACAATCTCCTATCAGACACATCTTTTATTAATCTTAGATTATCTAATGTTACAGTATGATCAACTTCAAGGGCATGTTTGGCAATGCTAGACTTTTCTGTTCTACTGTATTTTAAGTGTGCTAAATGTTCTTTAAATCGTGTTTTGATTGACTTTTTAGTTTGCCCAACATACTTCTTGTCACAATCATTACAACTAATTTTATAAATTCCACTTTTCTCACAATTAGGAATCTTATCTTTGGGATTACCTAAGATATGCCTCAGATTGTCTGATGACTTATAGACTAAAGTGAGGCCTACCTTATTAAATACCTTATTGAGTCCCTTGCTATATTTCGGATTATATGGTATGGAGACATACTTGGTGTTATTTTCTTCGCGTGTAAAAAAAGTGGAATTCTGAATATTAAACCTAAACTTATGTCTATTTATTAGCTTATTTACTAAGTCATCGTCATAACCATTAACTCTAGTTATATTTCTAATACGATTCCTTTCTTTATTAAAGTTTACTCTATTCAGAGGGAAAGTGACCAAACGATGAACTAAAAAATGTAATGAGGCTAATTTATGTTGTTTACAATGAAATGAATCATTAGGAATATATCTGTCTGTTACTGTGTCCTTCCTATAGATATCAAATTCTAATCTATTATTATTTTTAATAATTAAAATATCTAGAAAAGACAATTGTCCTTTGCTCTTAACTTCATAATTGCCTTTTCTAGATATTTTAACTATTAAAAATAATAATAGATTAGAATTTGATATTTATAGGAAGGACACAGTAACATATAGATATATTCCTAATGATTCATTTCATTGCAAACAACATAAATTAGCCTCAGCAAAGGACTCAATAAGGTATTTAATAAGGTAGGCCTCACTTTAGTCTATAAGTCATCAGACAATCTGAGGAATATCTTAGGAAATCCCAAGATAAGATTCCTAATTGTGAGAAAAGTGGAATTTATGAAATTAGTTGTAATGATTGTGACAAGAAGTATGTTGGGCAAACTAAAAGGTCAATTAAAACACAATTTAAAGAACATTTAGCACACTTAAAATACAGTAGAACAGAAAAGTCTAGCATTGCCGAACATGCCCTTGAAGCTGATCATACTGTAACATTAGATAATCTAATATTAATAAAAGATGTGTCTGATAGGAGATTGTTGAACGCAGACGAAAGTATAGAAATCATAAAATGTAAAAGTAGTTTAAATAAAGACAGAGGGTCTATTCCTTATAGTTCCCTCTACTGGTTACTTGACCGAAACTGATGGTCTTGCCTATGTCATTAATTCCGCTTGAGTAATTTAATGGTTAGGCTAAGTATAAATAGGGTAGATTTGTAGTTTAGCTTCAGTCAATCATCGCTCCTGATGAAGTTAACATGGCTAACGAAACGCGCGTCGAGTGCAAAAATAAAGTGTTTGGTGTAGGGGTGATAATATACTGAGTAGTGCCATTCGTATGGTCAAGGGTTGCCAACAAAACAAAAAACACAGCGTGACAGCTGACAGTTCAGCGTTATTAAAAATGGAGCGCTACACGAAAGAACAACGTGTTTTCATTGTTGAGCAATATTTTTAAAATAATGAAAGTTTGGAGCTACAGTTCGGAATTCTCGTACAAAATATGGTCGGAATAATGATTTAACTTCACCAACTGTGAAGAGATTAATTGAAAAATTCAGGGAGACTGGATCAATTAATGATCTTAAACGCTCTGGCCGTCCTTCAACAAGTCGGTCGACACAAAACATTGAACCAGTTCGTGAGAGTGTTGCTAAGACTCCAGGAACATCATTTCGGCACCGTGATCAAGAATTGGACATTTCGAGAAGCTCTTTACAGCGTATTCTCACGAAAGATTTGCATCTTCATGCTTACAAAGTTCAATTGACTCAAGAACTTAAGCCTACTGACCACGCACAACAAAGAGAGTTCGTTGAATGGATTATGGAACAACAATAAGTGGATACTGACTTTTCGAAGAAAATCATCTTCAGCGATGAGGCTCATTTCCATTTTGATGGCTTCGTTAATCGACAAAACTGTCGCATTTGGGGTTCAGACAATCCACACGTGACTGTTGCGAAACAAATGCATCCACAACATGTCACTATTTGGTGCGGATTTTGGGCTGGAGGCATCATCGGACCATTCTTCTTGGAAAATGCGGTTGGCCAGGCAATAACAGTTGATGGTGATCGTTATCGCGATATGATAATCTAGTTTTATGTGCCTAAATTGCAAGATATGGATGTGGACAACATGTGGTTTCAACAACACACATGCCATACAGCCCGAGAAATAATTCAAGTACTGCATGAGTCATTTCCTGGTCGTGTAATATCCCGTTTTTGGGGTTTTTTAAAGTTTTATGCCAACAAGCCCACGACCACCCACGACTTGAAGGAGGAAATTAAGCGAAATGAGTGCGTATGTGCCAGCAACGCCGTGGACGCCATTTATGCGACATGTTATTCCATACATAACCTTATACTGTATACTTTATGAATTGCGTAGGTGTTACCCTTTATATCGGAGACTTGGCTGGGTGACTTCATCCAGGAATTTAAGTCACGCGTTGCTTATAAATTACCGGTTTGTTGACATCTGAAAGTAACGATGAATTTGGGTATTGCGAAACCCATATACCATGGGGCATTGACGATGATGCGGGGGGGCTTGTTTTGGTCTAGAAGGTGGATTGGAATAGGTTAGGCTCTCCCTGACGATCATTGTAAAAATTGTCAACTTATTGCATGCTGGACTTGTTGAGGAGAAGGTAGAGCTTGGCTGGCCGGAATGGGTCGGGTGACATGGATGCCTTTGAAACGACAGCCAGAGGTGTGGAGCCAACTATGACCCATCAGAGCCTCTGCACCCTCCAGTACTCTCTTTGTGCTAAAAATTGCCTAAAATACAAACATGGGGATTCTGGTAATGGAACTATATATAATGACTGTCATTAAAATTTTTATGTTTAAACTAAAATTTACGTTTTCAGGAGATCGAGAGTACTCCCGTCCTGGATTGACAATATCTGGTGCTATATCACTAGCTGTGGAAGAAGTTAACCGGGGACCTCTGACCAAAAGAGGTCATAAACTGGACTTTATTGTAGCTGAAACCTATGGAGAAGAAATTATTAGTGTCCAGAAAACTGCTGATTTGTGGACCAAAAATGTATCTTCTTATGTAGGTCCTCAAGAGACATGCGAGCATGAGGCTTTTATGGCAGCTGCTTTCAATGTTCCAATGATCTCATATGTAAGTATAATTATTTACAACCTTCTAGTTACAAGAAAAACAAATTAAATCTTGCTAAATATATTCGCTTGTTGTATAAATCAGCAGTAAGCAGAGCTACACAGAAAGAATACTAAAGGAATAGTATTTTCGTAAATCGAGTTCTTCGTTTTTACTGGAAAAACATTAATGTATGTTTACTTAGAAATTACTAATGATATTTGATAATTATAAGCTGACATATGTTACTTATTGTTTCAGTAAAACGTGTAATTTGTAAATTTTGGATGGTTGTAGCTTCTACTTGATGGAAATTCATTATAAATATATAATAAAGGACTTTTTAGTCATGAAAAAACATGAATTTGCAATATATCATTAACCTTGTTATACAGATGCCACAATTCACAATAGTTCTCACCACCCTAACCATCATAAACTTGCAGCTTATCATAGTTCTATACATAGACTAACTAATATCCCCTTATCAGAAGAAAATTTTACTAAAGCATTAAACTACATAAAACAAGTAGCCGTTAACAACGGTTATTCGGTTACTTTAATTAATAGTATCGTTAGGAAAAAACTTAGAAACAAGGCAATCTCAGAAATATACCCACGTTTTAAGGACAGAAATGCCACCTTTAAATGCTTAACCTATTTCGGCAAACCAACGGAAAAACTGGGGAAATTTTTAAATCAAAAAAATATCAACATAGCTTACAAAACTAACAATACTATAGGGAAATATCTTAAAAACTACAAACCACAAATCAATAAAGACAATAAATCAGGGGTTTATCAATTAACATGTGGGTCATGTCCTAAGACATACATCGGACAAACTGGACGTACATTTAGACAAAGAATTACAGAACACGAAAAAAGTTTCATCTATAGAAAATCTAATTCAACATATGCTAATCGTCTTTTAACAGAAAATCACACATTTAACAAGAATTTCAAAATTTTACACACCCAACAAAAAGGTTTAAAACTAAACCTTTTAGAGACAATGCAAATAAATCGATTATGGACTACAGATACTTTACTCAACGAACAGGTAGATTTAAGCAATTCACCATTATTGAATTTATTTTCCTAACTCCAAATCTGTGTGGATTTCGCAATACTATCAATGCAATTTAATTACTTGACAGTGTAAAATGTAGATCTGAAGAAGCTGCATCGACAGCGAAACGCGTCATAGCAATTTAAATAAACCAGTGGAAATTGACTAAAAACAGTCTTTTATTATATATGTGTAATTTGTAGCATATAATCTATAAGCATGTAATCTACAGCTAAATATGCCGCCTGTTTTCGGTATACTTATTTATTATTTTTGTTTTAATTTTATCATTTTATAGTAGTTCACAGAAACATATATTATATATGTTACTTTATCTTGAAACAACTTATAGCGTTTAATCACTTTTTAATATCATATTTACCGCCCCTCCTCTTGGACAAATTCGTAATCTCTAAAGCCAGGCTACAGGAATATTTTGTTCTCTAAAATGTTATGAAAATTATTTTAATTCCTTATTTCAAACCCTCTTATTCCTATTTTGGTTCAGCATTTTAAAATATAAATTGCTATTATCCTCAATATTTCGCATTCTTTAAATCGAGAGGACCGTCGATTGATCCGATTAGATTTTTCATAATATTACAATTGAACATATTGATAAAAAGTTACTCTTATAGTCCAATCAGAATACGACCAAAACAGGCCAATAACAGAAATTGTTGTTTTTAAAAAGAATATTCTTCTCGACCGCTGAAAAATTGGGGTAACACCCTCAAAAATGGAGGAATTGGCAAGTTTTTAGGGTTTTTTTTAGCAATTCTATCATAATTTTATGGAAGGTAAACTAAAAGTTCTGATAGATTCTGATTCTAGATAAAAAACAAAAAATTTAAGGGGCTTTGGATGTCATTTAAACTGAATGGTCGGAAAAAATTGGCCTTATAAAATCACTTCGGTGTCTGTCCGTCTGTTACACCTGATTTTCTCCGAAACTGTTTGACATAGAAAGTTGAAATTTGGTACTAATGTAGGAATGGATGTCCTCATCAGAGTCGTATAGTTTTGAAAGTTAAATTTTGACTTAAGGAGTTCGTTTTGGAGGATGAAATCGGAAGTGAAAAAAAATTTTGTTTACTAGGTCATCGAGTGGAGTGTTAAATGAAAGCTTGTGAAAACACGAGTAATATATATATATATATATATATATATATATATATATATATATATATATATATATATATATATATATATATATTACTTGCGCACACTTTTCTTTGTATTGTTTTTAAAAAAATCGCAAAAAATCGCTGCCCCCCCTGATCTCAAAAAGTACTGATCAAAGAATTTTGAAAAAATTCTGAAATATTCTCTACGGAGTGTAGATTGAACGAAAATTATCATAAGTGCTTTATCTTTCAAAAAAAACTTCAGTAAAGATTGGAGACAAACTTTATTCAGTAAAGATCAGAAACAAACTTTGTTGAAAACTCATTTGGGGTGTGTTTTGTGAAGTTCAACTTGCACTTTACCGGTTATTTATGATTAAATAGGTGTAGTTGCAAACTGAAAGCTTAATTAATTTTTCGGTTAACTCTGGAAATATGTTCCATGGGCACACATCTAAACACAATTTTAGCCAATTTTACACATTAGATGTATTTTTCACTCCTCATAATACTGATAAATTTTATCGATTCACGTTTTTTTCTTCTAGAGAGTTTTTTAAATAACTTTTTCTGGATATTATTACCTTACCTAAAATATCAGAAGAATGTTCTTTAGTCCCTGAGCTTTCATTTGAGGTACTTAAGAATTTAGGCCCGAGAAATTGGCCATTTTAGTCTCAAATTTAACCAAAGTTATTTTTAATTATTATACACAGGTTACTGTTGAGTGGCTGAGCTAAATTGGTGAACCAAGTCCTCATTCCTCCCCTTGTTACTATGTCTCAGCAAGTAATTTAAACCTTTTCAAGGACGTAAACCATAATTTATTACCGATCTATGAGCATAGAATAGATTTGTAAATATTTTTATTAGCATTTATTTAATTTCTATTTTTTCATTATTAGTACATTTAAAAACATAATTTCTACCCCCGTTTTATTTTGATCAATTTTGTTTTTATATCTTTAAAGTACAGTAACTAGTATAATGTTGCTTTATAACTAGATTTTTTAATCTCTTTTTCATCTTTGATTGTGTTAGCCGATACTTGTTGGAAATTCATAATAAAATTATATAAAAACAACACTATGTTTTAATTTCCAATATATTTAAAGTCACTCGACAATTGTTTCACCATACAATGGCTTCTTCAGAACTTCTGAAGAAGCCATTGTATGTGAAACAATTGTCAAGTGACTTTAAATATATTGGAAATTAAAACATAGTGTTGTTTTTATATAATTAGATTTTTTAATTAAGTTGGGAATGTGGAATCTTTGGCACAATGATACTACTCAGTATATATCACCACTACACCAAACACTTTATTTTTGCACTCGACGCGAGTTTCGCTAACCATGTTAGCTTCATCAGGAGCGATGATTGACTAAAGCTAAACTACAAATCTACCCTATTTATACTTAGCCTAACCCTTGAATTACTCAAACGGAACTAATGACATAGGCAAGGCCATCAGTTCCGGTCAAGTAACCAGTAGAGCGGACTATAAGGAATAGGCCCTCTGTCTTTATTTAAACTACTTTTACATTTTATGATTTCCATACTTTCGTATGCGTTCAACAATCTCCTATCAGATACATTTTTTATTAATCTTAGATTATCTAATGTTACAGTATGATCAGCTTCAAGGGCATGTTCGGCAATGCTAGACTTTTCTGTTCTATTGTATTTTAACTGTGCTAAGTGTTCTTTAAATCTTGTTTTAATTGACCTTTTAGTTTGCCCGACATACTTTTTGTCACAATCATTACAACTAATTTCATAAATTCCACTTTTCTCACAATTAGGAATTTTATCTTTGGGATTTCCTAAGATATTCCTCAGATTGTCTGATGACTTATAGACTAAGGTGAGGCCTACCTTATTAAATACCTTATTGAGTCCCTTGCTATATTTCGGATTATATGGTATGGAGACATACTTGGTGTTATTTTTCTTCGCGTGTAAAAAAGGTGGAATTCTGAATATTAAACTTAAACTTATGTCTATTTATTAGCTTATTTACCAGGTCATCGTCATAACCATTAACTCTAGTTATATTTCTAATACGATTCCTTTCTTTATTAAAGTTTACTTTATTCAGAGGGAAAGTGACCAAACGATGAACTAAAAAATGTAATGAGGCTAATTTATGTTGTTTGCAATGAAATGAATCATTAGGAATATATCTATCTGTTACTGTGTCCTTCCTATAGATATCAAATTCTAATCTATTATTATTTTTAATAATTAAAATATCTAGAAAAGGCAATTGTCCTTTGTTCTCAACTTCGTAAGTGAATTTAATGGAATTATACCGGCTATTTAATTTAGAAACAAAATCATCAATATTTGCTTTCTTTTGTATCAAAAATCGCGAAAATATCATCCACATACCTATACCATACCCTTGGGAAATATTCGAATTCTTGACTGGCTTCGATTTCAAACTTACTCATGAATAAATTGGCTATAAAAGGTGATAAGTAAATACCCATAGCTGTTTCTTCTTTCTGAACATAAAATTGATTGTTATATTGGAAATAATTTTGTTCCATACAAATTTTAGATAATTTTAAGTATTCACGAATAATTTCGTCTTCAAAGTCATTCATTCTAAGTAATTCTTCGAGATATTGTAAAGTTTGTGGAATTGGCACACTTGGGAACAAAGAACTAACATCAAAAGAAATTAAGACTTCACCTTCATTAAGAACTAGATTTTTTGTTTTATTAATGAATTCTAACGAATTCTTCACTGCGAAAGTATTTAACGGTAACTTCTCAAGTTCTTTTGATAACCATTTGGATATTAAATATGTGGGTGATCCGACCGATGAAACAATGGGTCGCATTACTTTTCCAGGTTTGTGAATTTTGGGTAAGCAATACAATTTTGGTATGGTCGGATTACTCACATTTAATTTAAATTTTAGCGAATCGGAGACAAGGTTCTTACATTTTTTTAAAGAATTTTTAACCTCTGATATCATTCTCGGTAATGGATTTCTTATTACCTTTTCATAAGGGCCAGATTCGATAAGATTATCTACGCGTTCAAAGTAATCTTTCTTATCCAATATAACAACCATAAAATGTAAAAGTAGTTTAAATAAAGACAGAGGGCCTATTCCTTATAGTCCTCTCTACTGGTTACTTGACCGGAACTGATGGCCTTGCCTATGTCATTAGTTCCGCTTGAGTAATTCTAGGGTTAGGCTAAGTATAAATAGGTAGATTTGTAGTTTAGCTTTAGTCAATCATCGCTCCTGATGAAGCTAACATGGTTAGCGAAACGCGCGTCGAGTGCAAAAATAAAGTGTTTGGTGTAGTGGTGTGATATATACTGAGTAGATTTTTTAATGCTATTGCTCCTACTTTAGTTATACATCTACTTACTACTACAGCGACATTCATCCAGTCAGAAACAGTGGATATATAACTAAATATAGTTCTACTGATTTTAAGACCCTACTGACTACATAGTACATACTAATAGTACACTATAGTATAGTAGTGACGTTTTGCAAAAAAATCGAGCAAAAAATAATTCTCTTGTCCGATTTCGTAAACAAAAAACTCATTTTCCCCTTTTATTAAGTAGAAAAACTCTTAAACTAACTGTAAATGTAAATTTTATATGAAGATATAATAATTAAATTAATAAAAAATTATAAAGTTACTGCATAAAATAATAATTTTAATATTAGTTCAAATGGTTAAATAAAATAATAAATTATATATTTAAATTATTGTAGCAATGGCTTTTTAATTTAATAGAAATATTATTACTTTTTCAAAACATTATGAAACCAAATAAAATTAATTTTCTTTAAAAAAATCGTGTGAGATAAAACATAAAAAGGGGTTCTTAATATATCGGGTAAACCTGACTCTTCACCAAGTTTCATCCAAATCGACCCAAATGCTCTGGCCTCTCCTTATAAGACATATTTTAATCGTTTTATAATTAATAAAAACGATCTTCATTACGGCAAATATGATTAAATTCAAGAGAAATTATTTTTTTTAAAAGTAAGTATAAATTTGAAACAAAAAAAAAATTGAAAGTAAAATGGCCAGTTTTTCATCATAAATGGACTAAATGACTTCCTCAACCACTGAACATGTACAGTAACATGTGTATAATAATTAAAAATAATTTTGGTTACTGAAAATATTATAAAACTCAAAAAATACTTTTTAAAAAAGAAATTGTAAATTTGCAAAAAAAATTAAGTCTAAAATGGCCCTAAATTATATAAATGAGTTCTTAATTGCTTCAAATGGAAGCTTAGGGACTAAGGAATATTTTCTGATATTTTAGGTAAGGTAGTAGTATACTGAAAAAAAGTTTTTTAAAAAATTCGTCAGGAGAAAAAAACGTGAATCGGTAAAATTTATCAATATTATAAGAAGTGAAAAATATATCTATGTTAATATGTAAAAAATTTCTAAAGTTATGTTTGGATCAATTAGAGTAATGTCCATGGAACATATTTCCAGAGTTAACTAAAAAAAATAGCTTAGTTTCCAAGTACACCTATTTTTTCATAAAAAATGACAAAAAAAAAAAAAAACGACAAAAACAGTAAGTTTTTCTCGACCAGAATGACATCCATAGATCCTTAAATTTTTCGTTTTTAGTGTTCCGTATGGAACACTTATAAGATCACTTCGGTGTCTGTCCGTCTGTCTGTCCGTCTGTCACACCCAATTTTTTCTCCGAAACTATTTGTCATAGAAAGTTGAAATTTGGTAGTAATATAGGAATTGATGGCCTCATCAGAGCCATGTAGTTTTGAAAGTTAAATTTTCACTTAAGGGGTAAAAAAAAAAATTTTTTACTAGGTAATCGAGTGTGATGTCAAATGAAAGCTTGTGAAAACACGAGTAAAAAATATATATGTAAGTAATACTTGCGCGCACTTTTCTTTGTATTATTTTTAAGAAATCGCGAAAAATCGCTGTCCACCCGCCTTATCTCGGAAAGTACTTATCAAAAAATTTTGAAAAAAGTCTGCAATATTCTTCACAGGGTGTAGATTGAACGAAAATTATCACGAGCGCATTACCTGTAATAATTTATCTGGTAATTAAAAAAAAAGAAATTTCAAGGTCATCAATTTTCAGTAAGATTGGAAATAAACTTTGTTGAAAACTTATTTGGGATGTGTTTGTGAAGTCACTGATCATTTCATATCACCGTAACATAAATTTTGACTTAAGGGATTCGTTTTGAGGGGTGAAAACGGAAGTGAAAAAAAAAAATTTTTTACTAGGTCATCGACTGTGGTGTCAAATGAAAGCTTGTGAAAACACGAGTAAAAAATATATATATAATATAATACTTGCGCACACTTTTCTCCGTATTACTTTTAAAAAATCGTGAAAAATCGCTGTCCCCTACCTTATCTCGAAAAGTACTGATCAAAAAATTTTGAAAAAATCCTGGAATATTCTCCACGGGGTATAGATTGAACGAAAATTATCATTACCTTTAATAATTTATCTGGTATAGAAAAAAAAACAAAACTTCAAGGTCACCAGTTTTCAGTAAAGATTGGAAACAAACTTTGTTGAAAACTCATTTGGAGTGTGTTTTGTGAAGTCACTGATCATTTTATACCACCCTAACAAAATTTTTTATTTTAAAAACAATCAACGTACGGAACACTAATTGTGCAAGTTCAACTTGCACTTGACCGTTTTTTTTTTTATCTAGAATCAATATCTGTCAAAATTTTTAGTTTATCTTCCATAAATTTATGATAAAATTGCAAGAATACGCTAAAAAACCCAAAAAACTGGCCATTTTTGAGGGTGTTGCACCGATTTTTCAGCGGTAGCAATATGTTTTCCTTAATGTACTCGCGTCGAGACGAGTATTTAACAAAAAAAGTAGCAGTATCCGACGATTTCACTTCAAAATCGTATTCTGACTGGAGTATCAAGCTCTGAATTTGCCTGACCATAACAAGAGTCAGCAGGGAGCCTCGGCTAAGAGTACGTCTTAGATAAGGAAATAGCAATTATAGAGAATTTAATTTATTGCAAAGATACTCTACTACTACTTAATTAGTCCTAGATAATCTGTAATCCACATATATTCCTAGAAATTTTTTCTCATTAATTTGTTTGACTTTTGCTTCAAGGTGTCTTTAGAAGATAAGTGTCAGTTTCTTTTTGAACGAAAATTATTTTCGATTATGAAAGATTCAAAGATAGGCCACTCTCATTTCTTCAATTGAAAATTGTCTCTAGTGTGAAGCTACAAACGTATAACAACAACGTTCTAATTTATGCACTTAGAATAAAGTTTGAGTCATCAGATTAGTAATCTGGAGTACTTTGGGAATTGTCAGAAGCCAAATCGTTATTACGTTGCGTTGCGATTATAGTATCGAGATATTTGATTGACAAAATCTGCAACACTAATAGGAAAAGAGAAACAGTCATCAATGTGGTAGTAGAATTTATTCAGAGAGAAATTACTATTTCTCAAAATTTTATATAAAACTAACGAAATATATAATAATAGGCAACAACCGTTGTTGGAAATAGAGGCGCCACAACAAAGAGCCTTTAAGCCACATTCTAATGATCATGACTGTGATTTCGGACCTGACGCCGGAACGAGCTCTACTTGACACTATATGGGGTGAAAAGTCCTAAGAGTTTTGAAAAAAAAAAAACGATATTTTTTCCAAAAATCGATTTTATTCTTAATCATGGTTTTCTTCAAGGACGATACACTAATTCCAACGGTCTTCCAACATTTGGATATCTTTCATATCAATAAGCCTCAGTTTCCCATTCGACCTCTTCATTTAACACACTACTCCGTATACTATATCACCACTACACCAAACACTTTTTTTACACTCTATGCTCGTTTAAGTGGTTCTCGACTGATGAGCGCACCAACGAACAGACAGAGAGACACATATATATTATATATGAAATGCAACGTCCCCTCTGTCCGTTCCTCTGTTTACCTGTCCGTTAGTGCCCGTATCACTGAAGAACCACTTATCCGATTACGTGCTTTTTTTAAAAAAAAACTTGCATATGTGAATTAAAAAAAAAACACGTAAATCGGATAAGTGGTTCTCGAGTGATAAGCGCAGTAACGGACAGACAGAGAGACCTTGCATTTTATATATTATATTTATTCTTTGCTACATAATATTATTCCGTATTTAATGGTTTAGGCAGTGTATTGTAAGAGGACGCGCTAGCGGCAAACTTTTTTACGACTTGATTCACTATTATCGACACTGCTTATTCCTTTTGTTACTTAACGTGATAAAATATATCCTATAACCTGGCCAGAGAACATATGCATGTTTTTTTAAAAAAAAAATCTGTAAATCGGATAAGTGGTTCTCCAGTGATAAGCGCATTAACGAACAGACAGACAGAAAGACGTTGCATTTTATATATATTATAGATAACCTGGTCATAGAGCAAATGTATGAATTAAAAAAAAAAAACACGTAAATCGGATAAGTGGTTCTCGAGTGATTAGCGCACTATCAAACAGACAGATAGAGAGACGTTGCATTTTATATATATTATAAATATTCTTTGCCACATGATATTGTTCCATATTTAATGATTTAGGCAGTGTATTGCAAGAGAACGCGCTAGCGACAAACTTTTTTTTTCCGACCTGATTCACTATTATCGTCATTGCTTATTCGTTATGTTACCTAACGTAATAAAATATAACCTATAACCTGGCATGTTTTAAAAAAAAAGCACGTAAATCGGATAAGTGGTTCTCCAGTGATAAGCGCACTAACGCACAGACAGACGGAGAGAGAGACGTTGCATTTTATATATATTACAGATTTTAATGGAACAATGGTTACTAACTGAGCTGCTTGCTTAAAAAAGCATGTGAATAACATATTTGTAAATAAAAACAATAATAACTTTATTCATAACTCAAGCAAATTCTTGAAAATTTTTTAATTTTAAATTGGTAAGATACAGAAAAGTATTCGATAAATGTTCCATTTACTCCATCTGTCTCATATTCTGTTTGCATAAAGATCCTGTCGGGTTTTATAAATTCGGTCATATTTTATCAAAATTGTAAGACATAACCTAGATTAACGAAAAAAATTTAATAAACATCGTAATGAGTGCTTATATTTTATTATTTATTATTGTAAAATTACATAAAAAACAACACCGTTTTAATTTTTTTTTAAGGGCTAGACCCATGCTGCAGGGAAATCCCTAAAGCCCTACAGAAGCGACACGTGTGCGGAGAAGCCGATTCACGTTGTTTTTGAATCGCTGTAAATTGTGCTCAGTGAGAAACACAGTCCTGGGCAAATTATTCCAAAGGGATGATGTTCTCCATATAAAAGACTGCTTGAAAAGCATTGTATGAGGAGTAACAAGCTGAACCTCATACGGATGTGAAGTATTAGCGGGACGTGTACTTCTGACATGCACCGCTCTGGGAGGAATTAAACGGGCCACATCCTTCGAACACTTTCCATGAAAATACTTGTAGAATAGGCTCAAGTCGCCAACCGTCCTTCGATGTTCCAGCGAATCAAGGCCGCCAGTCAGTTCCGGGTCTCCAATCAGACGAACAGCTCTCCTCTGAATAGAATCCAACAAATGCAGTGTATGTTTGGGAGCGCAGCCCTAAACATGGGAGCAGTATTCCATAGTTGGTCGAATTTGAGCTTTGTAAAGAATTAACAGTTGTTGTGGAGTGTAAAGCTTTCTGGTTCGAAAAAACACAAACATAGTTAATTAAAAAACAAGAATAATGCACATTACCCAACCCATATAATAAACGAATCCCATAATTTTGTTGATACATTCAAAATATGTAGAATATAAATCTAAAAAATCAAATATGCTTGAATGCCTTGAAATTAACAAACGGAAAAACTCCAATCAGTTATTAAACGAACAGGTAGACTTAAACCATTCACCCTTACTTAATCTTTATTAACTCTCTGAAATAGTACCATAGGTCTGCATGTTTAAAATAAATTTGTCAGTAAATAATATAATAAAACGATTAACATGAGCTTATATATTTAAAGATAGTTTTAAACAGTCTATAACTAGTATTATTACCAAACATTTTTCTTTCTAATTCACTTCTGAAGAAACCATTGTATGGTGAAACAGGCCAAATCATTTTAAATATAATTGAAATTAAAATACGAGGCTGGTTTGAAAAGTCCGTGCAAAGTCCGAGAGATGGCACCACCGGCGCGTATCGAGGTCATGTTTAGTTAGTAGCATCTCTTGAATGAACGCACACCAAGTTTCAGCCATATTGGTATATTTCTTTGTGTTTGGCATTCGTGTGAATCAAGGAAGTCGAGTGATTTTCAAGAAATGGACGAAAAAGAATTTCGTGTGGTGATTAAACATTACTTTATGAAAGGCAAAACGCCTCAGGAGACTAAAGAGAAGCTTGGTAAACATTATGGTGACTCTACACCTTCGATTAGAACAGTTTATAAGTGGTTTCAAAATTTTCGGACTGGCCATTTGGGCACAAGTGACGCTGAACGTTCTGAACGGCCTGTGGAGGTTACGACTCCAGAAATCATTGATCAAATCCATGATATGGTGATGGATGACAGAAGAGTTAAGGTGCGTGAGATTGCTAGTGCTGTGGGCATCTCGACTGACCGGTACATAATATTTTGCATAAACATTTGGACATGAGAAAGCTATCCGCAAGATGGGTGCCGCGATTGCTCACGCTTGACCAAAAACGGAATCGTGTGAAGTGTTGCAAGGATGGTTTGCAGCTGTTCCAGAAGAATCCGGAGGACTTTAAGCGTCGTTTTCGTCACTGTGGATGAAACATGGATACATTACTATACTCCTCAGACCAAACAACAATCTAAACAATGGGTTACCAAGGGGGAATATGCACCAAAAAAGGCGAAGACCGTTCCTTCGGCCGGAAAGGTTATGGCGACTGTCTTTTGGGATTCGCAAGGGATAATCCTCATCGACTATCTGGAAAAGGGTAAAACTATTACAGGTGAATATTATTCATCGTTATTGGATCGTTTGAAAACCGAGCTGCAAGAAAAACGCCCGCGATTGGCCCAGAAGAAAGTCCTTTTCCATCACGACAACGCACCAGCACACACCTCAGCAGTTGTGGTCGCAAAATTAATGGAAATAGGATTCCAACTCGTTTCACATCCCCCCTATTCTCCAGACTTGGCTCCCTCGGTCTACTGTTTGTTCCCCAATTTGAAGAAATGGCTGGCGGGACAAAGATTTTATTCAAACGAGGAGGTGATTGCAGACACTAATGGATATTTTGCAGACTTGGACAAATCCTATTATTCGGAAGGGATCAACAAACTAGAACATCGTTGGACGAAGTGTATAAGCCTAAAAGGAGACTATGTCGAAAAATAAAAAAGGTTTACCCCAAACACATAAGTAGTTTTTATTTTTGCACGGACTTTTCAAACCAGCCTCGTATAGTGTTGTTTTTTATGTAATTTTATTATGAATTTCCAACAAGTATCGGCTAACACAATCAAAGATTTATTATTGTTACTCCTCTCAAATGATAAAGGGTCATATTGCTAAGTATATCTATTTTAAAAGTAGGATACAACGAATAGTACTAAGTACACATACCTAATACTCCAGCGAAAACTGACACAACAACTTTCAAGCCGACAGAGTGGCTGACACGGTCAACACTTAAAAGCAGGCAGCGCCTTTCGAGGGATTCTCCTCAGGCATTTGTTGTTAATGCAAAATAACTGAAAACAGACAAGGCCCATATTTCACTAGTTTGCCAACTCTTCTCTTATTTGTCAAATCCATTCCGAGACGTGTTTCGCCCCATCACGGCCCGTCAATCGGACTAGAATTGACAAACAAGAGAACAGAACATTTACGGGTACTTATCGAAGTAGTTACGGAGCACGAAGGCAGGATACAACGAATTGTACGAAGTACGCGTACCTACTACTCCATCGAAAGCTGACACCAGTAAATTCTGTTCCCTGGTTTGTTAATCCTAGCCCGACTGACGAGCCGTGACACGGCGAAACGCGTCTTGAAATGGATTTGACGAATAAGAGAACAATGGATAAATTGCTGAAAAATGGGCCTTGTCCGTTTTCAGCTATTTTACATTAACCACATATGCTGGAGGAAGATCCCTCAAAAAGCGCCGCTTGCTCTTAAATGTTGACCTTGATACAGTCAAGACTCCGTCGGCTTGAAAACCACTATGTCAGCTTTCGATGGAGTATTAGGTATACTTACTTAGTACAATTCGTTGTATCCTACCTTCGTGTCCCGTAACTTCTTGGATAAGTACCCGTAAATTATGTTCTCTTGTTTATCAATCCTAGGCGAAACGCGTCTTGGGATGAATTTGATGAATTAAGAGAATAGTGGGTTTTCAGTTATTTTACATTAATATTTCAAACTATTTTAAAAAAAATATTTTATGCTATTTTTATATCGTTACTAAATAATAACGAAGAGTTAAAGAATAACATAACAACAACCCCAACGCTCTACATAATTTCCATTACCTAGGCTTATCTCTGCTCATCTCCCATTATTTCTCCTTATCTCCCATTATTTCTCCTTATCTCTCATTATTTCTCCTTATCTCCCCATTATTTCTCCTTATCTCCCATTATTTCTCCTTATCTCCCATTACCTCTACATAATTTCCTTTATCTAGGCTTATCTCTGCTCATCTCCCAATATTTCTCCTTATCTCCCATTATTTCTCCTTATCTCCCATTATCTCGCCATAACTCCCGTTATCTAGACTTATCTCTGCTTATCTCCCATTATTTCTCCTTATCTCACATTATTTATACTTATCTCCAATTATCTCACCTTTTCTCCCATTATCGAGGCTTATCTCGACTTATCTCCCATTATTTCTCCTTATCTTCTATTATCTCATCTTATCTCCCATTATCTAGGCTTATATTGAATTATATAGAACATCTGTATAAATTTATAAAAACATGTAAATCGGATAAGTGGTTCTCAAGTGATAAGCGCAGTAACGGACAGACAGCCAGACAGACAGGTAGAGAGACATGCAGACGGACGGACAGAGAGATGTTGCATTTTATATATATTCTAGATAGGAGATTATAGATAACCTCGTCAGAGAACAAATGTATGAATTAAAAAAAAAAACACGTAAATGGGATAAGTGGTTCTGCTAGCAGCAAACTTTTCTCCGACTTGATTCACTATTATCGTCAGTGCTTATTCCTTATGTCACCTAACGTAATAAAATATATCTTATAACCTGGCCAGAGAACATATGTATGTATAAAAAAAAGCACGTAAATCGGATAAGTGGTTCTCCACTAACGGACAGACAGAGATACGTTGCATTATTTATATATATATATATATATATATATATATATATATATATATATATATATATATATATATATATATATATATATATTATAGATATAATAAAATATATATCTATAACCTGGTCAGAGAATATATGTATGAATTTAAAAAATCACGTAAATCGGATAAGTGGTTCTCGAGGGATAAACGCACTAACGGACAGACAGGCAGACAGAGAGACGTTGCATTTTATATATATTATAGTTATAGATTATTATTATTATTATTATATAACCTGGCTAAAGAATATATGTATGAATTTAAAAAAGTCACGTAAATCGGATAAGTGGTTCTCGCGTGATAAACGCACTAATGGACACACAGACAGACAGAGAGACATTCCATTTTATATATTATAGGTTATAGATTACAAATATTCTCTGCTACATAATATCGTTCCATATTTAATGGTTTAGGCTGTGTATTGCAAGGGTACGCGCTAGCGGCAAACTTTTTTCCGACTTCATTCACTATTTTACGTCACTGCTCATTCCTTATACTACCTATCGTAATAAAATATAGCCTATAACCTGGCCAGAGAACATATGTATGTTTAAAAAAAAAGTACGTAAATCGGATAAGTGGTTCTCCAGTGATAAGCACACTAACGGACAGACAGAGAGACGTTGCATTTTATATATATTATAGATTATAGATATAGATAATTCAACAGTAATACCAGCTCACTTGATGCCATATTTCTCGAGTCTAAAAACGTTTATAAGAATTTCCACAGCGAGTTTACTAAATGTTTATTATCATACCTAACAAAGATTGTTGTACCATATTCAATAGAGTTTCATCCCAAACTGCAAAAATCCTTACTCGTCTACGACGAGTTATTAATTTCTAGTGTTCCGGACGGAACACATATAAAGATCACTTGGGTGTCTGTCTATCTGTCTGCCCGTCTATCACTCCCTATCTTCTCCGAAGCTATTTAACATAGAAAGTTGAACTTTGGCACTAATATATGAAATGGTGGCCTCATCAGAGCCGTGCAGTTTTGAAAGTTAAATTTTGACTCAAGGGGTTAGTTTTGGAGGTTGAAATCGGAAGTGAAAAAAAAAACACCATGTCATCTAGTAGGGTGTTAAATTAAAACTTGTAAAAATATGAGTTCAAAAATATGTATAATGTAATACTTACGCACATATTTCATCGTATTATTTAAAAAAATTGCGAAAAATCACTCTCCCCCTTATCTCAAGTATTTCCACAGGATGTATATTCAACAAATATTATCATTATCTCTGATAATTTATCTGGTATATAAAAAAAAATTCAAAATCGTCAGTTTTCTATAAAGATCGGAAAAAAAGTCGTTGATCATTTTATATCTCCGTAACAAAATTTTTTGTTTTAAAAGCAATCAATGTACGAAACACTAATTACGCAAGTCTGACTTGCACTTGGCCGGTTATTTAATATTTAAATATTCAGTTAAAATTTTGCCTAGTCGGACCTTAGCTTTTAAAATGTTTATTATAGCAATCTATAAAATTATCACCAAATTCAAATAGTTGATCGTCGTGGCCGTTACTATGTGGTAATTTATCATTTTAACGGAAAGAAATAAAACACTTATTATGTATTATTACCACTATATTGCACAAGTTTTGCGACTGCAGTTTCGACCTATGCGGTCATTATCAAGCAAACTAAAACAGTTTAGTACGTAAGCTTGATAATGACCGCATAGGTCGAAACTGCAGTCGCAAAACTTGTGCAATATAGTGGTAATAATACATAATAAGTGTTTTATTTCTTTCCGTTAAAATATCACCAAATTCCATTATTTCGAAAAATCTGTTTGATTGCCGCTTCAAATTAATCAAGGTTTAAAATAAATCGACACAAATTTAAATTGATTGACAGCACTTAATGAAATGAATATTTTGTTAGACCAGCATTAAAATTTTAAGAGATCCTAACCATCTTGAATTTTAATCCTTATTTACTTAGATTTATTTATATCTTTTAAAACTAAATCCCAGTATTTTGTATTAAAATAAATGAGATATTTCTTTTAACTGATATTCAAGGGATTAACAATAAAACGCTAAAACCAAGACTGAATTTAATTTATTTTAGTCAATTTTTCTGGCAATAATACGGAGATATTTGAGTAACCAAATAGTCTAGTCGAAATACGACTTTTTTTTTTAAATACTCGTCTCGACGAGTACATTAAGGAAAAAATATTGCGACTACTGAAAAATTGGGAAAACACCCTCAAAAATGGGAGAATTGGCCCATTTTCGTCGAAAGCGTGAGTTAGTTACGATAGAGTAAAGTTCATTATCTCATTTGTTAAGGGAATGAACAAGAAATATTAAATACAATAGTTTTAGGAAATGTTAAGGGGCATAGTTTAAAATTATTTTTGAGTGTACAGGGTACTTCAAAAAGTGTGACCGATATAACATATGTTTTTTTTAAATGGAACATCCTATTTTCGTAGCTTGTTGATGTAAATGAAGTAATAAAACCTAATGCTTATATAATGTTTATTAATATTTTTGGATGAAATTATCTATTATAAATTTTTTAAAATATGAATGTATTTAATATGGAAAATTTATGTACTATTTCCGCAGACAATTTATTAGTTAAACAAATTAATTATTGAATAGAATTTTCTATAATTTGCTTAAGTCATGAGTAAAATTATTTTTTAGGGTAATTAGTTTACGCAACAAATTGTTTTTGTTTACGAATATGTTTTCTGCATGTTTTATTAATTAACCTCCTCCATTAGTAACTTCAAAGTTACTAAAAGGTTTCTAATAAAAAATTTGACATAAGTTAAAGTACTTTTCATAATGGCATTATATCTTATTTACTGATTCTACGCTATTTAATATTGTAAATACGAAAAGTTTCTTTAGACTCCCTGTTTATTCAAGGGTCATCAACTTGAAAAGTTTAAATTTGCCTTAGGAATTTTAGTTTGGTCAATATTTTGAATACTTTGCTATAACTTTCAAAAGTTAGCTTTCATTATTATGTTGCAACTTTTACTTATTGTTTCCACACGATAAACAAATTTTAATTAAAAAATAGGGATGGACATTAAAAAATAACCCATCAAGTTGATTGCTTTTAATATAAAAAATTTTATTACGGAAGTATGAAATGATCAATGACTTCACAAAACACATCCCAAATGAGTTTTCAACTAAGTTTTTCCGATTTTTTCTGAAAACTGATGACCTAGAAATTTTTGTTTTTTTTTATATATACCAGACAAATTATTAAAGATAATGCACTCGTGATAATTTTCGTGCAATCTACACCCTGTAGAGAATATTCCAGAATTTTTTTCAAAATTTTTTGATCAGTAGATAAGGGAGGGAGACGACGACGACGACACGATTTTTTAAAAATGATTCAAAGGAAAGTGTGCGCAAGAGTTACGTTATATATAGTTTTGAACTCGTGTTTTTACAAGTTTCCATTTGACACCACACTCGATGACCTGGTAAAATTTTTTTTTTTCATCCTCCCAAAACTGATCCCTAAAGTCAAAATTTAACGGCTCTGATGAGGCTATCAATGCCTATATTTGTGCAAAATTTCAACTTTCTATGCCAAATACTTTCAGAGAAAATCATGTGTGACAGTCAGACAGTGATCTTATAAGTGTTCCGTAAGGAACACTATAAAGGGAAAAATATTTTTGATCAATTTTTGCAAGAAACCAGTTCTTTTATAAAATTTCTCTATCTCCTCGGATTCTGAAGATTTTCGCGATTAAAACTGCAAGATACAAGTTGATTTGTGCAAGGACATTAAACAATTTGTAAAGTGAGATATTCAATATTATACACAAATTCAAGGCGGAACTTCACTGTTTACAGAGTCTACAATTACTTATTTTCAATATCAACCGCAAATCAACACTTGGTCGCGTGCGTCAACTTGACCTGCCGAGAGTGTGCCGCTGTATAGTTAATAGTTTAAAATGATAAGGTTATTCAAATTTATTTAATAATTATTTGTTGTTAGTGTTCTAATCTAAAAACCTTTAAAATAAAGAAAAAGGATATTTACCACATGAATATTTCTTTATCAAATTGGAATGATTCTCCGATGTTGCGCCTATAATTACACTATTTCTCATGTAATCAAGGCCGTGAAGGTTTTCGGTCAATGAATATTTATATAAATATTTATTAATTTAAATAGTATTATCCAATTAACATAATGGCATCAATTATACCAGATATGCGAAATTAATTTTTTTCGATATATTGAGCCTTCCGTGTTATCTTAATAGATCGCTGTTATCAAATTCACTGGGATATTATTTTAGGAGTCCGACTTACTTCACTGTTTTCTTATTGAAGATAAAAAAAAATGTTTTTGGTACTACCCTTAGTTTTTGACGAAAAAGCGAAATATGATAACATATTTTGTCACTTGTCCAATTGCAATTTGATTTACAAAGCCCATTGAATTTTTAAAATACACCCCCTACATATGGACACAGCATTAAATAGCATAAAAATACTCACAAATATTCACATATTCCAATCACATAATCTAATATTTTATCTGTGCTTCCTCTCTCCTCTCTCGACCTTTTTGACCCGCAGTAGACTGGCATAGTTAATCATTTTTATCAAATACTGACAAGAATACCCTTGGTCCAGCAGTTACAAATTCATGCACGCAGGTCATTCAATCACTCATAAATACTAAGAAATATTAGTATACAACAAATATACTGATTTTGTGATTGGAAGGCCCGTAGTGCAAAATCCATTCATAGAATCATGTTATGTCCATGAAGACATTTATTCAAAACGACGAGGACTACAACATATCCAAAAATTAACCAAATCCACAGAAAGACATATTCCCATAGGATTGGTCAGGGGTTCTTGGTCACTTGTCAAATTTGATAGATTACAAAGTCAGCTAGGATTTTTTTAATAACATCCTCAATATATGAACACACCAATAAATAGTATTTTTCAGACCGTTTACAAAATTATATAAGCTTTAAGATTTATTTTTAATCGTTTTGTGAATTTTAACCTTTAAGTACGCTCTTAACCCTTTTCCTATTTGGCAACAAAATCTTTTACGAAATTAGTTTATTTGTGAGGGAGCCAAATATGATCACAAAAGAATTGTCACTTCTCAAATTTGACAGATTCCAAATCCAACTACGATTTTTTTAAATAGCACCCCCTATATATGGGCACACCATTAACTACCGTATTTCAGAACGTGTAAGAAAATATATAACTTCTAATATTTATATACAGTCATTTCCTATATACAGGGCATTCAAGTTCTTGCGCGGAATTTTATTTACTTATTACCTGTGTGGCGTATCAAAAATTCTTTTACTAATAAACTTCGTATTTTGTGAGGAAGCCGTATATTATAACAAATGACTGACAAAGCCCACTAGGACACCCACTATATATGAGCATACCATTAAATATAGTCTGATCAATGGATCTTTGCAGTCATGTGATCAACGCGACGTCAAGAATATTCATACGATTCAATCGGTTGTCAATTCAGTATCGGCGGTCTGAGTTTTAAATGAAGGTCAAAATAGAATTTAAAATTTTTCATCCGGTCTGGTAATTAACGAAAACTACGGATATATTAAATGTGTATGATGTTTAAAACATCCTAGTTCTTACTTGTGTGAAGGACATTTACCTCTCTGCATAAATCCAACGTCTAATATCACCTATTTTTATTATGAAAAGTTTACAATTGTAATCTGTTAGTTATTTAAAGTTTGTGTAATCTTTGTAATGAAATTACAATACACACTTAACACAGTTTTATGAAATTTACATACATATACGGTCTTATAAAAACTGTAAAAAGTTGCACCTTGAATATAATACTTTTAAAAACAGAAAGTTATTTCGTGACGAAGGCATAAAGTATGAATAGGAGATACAAATTGCATAATACAATTTTAATATGATTTATCAAATCAAACTAATAGATAGATATATAAACGACGTAAGAATTATCAATTATTTTATTGCCTATAAACTCGGCGCTACTGGCTTCTAACATATGAACCTATACCCAAATTCCAGGTTGTTCGCTGTCTTTCTTGCATATGTACAAATAACCGAGACAGATAATAGAGCGAATGTTGTAAATAACTTCAGATGACAGAAGACCTACGTTTTTAAGTTTTTAAATATACTTAACATGTTGACAAGAGTATAATATAGACGAATGTTTACACTATATTCAGATATTTATGACGTGCATGCAAGGAATCATTGATCGGACTTTATCATTTTCCGTCCGTTTTCAAAAATATATCTCTTAATATTTATTTTCAGTCAAAATTCGGTTCAATAACTTGAATGCCCTGTATTCCATTATATATTTTTATAAACGGACGGAAAAGATGCCATTTCAAAAAATCCGAGTTGACTTTCTATTCTATCAAATTTGAAAAGTGACAAATTTCTTATTATCTTATTTGGCTTCCTGACAAAAAAATTAAGGTTATTGGTAAAATATTTTTTTAATATGCCAAATAAGAAAAGTAAAGTCCGTTTCCATAAATTCAATGTCTTGTCTATGGGTAACGACTAAATGTATGTATGTATGTATGTATGGAGAACCAATATCCAAACCCAAATTCCATTTCAAGGTCAAGTGACGTCATTGTGATTACCACACCATCGTATGTGCGACTCTTAGGTCTGTCATCCGAAGATACACCCTTACATCACTCAATCAAATTCCTAGTTGAAATTACCTACACCTCAGGTCAAAATATTAATATTTAATACTACCAGCGACATCTAGTATCTTTATTGTACAACTATAGTAGTATTGATAGGCGGGTACTAAGGACAATAAAGATGTTTAGCATATTTTAATTGCAAAATATTTTAAGCCATGTAAAAAGGATAGGGTTAAAATTAACGTTAACGGTGAAAATACGCAAGAGGTTTAATAAAGTGGCTGGCGGCGCTTCCATGGGCGTAGGTAATTTCATCTAGAATGTTAAAATTTCAAACAGATGTGTGTTGAACAATAGAGAGATGGATTGAACTGCTGTCTGTCTGTATGCCTCTCATTTGTCAGCTGACGGCTGACAGCTATCAACTGACAGCTGACTGTTAACAACCATTCAACTGTCAACTGTCCATCCATCTGTCCGTCCGTCCGTCTGTCTGCGGTTAAAGCCGGGTAGATAGTCTAGGCGGGTTTCGGCGACTGATAAGGCCGTTTTGGCACCGACGATTACGGCGCAAGTCAAAGTGTCAGGTCAGAACTGGCAACGCCGCTTCGCGGCGTTGCCAGACCTGACCTGCCACGATGACGAGCGCCGTAAACGACGGTGCCTAGACTATCTACTAATAAATATCAAGAGTTACATGTTTTTATAAACTGACTGAAAAAGGCTATTTATTAACGCATAAACAGAAGGTGCTGTTTAAAAAAAAACCTAGTTGGCTTTGCAATCTGTCAAATTTGACAAGTAATAAATTTTTTACGTCATCATATTAGTAGTAAAAGATATATACTAAATAGGAAAGTGGTAAATCGTATGAGCCATTTAAAAGTTAAAATTCGATTCATTAACTTGAATGCCCTGTATATCGGTAACAACTGAAAATAAATATTAAGAATTATATGTTTTATAAACAGACTGAAATCTTTGATTGTGTTAGCCGTTACTTGTGGGAAATTCATAATAAAATTATACAAAAACACCACTATGTTTTAATTTCCAACATATTTAAAATGACTTGACAATTGTTTCACCATATAATGGCTTCTTCAGAAGTGAATTAGAAAAAAAAAATGTTTGTTAATAATACTGGTTATATAGTACTTAAAACTATCCTAATTACATAAGATTATGTTAATCGTTTTGTTATATTATTTACTGACAACGTTATTTTAAAGATGCAAATCTGTGGTACTATTCCAGAGAACTAATAAAGATTAAGTAAGGGTGAATGGTTTAAATCTACTTGTTCGTTTAATAATAGATTGAAGGTAAGTCTATGGTAGCTATTTCTAGAGAACAATATATATTTAAAACTCTTTCTTTTCTTAATACAGACAAATTTCAAGTACTAAATAATGACTGAATAAAAAATCTACTAAAAACTAATAAAATCTACTTTGAAAGATCTAACAATTTTCAATGATTCTGAAAAAAGTACTTTAACAATAATGAGCCAACAAGCTCCAAAATTATATTCCCTAACTAATTTACATAAAAAAAATTTCCCTATTAGACCAATTGTATCTTTTGTTACGACACCACCAATCAAATTATCACAAAAACTCATCCCTTTACTACAACATTGCACATTTAAACCGAAATATAGTATATCCAATACTTATGAACTAATAGATAAAATTAAATACATTAACTAATCAGAAAATTCTAGAATTATCTCATTTGATGTAAAAAACTTATTCCCTAGTATCCCACCATATGAAGTCATAGAATTAGTAGATAGACTCTTAATCAAGAATAAAGTTAACGAAATTATTAAACGGGATATTTCAGATTTACTTACGACGTGCTTGGATCAAAACTATTTTGAATTCAACAATAACTTTTATACATCTAAAGAAGGTCTAATAATGGGTAATCCTTTAGGCCCTTTACTAGCGGAAATTTTCATGGATCATTTAGAACTAAAAATTTATCAAAACGCGGTAAGTAAAAATATTGTTTACTGGCAAAGATATGTTTCACGGGAACAGATAGACAACTAATAATCTTCCTTAACTTCCTAAGTAATTTGCATCCTAACATTAAATTCACCTTAGAATTAAAAACGAATAACTCTATAAATTTCTTAGACATATCTATATCAAAAGTGAACAATAAACACGACTTCTCGATTTTTCACAAGCCTTCACATACTGACACAGTTATACACAATAGTTCATCCCACCTTTACACTCACAAAATGACAGCTTTTAACTCTTTCATATATAGACTGTTACATATTCCTATGACTAAAACTAATTTTAATAAGGATTTCAACATAATCAAACAAATAGCAATTAATAATGGATATGAGCCTAGCATTATAGGAATATCTTGAATAAAAAATCGTTTAAAAACAAGCAATCTCCCTAATTTATCCCACTATTAATGACAAAAAGGAAAAATTTAGCACACTTACGTACACAGGGAAAATAACTAGAACAATTTCAAAACATTTAACAAAACAGAACAATAAAATAGCATTTAAAACTAGTAATACCTTAGGAAATATAATTTTGAATAACAAAACCAAAGCTAATAAATCCAAAAAATCAGGAGTTTATTTATTAAATTGTGAATCTTGTACTAAAACCTACGTAGGATGAACTGATAGATCTTTTGAAACTCGCATTAAAGAACATAAACGTAGTTTAAAAAACAAGGACAATTCACATTACTCAACCCATATAATAAACGAGTCCCATAATTTTCATGGTACATTCAAAATCCTGCATGTAGAAAATGAATCTAAAAAATTAAATATGCTTGAATGTCTTGAAATTAACAAACGGAAAAAATCCAATTTATTATTAAACGAACAGGTAGATTTAAACCATATTACTTAATCTTTATTAGTTCTCTGATTTGCATCTTTAAAATAACTTTGTCAACAAATAATATAATAAAACGATTAACATAATCTTATGTAATTAAGGATAGTTTTAAGCACTATAATTTTAACTGACAAATGCTGTGCCATTTAAAAAAAACCTGATTGGCTTGTAAGCTGTCAAATTTGACAAGTAACAAATTGTTATCTTATTCAGCTTTTTCGTGAAAAAATTAGTTTAGGGAAAGAATTTTTTTCCATGTTCAATAAGGAAATAGTGAATTAGGTGAGACACCTAAAAAATGTCCGTGTACAATGCATTGATAAATATACAGGACCTTTGTTTGAAGCATATTTTTGTGATTTTTCAACAAAATTAGATACACTTTGTATAAATGACTTTCTAATACAACTCGCTTATGTAGCTAATTACTTATAGGTATGCAGTAAATAAAATATTTCATTTTATTATTATCTATTTGATATATCATAAAATAATTTGTTATATCAAAACACATTAATAAAGGGATAATAAAACAAAATAGCAAATTACAATAATTTTTCCAATTAAGAAAATGATAACTTAAAAAAAAAAATGTTTTTCCTTTAAAATATAAAGCTTCCAGGAAACCCAGTTTTGTTAAAAATATATTTATTTTGTAAGGCTGCATTATTTTTTCCTTATCCCAGAAAAATATTGGGTAAATAAAAATAGTCTTTATAAAAACGTTAATAAATTCTATACTTGTATTCAGATGGAGTTCTTAACAAAAAATTAAATATTAAAATTTCTGTCAATCTGAGAAATAAATAATATCGCCTACATGATATTGATTTAGTCTGGTACGCAGAAATTCTAAAAATAAATTGACAGTATCAAAAACGTTTAAACCTGCCAATTTTCATATCTTAAAAATTATTTCCTTATTTCCGATATATTTTAAATAAAGCAAATATAATGTTGCTTTATAAAATGATACAATATTAGTTCGCAATTATTGGAAGAAATCGTTGAGTGTGTGTCAAGGATTTTATTTTATTTTATATTATACTAGCCGTGCCCGCGGCTCCGCTCGCGTAGACTTGATTCACTAGTATCGTCACTGCTTATTCCTTATGTTACCTAACGTAATAAAATATCTGCCATTAGTTCCCCTTATCTCCCATTATTTCTCCTTATCTCCCATTATCTCTACATAATTTCCATTAACTAGGCTTATCTCTGCTCATCTCACATTATTTCTCCTTATCTGCCGTTATTTCTCCTTATCTCCCATTATCTCACCTAATCTCCCATTATCTGGGCTTATCTCGACTTATCTCGCAATATTTCTCCTTATCTCCCATTATTTCTCCTTATCTCCCATTATCTCACCATAATTCCCATTATTTAGACTTATCTCTGCTTATCTCCCATTATTTCTCCTTATCTCCCATTATTTATACTTATCTCTCATTATGTCGCCTTATCTGCCCTAATCTAGGCTTATATCAAATTATATAAAACATGTAAATCGGATAAGGGGTTCTCAAGTGATAAGCGCACTAACGGACAGACAGACAGACACAGAGACGTTGCATTTTATATATATTATATTCTTTGCAACATAATATTGTTCCATATTTAATGGTTTAGGCAGTGTATTACCAGAGAACGCGCTAATGGTAACCTTATTCTGCTTATTCTATATGTTACCTAATGCAATAAAATATATCCTATAACATGGCCAGAGAACATATGTATGTTTTAAAAAAAAAGCATGTAACTCGGATAAGTGGTTCTCCAGTGATAAGCACACTAATGGACAGACAGACAGACAGAGAGATGTTGCATTTTATATATTATAAATATAGATTATTATTATTATATAACCTGGCCAAAGAATACATATATTCTAACCTGAACTAACCTGAATTTAAAAAAAAAAACACGTAAATCGGATAAGTGGTTCTCGCGTGATAAACACGCTAATGGACAGACAGACAGGGAGACATTGCATTTTATATATATTAAAAATTATAGATATTCGCTTGTTCCATATTTAATGATTTAGGTTGTGTATTGCAAGAGAACGCGCTAGCGGCAAACTTTTTTCCGACTTCATTCACTATTATTGTCACTGCTCATTCCTTATGCTACCTATCGTAATAAAATATAGCTTATAATCTGGCCATATATATGTTAAAAAAAAAGTACGCAAATCGGATAAGTGGTACTCCAGTGATAAGCGCACTAACGGACAGACAGACAGACAGAGAGACGTTGCATTTTATATATATTATAGATTATAGATTCCCTCTTCAGTAGTTCGAAACTCAATTAGCTACGAAAATGACAACCTCTCACCGTCACCGCTATTAACGTCAAGGAATTTCCTTCCTACATAGACCACCACTATGACCCCAGTTTCATTCTACGTTAAAACTGTTTCGACACTAGTGATTTACGGTCCCGTCATTACCATTAAGAGATCTTGATTACATATATGTAACAGTAACATCTTATTTAGTTAGTTGCTCTAGCAGCAACCTGGCAGGTACCTTAATCTTTGCTTCTAAAACGGTCTTTTCAATAAATACCCTTCATAAATTATAATGTGTACAAATATTAATATACATTTCAGATATTTTAGGAAGTAGGTCGTGAATCAAAATGGCTTTCAAAGTAAAAGAATAAGAGAGTCGTACTTGACAAAATAATGGTACAGTATGCAGTCCGTCAAGTAAGAACGTGTCCGCGATAATTCATTTTTGGTAGATGCGATTCTAGCGGTTCAACAAAAAATGTGTAGAGGGATCCTTTGTCTACGACATATGTTAATAAAAGTATCAGTCGATTTCGGACACTCGTCGGAATCACGCAAAATCCAAAATGAGTCACTGGCTCGACGACTTTCTTTGTTCCTATCCAAAGTGGCCTAAAATGACACATTCCGCGGTCGCTAAATATATTAAAAAGTCAGTTTGTGAAGAAATAAGTAAATCATTTTAACGAGACGTTTGGTACCTTATAAAGAGAAAGCTCAGAAGAAACACTCTGAGGAATTTGATTCAGTTGTCTCGTGCGATTCGAAAAATTTACAAAGCATGCAGAAAATCTCGTCGACGGCATGCCTCGAAGATGCCGCGATTATTGATGCAGTGGGCGATTAGATAGACAACTTACTAAGGTAATTGTGCCGTTATTAGCACACCAAAGAATACATTATGCCAAAAAATGTTCTCGAAACACATTTTTTCAAGTACATGAGCAGTCACGTTATTACTTGACAGACTGTGTAGTAGTTAATAGAACCTATTTGAACTGTTTTACGTGGCCTTCTTACCCTTTAATATTCATGTTGCTTCTTTAGAAAATTGAGGAAATCAGATAATTATTGTACTTGTAGTTTTATTTAATAGCTTCCTTTAGGTTGGCTGTATTTTCTACTTTATATTTTTGCTAAAGTCAAACATTTTTATAGAAATATATTTTGCATAAATAAATTACTTTATATTTTTTTATTTCGTAGGAGAAATTATGACAAGGATTTTGATATTACATAATTTTTTACTAATTAGAAAGTAATAAATAACTAAGAGAGATAATTTACATTAATTTAATTACCGTTATTAACTGTAAAGAATTCTCTTCTGGAGTAAATACAGACTAATAAACATGTACTAAATTACATTTACCATAAAGGTATTTTCACGTTTGAGGCATATGATAAAGTTATTCAAGTCAAGAGATTCCTTTAATTACGGATGTAAGACGGAAATGAGTATTTCATTAGCTTTCTTCTTGGCATTAATTTATTTACCATAGCTGACAGAATAATTTTCATTCCTTAATGGTAGTTTTTCATAAAACATTCATAGTTTAATACGAATATAATACTCACATATTACAGTTTTTACCGATTCAAATATGAATTTCAAGCTAGAGCTGCCTGCTAGTTTGCCCAGCAGCTGCGAATTTAAACGGAAAGAAGAAAGCAGGAACTGTAGTCAAGATAGCGAGAAAGTAAATAAGGTTTTTACTCTTTTTGGTGGACTTTATACTCTCTATTGTTCTTGTTTGAAGTCAAATTTTAAGAACCTTTACGTATCTTCAAACTCCAACTTCTTCTAGAAGCTAATTTTTCCTGCTTATCTTCAACTCTCCTTAATAACAATAACATTTTGACACAATGCTTATGTAAAAAGGCATTTCGAAAACAAGAAATAATATAAATAATAAATACTCGTTAGAAAGCTTAAGTCGTCCTTAGTCGTTTCATGCTATGAGTATATATATATATATATATATATATATATATATATATATATATATATATATATATATATATATATATATATATATACATATATATATATATATATATATATATATATATATATATATATATACATATATATATATATATATATATATATATATATATATATATATATATATATATATATACAGTCCCTGGCCAAATTATTAGACGCACTGTATTTTTTTTAGTAATTTTATGTTTCTTAAGAGTTTTTATGCAATAATGGTATATTTAAACTACAATATTATTGATTTTTTATTTAAAAGAATTGTTGTAGACTACATATTTGTATTTATTTTTAACATATGGCAACACTGTGTTGACAAAGTGATACATGAACGTAAACAAGTACAAACCTGTATCAGTCGCGATCGGAATCGAGTCAGGTACGGACGTGTTTCTGTGGCTTTATGGACTGTGATTGTTTGTTTAACAGTTTTATACTACTCAGTTATTAGTTTATTTTGTATGCAGTGTTTTAAAAAAGTAATTGGACTATTTTCATTATGGGTAGAAAAGGCGATCTTTCACCACGTAAAAAAGCTGAAGTGTGATTGCGAAAACATTTACAAACCGAGAAATATCACGAAGATTGGAGGTTTCTGAAGCTAGTGTACGACGCATAAAAAAGAAAATTGAGTCAGGGAAGGAATTAAGCCCGAAAAGAAAGAAAAGATGCGGTAGAAAACCAATTTTCACTCCACGGTCAGAGAGATGTTTGAAGAAAATTTGTGTAGAAAACAGATTTGCTACCACAAAGGTAATAAAATCACAACTCCAGGATGCTAGCGTAAATGCTTCTGAGCGCACTGTTCGAAGAAAATTGAAAGAATTAGATTTTAAGGCCTGTCGCCCCGCCAGGAAGCCCAAGTTAACAGCTGCAATGAAAGCAAAGCGCTTGAAGTGGGCCAAACAATGGCAAGACAAAGATGTGGACTTCTGGAGATCGGTAAGATACAGCAATTTAATCAATAATTGATACATTATTATCATTTTCAGTTAAATAAAGCAAATAAACATGGAAGTTTATATATTTTTCCTATTTTTGACAGGTCTGCTTCAGTGACGAAAGCACATTCGAAATTTTGCAGAATAAAGCTCAGTATGTGCGTCGTCGTCATGGAGAAAAGTTTCATCCTGATTGTGTCGTCCCGACGGTTAAACATCCCACCAAAGTGATGATTTGGTCAGTCATCAGCGGCAAGGGCACTGGACGTCTGTACGTCGTCAAAGGAATAATGAGGCAAGATCAGTACAAAGAAGTATTACAAAATCGGTTGATTCCGCAGCTCAGAGAATGGTTTCCAAATGGGGAACCATTCACTTTCATGCAAGATGGAGCTACCTGCCACACTGCTCGGTCTGTTAAAGCTTTTTTGGCAGAAAAAAATATCCCTCTGTTGGATTGGCCGGCCCATTGAAAATGTGTGGGAGCTGATGAAAAGAAAAGTGGCTAAAGATGTGATTACCAACAAAACCCAGCTCCTAGAAAAGATTATTCATGTGTGGAATCATCATCCTCAAATGCAGGAGACAGTACAATCTTGCTTTGATAGCATGCCGCGCGCAGAATTAAAGCTTTGATAGCGGCTAAAGGTGGCTCAACTAAATATTGACTTTTACTAACATTAATTTCACTTTTCTTTAAAACTGAATAAACTTATGCTTTTCTAAATTAATGCTGTTTTATTTATGTCAAATAAATAGGTAATTGATTGGATAATATAAAAATAAAAAACAAATCAATTTAAAATAATAAAAAACGGTACAATATCACTCGGTAATTAATATTTTACATGAAATCTTGCAGTGCGTCTAATAATTTGGCCAGGGACTGTATATATATATATATATATATATATATATATATATATATATATATATATATATATATATATATATATATATATGTATATATGTATATATGTATATATGTATATATATATATATATATATATATATATATATATATATATATATATATATATATATATATATATATATATATGTATATATATATATATATATATATATATATATATATATATATATATATAATATATATATATATATATATATATATATATATATATATATATATATATATATATAAGATTTAAATCTATTCATTAGTGTGGTTAATTTAACTTTTCGTTATTCTTGCTTTTTTAGTTTTGTACCCATTATGCAACTTCAGATAAAACAAAATTTCCAACATTCGCTAGAACTAGACCACCTGATACTCAAATTTCCAAATCGGTGATATCAGTATTAACAGCTTTTAATTGGACTCATGTAAGTATATAAATAACTAGATTTAAGTATACTATGATAGTTTGATGCATTGGTTCAATTTGTGATTTATTAAAAATTATAGGAAATTATTCATCATTATATAGTGTATTCCAAATAAAGCATTCTACCTCATCATATCTTAACCTATCAGTTAATGGCTAGCGACTAATAATAATGTGTCAGTAAAATATATAACCTCACTACTAAGGTACAACTAAAGTGTATATAATGATATGTTTGGTATCTAGTTGGACTTTCTCTATCTAATTTCGAATAACTATTGTTTTGTCTAACTAAAAAAAGTTCTAATGATTGTATCGAACAGTCATTATTTTGCATTTGATAGTTTATTTGCTCCAAATGCAAGTAGGTCGAAGTATGGTGTTACTTACCCACCATAGGTATCAACTAATAGTTAACAATGGTACTTGACGCATAAATATCTTTTTTACTTAGCTCATGATATATTATTTTCAGATTGTGCTGTTTTATTTAAAATCGCCCGAATTCGAGTTTGTCAATATTGCCACCATATTAAAAGATTCTCTTCCTAATAGTGGTATAACCGTAATTGCAACAAAAGTCTGGGAAAGTCCATATCATCATGGATACATGGAAAACCCATTTGTCAAGTTAGTTGAAGAAACTTACAGAGATACTAGAAGTAAGTGCCACTTACGTTTTTTGTTATTATTATTTTCTTAATAATAAACTAGTAGACTTTTGGCATTCCGCCCACAGCTTTGATTAGAAACTCTCTCATTCTTCCTGCAAAATGTTACTTTCAAAATCTGAAAAAATATTACACCGTATTTTTAGATGCTTAATCTATACACACACTACACCAAACACTTTTTTTTTCATTCGATATGCGTTTCACTAATCATGTTAGCATTATCAGGAGCGATGATTGCCTAAATGTAAGTAGGTTTGACAATGCTTGATTTTTCTGATATACCGTGCCTAAAAAGACCAAGATGTCCATTAAATCTTGTTTTCATTAAACTTTATCCAATATACTTATTATCACAATCATTACATTGTCTCATATATTCCACATTTTCACTTCATGAATTTATCCTTTGGACTTTCTTTATTTGCCATATTTTATAATACATTGGTACACTTTCCACTAGGAAGTTGTTTGTTTGGGAAGTAAACCCTTACCCACATATATAAATACTATAATAAATAATATAAATTCAAATTTTGGATGGTTGTAATTATCTTTTAACAGAAAATCACACATTTAACAAGAATTTCAAAATTTTACACACCCAACAAAAAGCTTTAAAACTAAACCTTTTAGAGACAATGTAAATAAATCGATTAAGCACTACAGGTACTTTACTCAACGACCAGGTAGATTTAAGCAATTCACCATTATTGAATTTATTCTCTTAACTTCAAATCTGTGTGGATTTCCCAATACTATCAATGTAATTTAATTAGGTGTAATATTATAATTAAGAAATTATATAAAACTGTAAATATTAAACCTAACTTGATAGTGTAAAATGTAGATCTGAAGAAGCTGCATCGACAGCGAAACGCGTCATCGCAATTTAAATAAACCAGTGGAAATTGACTAAAAACACTTTTATTATATAAATATAAATTCAGAAGAAAAAAAACAACAATTAAAGGACTGAAATTTCTCTTTTCATATTTATACTTTAAACTTATAGACCTCAAAATTGAATCGGATCTCTATAAAAAGGAAATAGAAAAAGTATTACCTAAAATTACTGCATAGTTAATAACTCTCTGAAAAAAATGTAGGAACCTTCTTCCGACTTGCTAAAGTCTAAACTAAACGTGAGTAATCCGGCTATACCAACGTTGTATTGTATGCCCAAAATTCATAAACCTATTTGTATCACGGTATTGCCACCACAGATCAGAGAATTTTAAAATTTATCTTTAAGAGAAAATACAATCTCAGTAAAACACTATTTAGATTTTATTAACAAATGAAAGCCAAATTCTGTTTTCTATTGAGGGCATTTCTTTATTTGCTAGTGTATAAATTTACGTTCCTCCAATATTATGTGTATTAAATTTGAAATTATTATCTGATTGCGTTTGAGAGTTATCGTGCTAATAAACCGACAGACAGACAGGAAAACCGAGAGAAATGGAAAACTACGTTTTTTATTTACTATAAACTCTAAAACGTGAACAAAAGCAAAAATCTTAGTGATTAATTTTTTTACGAATACTATACTTCTCCGCAGCAAGGGACTTAAAAACTTATGAATATTGACATGGGATCAAACTTTCGCATTATTAGAGTTATCGGACGTTTCGTATTATGTTATTACAATATTAAGACACGAATCTGCAGATCTATTTACTTATTCAGATCATCTTTTGTAGATGAGTAAGCCTTTTTAAATTTTATAAAAAGAATATTACATCCGAACCACCTTGAATATTTTTACTTGAATATGCCGGACTCCAATATCTTTGGTTAATACCTAAGATCTTTAGACATTAATACAACTTTACAACTAGTTGCCGCGATTCTTCTTCACCTCTGCAAACTTACAAAACAGTCTTAAAATCCTAAAAATAATTAAAAGGAGATATTTATTAGTACAAATCAATAATATATTATATATATATATATGTATATATATATATATATATATATATATATATATATATATATATATATATATATATCAAAATATTACCACTCAGTATATATCACCACTACACCAAACACTTTATTTTTGCACTCGACGCGCGTTTCGCTAACCATGTTAGCTTCATCAGGAGCGATGATTGAGTCAATCATCGCTCCTGATGAAGCTAACATGGTTAGCAAAACGCGCGTCGAGTGCAAAAATAAAGTGTTTGGTGTAGTGGTGATATATACTTAGTAGTATCATTGTGCCAAAGATTCCACATTCCCAACTTAGTTAAAATATTACCATATATTATTAATTATAAAAATTATGCATCTGTACAGTAATAATAAAGACAACACACCCATTTTTCGCAATCTATCACTAAATTTGCAATAAGATTAAAATAAATAAATGTTTTACAACAGAAATTTAAAAAATATTCATCTCAAAAGGAAAAATATATATTAATATTAGAATTAAAATATTTAATTGATAAGCCTTTTTTTATGATTTATATATTTAGTAAATCTGTAAATAAGATAGTTATTATAATAATAATGCCATACTAAACAAATCCAAATAACCTAACAAATCAGTTATATTTCTTATTTTCAAGTAAATTAGAAAAACAAAATTTATGGGTTAAGTCATGGTTATTAATCTTATTTTCGTCAGTCATTAGTTTGAGTAAATTAATGTATTTGAGCCAAATCCTACAAATTTACATACGTTTGGGCGGTTTTCAATTCTCTCGCACAACTGCTTTTTGTATACACTACTCTAATAAAATACAATCCATTTTCAAATAAATTGGAACCGCAGCTAATAGTAGTCCCCCAACCTAGCTTAGTAAGATCTTTCGTTATTTATAATGATGTCGATTTTAAAAGAAGGCGAGACTTTAGACCATTTTTTCCTACCCAAAAATGTGTCCTGTACACCTTTTTAAATGCATGTGTTCTTGTTAGGCTCATTACAACCCTACCAACAAGACATTTAGATGTTTAAACCGGTCGAAAAAGGACTTTACGAGAAGCTTGTTTCTGCTTTTCAAGCATCTTAACTTTTAAGTTTTAATATTTTATTTTAGACGTGGTTTATATTGTCATCAATCTTATCATCTAATCATTTCTCAACGATATTCGCTACATTTCTAAGCAGTCTAATAACTAGTCATTAAATATCCCTTTCATACTAATATCGATGATTTTCAATCATATAAGAGTCAACACAACAACCCAAGAATAGAAAAAGATCTCCTTTCCACGGTTTTCTCTCGAAATTTTCAAGACTAACTGAATTTTTTTGCTTAAAATTACATTCCGTTTTGATATACCATAAAATTTAAAAATATTTCAGCACCAGCAGTGCACCTTTTAATTTATGCGATATATTTTACCTCATAGAATTACTATGCTTGGATAAGTTCTACTAGGTAAGATATAAAATTTTCTTTATTTATCCAGTTACACACCTATTACAAGAGCAAATCTCTCGTCCTCCACTTCATAATATAATTATTGTACATCAAAAACATAGACATAGCAGCATAAATTAGAATACATATTCATGTCCTTTTAAAAAATATATTAACTCATATTTTTATTACTGCAGGCGAATCCTGGATATATATTTATACATCTATTCAGTTGTTCATTAATAAGTAACCACTCGTAACAAAAAAAAAATGAAATTAAACTAGTAAAAAATTACTACTCAGTATATATCACCACTACACCAAACACTTTATTTTTGCACTCGACGCGCGTTTCGCTAACCATGTTAGCGTCATCAGGAGCGATGATTATCATCGCAGCGAAACGCGCGTCGAGTTCAAAAATAAAGTGTTTGGTGTAGTGGTGATATATACTGAGTAGTATCATTGCGCCAAAGATTCCACATTCCCAACTTAGTAAAAAATTAGACCATAGTGTCTTAACACGCACTAATGACAAATAGTGCAAAAATAGGTTCAATGAGAATCTAATCTCTCTCCACGTTAAACTGACATTCATCCAGTAACACTAAACACAACTTAAAATATTACTATATTATAATTATTTTTCATTAATTTCTATTAAACCTGAGCTAAATATGCAAATAAATTTAAAAAAAAAAGTCTAAACTAAAATAATTTACTAACTATACCAACTTCTTCTTATTAATGACTCATTTAACTAAGTTAATACAAGTTATTATAAGTTAAACTCCAATTTAATTAATTTATTATTATCTTAGCTAAAGTTAGTTAATTTCTATCCGAGACTAGCCAATAGTAAAAATTAATATACTAACCCAATCGTACTAAAAATATTGATTTTTTGAAAACTGAAAGACAACAAAAATTTTCTTACGAAAAAAAACATATCCGTTTTTTTAAACCAAAAAATTAACAGAGGCTATGTTCCTTTTACAAATTTTATATATTATTTTATAGTATTCGAATACTAAGAAACTATTTTCCTTCTAATTCTAGAAAAGTATTTATGTGTAGTACTGAAAAATAAACTCGGTAGCTTTAAGATTTCGGTGACAATGTTTTCAATAACTACCGTCCTTAATTTACTTTTTATGGAGGTCAGAATAAGTAAGCTGCTAAACCATCGCCAAAATTGGAAACAGAATATAATCTAAATTCGCTCTCTTATATCAAAATTTAAACACAGCGAGGTAAATGAAAATGGAAATTCAGGTTAAAAATTCGACCATTTTTAGCCGTCTATGCTTTCCCAAATACTGCTATGCCCTATCAATGGTCGCATAACTTGTTTCTAATCCATTAAATGTCAAGCATACAAGCATTAAAAGCATGAATGCCGATCATAGTTAATTAAATTGTTATCAGTGATTAAATTATGCAATCATATTGGACTATGTTGTGCCACCGTTAGAGAAAATTTAATGTAGTTCCTATAATGACTGTATCTATTATGACTCTAGCTGCATTAATTATCCTAATGTCACGTCTGTGGGCATGAATATAAACATAATAAATTACACATTATTAACTCGTTATATTTCTTCCAAGACTAAATCGTCATTAAACTAAGCAATGCAGTTTGGATTTAGATGCTTAAATTATAATTTAAAAGGCTATTTTAAGAGTTACAAAAATAATAAACGTTTCTGGGTCAACAGTTATGCCAATATGAAATTTAAAGTTTATACTATCAATGGAACAGCATTGAAGACTATATTAGTTATAAAAGTTCCAATGGGCAGCACTCGCGAAAATCAATAGTATCCGAGATATTGGGCTCTGAAGGAGTCACTTTATACCATCTGAAGATAGCGTACCCCACACACACGCGCACACACACACGACCGACCGACTGTTCGACCGGACGACCGAACAAGCAACCGACTAGACGACAGGACGACCGCAAGACTGTACGGCCGACCGCCCGACCGACCGGACGACCGGACTTCAATCGCTAGGGTCATCACATGTCGTAAAAAAAGAACGCGAATTTCGCATTTTAAATTGAGCATTGAGTATTTTCACTATTTTGTTTCAACAGGTACCGAAAACCCAATTATAATATTCCATTTGTTATTTTCCACTAACGATTTGATCGAATGCAATATAGCACACGCTGCGTTGAATTATGACGATTAATATATATAATGACACAGCCTAAACGGGGCAGGCTAAAAGTAATTCTGGCAGTTTGCTACATGCCTTGCACTTAATGCGCGCCAGGTCGGTTAATCGAAGACGATAAAATAAGGTATTAGAGATTCTTGGAAAATGAAATGCAATCATCGTTTTAGTAAAATCCAAACTAGTGGTTTGTTCGATTTTAATATTTTTTTTTATAGCAAATGTTTGAAAAGACTGATTATATATTGTATATTGTAAAATCAATTTTTAACGCCTAGCAAGTTGAGTGAGGATGCTAGTAGAATGCACTTTTTTAGTTCTTGTAATATTAACTAGTTTAGATAAACTGCTACCTGCAATATTGTAGCGTTAAATACTACTTGGTTACTATCACTCCAAGACAGATTTCGACCATTCAAGGTAAATAAAGAAACAGGCTATAAATTGGACTTTTAGTCGTTTCTAACAGATTGTTAATATAAAGATGAAAGAGAATTGCTCTGTTAATTGTTATTTGGAAAGAATACTCTCTGATAAAACTTGAGACCCGTAACCATAACATATCTGATATATCATTACAGCTTAACTTGACCAAAAATCTATTTATTAGTATTAGAATAAACTCCTTGTCAAAAATTAAATATATCTCTTTATTTTGGTCGAGATCATTTTGTTTTTTTGCTTGAAATTTTTTTGCGAAGAAGCGAAATATACTGTCAAAAAATTTCCGAGACTAAACTAGATTTTTTAATGGTAGACTATAGGGTCGCACCAGTCTGTATTCAAAAATAAGTTGATATCTGTATTCGATGACTCCCAAAATGGAATTTTAACCCTCAAGAATCTTAAATATGTATAAATTAGGTATTTCTCTTTAGATTTATTTTGGCATATATCTTTTTTTGGGGAGGAATTATATTTGCCACTACAAAAATGTCATAAGTAAATAAAGACAAACTTCTTGGATATATCAAGATGGTGTAAATACGTAAGACTTAGTTTAGATGAAGTAGTTGGCCCTCGCTTACAATTGCAATATTAGTGGTTGGTAATAATAGCATTTTTTATAGCATTTGATATTAATGAAGGCAATACGAGTAGTCGGTAATTGTTTAGCTTGTTTTTTATTTTTTTTTTTCCTTTTTTTAGATAATTTATAATTATTGGTAATTATTTTCAGTTGTTTTCGAGATACGATGCTTTAAAATTGTGAAAATTAAGTCCTAGTCAAAGATGTAATGTTTGTGTAAAAGCTAAATATGCTGTCAAATAATCGCCACGAAATTTGACAAATTAATCAACCGACATTTTTTTTAATGTAGACCCTTTATAGTCACACTATTAATTAATATTTATCAGTCTGTTTTCAAAAATTGATTTTTTTACCAATTTCCTACTTCTGGGAGTCGATATTATTAAACAGAAATTTAGTTTTTAAGGGTCGAACCTATTATAAATTAAATAAATATTCTCTTTTTAATTGATTTTTTACAGTACGTATTTTTATGAAGAAGCTAAAGATAAGCTTAGCAAAAAAATTTCAACATAAATATCTTGGATATATCACGTGCAAGAGCTTGGAATTCTTCATGATGTTCAATCAGATCTATGAGATAGGATCTAGAAAATCTTTTCAGTGCTTAATGGAACGGTGTGATTATAGTGGTAGCGTTGAGTATACGAAACGGAAAGTAGTAAATCAGAATGCTACCAATGAGGAAAAAGAAATGGAGATTTTACTTCATGTTGAAGATAATCCCTAAGTCAGCAGCCGTCACCCAACTGACTTATCTGACACATCCCAATTTACGGCTAATCGCACCACGAGAAAATACAAGTATCATCCCTTTCATATGGAACTACACCAAGACCTTCGAGACCGTGATTTTGAACGACGAGTAAATTTTTGTACCACCTTGAATGGAGCAATAGAGGCCGATTCAAATTTTTTATCCAAAATAATGTTTTCTGATGAAGCTACTTTTTGCAGTAATGGAGCAGTTAAGAGTCCTAACATGAATTATTATTCAACAGTTAATCCATTTTGGGTCCGGGAAGTTCAAAACCAAAACCATTGGTCGCTTAATGTCTGGTAAGGAATATCAAATTTTGGAATTATTGGTCCATATTTTTTCCGCGAACCGCTTAACGCGCCTAGATATCTAAATTGTTTGCAAAACGAATTACCCCAGGTTCTTGAAGAAGTTGATAACTTTGAAAGGGAACAAATGTGGATTCAACAAGACGTAGCTCCGCTCATTACCACTGGGAAGTTCGGGAATTTTTAAACGATCGTTACCCACAAAAATGGATCGATAGGAATGGATTCATTTAGTGGCCCCCTCGATCATGTAACTTAACACCTTCCTAGACTTCTTTTTGTGGGATTACATTAAAGATCGTGTTTATATGAATCCCCCTACAACACCAATAGATATGGAAAATAGGATACGGGATGCGTGCAGGACAATAACGCCCTTTATGCTAAGAAAAGTGAAGGAAAATATAGTAAATCGACTAAACATGTGTATTCAAGTAGACGGGCATATTTTTGAACATTTATTAGGTCATAATAATTAATCATTAGATAAGTTAAACTACATTAAAATTATTATTAACTCTTTGTTTATGTTTTCACAGTAGCGTAAGTGTATTAAAAACCGGTAAAAATTGAAAAATTCAAAATAAATCGAAAACCATTAGAAATAGGTATATGACATACTTAATAAAAGTTGGAGGGTATTGTAGAATCTATCAGAAAAAATAATAATATACAGGGTGTGCATTTAAAAAATTTGAGAATTTTCAATTTAAAATAGTGGAAATATATAAATTTATTTTGTACATCCTATAGCATCTAACTCAAATTTCTTTACATATATCTGTTTTTTCATCTCTATAGAAAGCTTGTACCAATTATGAGTATTCCACCTTCAGAAACAATGGTACTACTGGCAATTTTTTGCAAAACTGAATACTAGTATTTTTTAAAAAAAACTACTAGGTTTAGGTATATAACACTATTAACAAAGAAGTTACAAAATTTTACGCAGAATTTAAAAATAAATTAGAAAATAGGATGTTCCATTTAAAAAAATATATGTTATATCGGCCACACTTTTTTGAAGTACCCTGTATACTCAAAAATCATTTTAAACTGTGCACCTTAACATTCCCTTAAACTATTGTATTTAACATTTTTTTCGTCATTCCCGAAACAAATGAGATAATGAACTTTACTCTATTGTTGACTCACCCTGCACAATTGTTTACACTGGTTCCCGAAATACGGTGCGTCAAAGCTATTAAAATAAAGCCCTAATCAAAAATTAAATATATCTCTTTATTTTGTTCTATATTTTGCATTTTATTTTTTTTTAATTGTAATGTTTTGTGAACGAGCGAAATATACGATCAAAAAATTGCCGAGAAATTTAACAAATTAACCAAATTAGATTTTTATAATTGCAAATCGTATATTTTATAATCAAAAATAAGTTGCTATTGATATCTAAATTTTGTCACTCCCGAAATACTAGACGTCGAATATGTTAATTGGAATTTTTATTTTTAAGGATCTTTCCTATATAAAAATTAGATATTTCTCTTTAGGTTTATTTAAGCATGTAGTTTTTTGGGGAGAAAGTATATTTACCATTAAAAAAAGTTACAAATAATAGAACCAACTAAAATTTCCTTAAATATTAAGATCTATACATGCTTCCACTATTCACTGTTAGATATTACTCCCAACGAGTATAGACCTTAGTGAGTTGGGACCTACGTAAATCGCCATTTTCACAGAAGGATCGTAATCTAAAATGCTTTAAATTTTCCTTACAATCTCTTTCGTGTGCCATATAAAAAGAAAATAATAAATTACACTGTTCCTATGACCCTTCAGAATCACAAAAATATACTCGAATGCAAATGAAATTTTTAAAAGCCAAATCGATAAAGCAATAAGTTAAATACATTTTCATAGAAAATATTCTAAGATATTTTCAGTTTTTCCAGTTATTAATAACTGGTGTATTAACAGAATGAGTTAGAAAGGAAATGTCATTTTTATCTCTGTTTTATGTGGGATCGTGGAAACAGTAGGGCTTTAATAGGATTTATGAGAAGTGATGTTTATCGGTGGCATTGATATATGGCAATTACAAAACGTTGTGGAATTTTTAAGTTTTAGTGCGTATATTGTTTTTCAGTAATATAAGCACAGAACTTTTCCAAAATATTAAATAGTCTTATATATTTTTGCATAACAAGTATACCTATTATTTTACGAAATGTTTTAAAAGACATTAACCAGTTAATCAGTGCACAACGTTACACTTAGAATTGTCGGTAAACTAAATTAGAAAGTAGAAGGCAAGAGAAGCATCAAACATAACCTTAAGCAGGGTTCCTGTTGACTAAAATCAGTTATTTGACATCTATGGCAGGTAGTTTAAACGTGAGAACACTGTATCATTTGTATTTTGTTTGCGATATTAGTGGACATGTTAAAAATCTGATATCTGAACATTCCAATTTTTTTTTTTTTTATTGGGCCCTAGACAAATGGTTTTCAAAACTGTATGTATGTGTATGTATATATATATATATATATATATATATATATATATATATATATATATATATATATATATATATATATATATATATATATATATATATATATATATATATATATATATATATATATATATATATATATATATATATATATATATATATATATATATATAATATATATAAAAATGCAACGTCTCTCTGTCTGTCTGTCTATCTGTCTGTCTGTCCGTTAGTGACCTTATCACTGGAGAACCACTTATCCGATTTACGTACTTTTTTTTTAAAAACATACATATGTTCTCTGGCCAGGTTATAGGCTATATTTTATTACGATAGGTAGCATAAGGAATGAGCAGTGACGATAATAGTGAATGAAGTCGGAAAAAAGTTTATCGCTAGCGCGTTCCCTTGCAATACACAGTCTAAACCATTAAATATGGAACAATATTATGTAGTAGAGAATATCTAGAATCTATAATATATATAAAATGCAATGTTTCTCTGTCTGTCTGTCTGTCCACTGATGCGTTTATCACGCGAGAGCCACTTATCCGATTTACGTCTTTTTTTAAATTCATACATATATTCTTTGGCCAGGTTATATAATAATAATAATAATAATCTATACCTATAATATAAACAAATTTGCAACCTCTCTCTGTCTGCCTGTCTGTCCGTTAGTGCGTTTATCCCTCGAGAACCACTTATCCGATTTACGTGATTGTTTAAATTCGTACATATGTTCTCTGACCAGGTTTTAGATATATATTTTATTACATCTATAATATATATAAAATGCAACGTCTCTCTGTCTCTCTGCCTGTCTGTCTGTCCGTTAGTGCGCCTATCACCGAAAAAACCACTTATCCGATTTACGTACTTTTTTTTTAAAAACATACATATGTTCTCTGGCCAGGTTATAGGCTATATTTTATTACGATAGGTAGCATAAAGAATGAGCAGTGACGTAAAATAGTGAATGATGTCGCAAATAAGTTTGCCATTAGCGCGTGCCTTTGCAATACACAGCCTAAACCATTAAATATGGAACAATATTAAGTATCTGTATATGTATAATCTATAATATATATAAAATGCAATGTCTCTCTGTCTGTCTGTCTGTCCATTAGTGCGTTTATCACGCAGGAACCACTTATCAGATTTACCTGTCTTTTTTTAAATTCATGCATATATTCTTTGGCCAGGTTATATAATAATAAAAATAATCTATATCTATAATATATATAAAACGCAATGTTTGTCTGTCTGTCCGTTAATACGCTTATCCCTCGAGAACCACTTATCCGATTTACGTGATTTTTTAAATTCATACATATGTTCTCTGACCAGGTTATAGGTATATATTTTATTACATCTATAATATATATAAAATGCAACGTATTCTGTCTGTCTGTCCGTCCATTAGTGCGCTTATCACTGGAGAATCACTTATCCGATTTTCGTACTTTTTTTTTTAAACATACATATCTTCTCCGGCCAGGTTATAGGCTATATTTTATTACGATAGGTAGCATAAGGAATGAGCAGTGACAATAATAGTAAATGAAGTCGGACAAAGTTTGCCGCTAGCGCGTTCTGTTGCAATACACAGTCCAAACCATTAAATATGGAACAATATTATGTAGCAGAGAATATCTGTAATATATATAAAATGCAATGTCTCTCTGCCCGTCTGTCTGTCTGTCTGTCCGTCCGTTAATGTGCTTATCACTGCAGAACTACTTATCCGATTTACGTGCTTTTTTTTAACCATACGTATGTTCTCTGGCCAGGTTATAGGCTACATTTTATTAGGTGACATAAGAAATAAGCAGTGACGATAATAGTGAATTAAGACGGAGAAAAGTTTGCCGCTAGCGCGTTCTCTTGCAATACACTCCCTAAAGCATTAAATATGGAATAATATCATGTAGCAAAGAATACAATATATATAAAATGCAACGTCTCTCTGTCTGTCTGTCTGTCTGTCCGTTACTGCGCTTATCACTCGAGAACCACTTATCCGATTTACGTGTTTTTATAAATTTATACATATGTTCTATATACTCGTAATTCGATATAAGCCTAGATAATGGGAGATAAGGTGAGATAATTGGAGATAAGGAGAAATAATGGGAGATAAGTCGAGATAAGCCTCGATAATGGGATCTAAGGTGAGATAATGGGAGATAAGTATAAATAATGGGAGATAAGGAGAGATAATGGGAGATAAGCAGAGATAAGACTAAATAATGGGAGTTATGGTGAGATAATGGGAGATAAGGAGAAATAATGGGAGATAAGGAGAAATAATGGGAGATAAGGAGAAATAATGGGAGATAAGGAGAAATAATGGAAGATAAGTCGAGATAAGCCTAGATAATGAGAAATAAGGTGAGATAATGGGAGATAAGGAGAAATAATGGGAGATAAGGAGAAATAATGGGAGATGAGCAGAGATAAGCCTAGATAATGGAAATTATGTAGAGATAATGGGAAATAAGGAGAAATATTGGGAGATAAGGAGAAATAATGGGAGATATTTTATTACGTTGGGTAACATAAGGAATAAGCAGTGACGATAGTAGTGAATCAAGTCCACGCGAGCGGAGCCGCGGGCCCGGCTAGTATATATATATATATATATATATATATATATATATATATATATATATATATATATATATATATATATACACATATACATATACATATACATATATATATATATATATATATATATATATATATATATATATATATATATATATATATATATATTGTAACATTCATTTTTTCCTAGATTTTAAGACCATGTAATGTTACTGATTTTTCACTTCAAATTGTACTTATTTTCATTTTTGTATCGAACGGTATATTAAACAGAGATTCCAAGACGTTCGGTATATACTGTGCAGTGCGGGTTCCTGACCGAATCTACCGCTACACGGACGCCGCGATTGGTGGAAAATGTGTATCCGCAGTTTTGGTTCCGGCGTCGCCATATTACCGGCAGAGTTTGCACGGTTTATTTAAGCGTCCGAGGAACTACTGTCTAGGCTAATTTCCATCTAGCCGTCGCCGAGGCGAATTTCCATCCAGCCGCCGAGTAGGCGGAGTACCATCAAGCCGCAGCCAGACTAATTTTCATCGGGGCCGCCAAGTAGGCTTCCTTCGACTGAGCTACAGTAAAGGCTCATAACAACCATCATGCGAGCTAAGTAAAGCACCAGTTTCTTAACAAAAAGCCGTAGTGGGCTCTCTAAGTGTTTGCTAGAAAAGTGTGAAATCGGTCGTATTCCATCGAAGCCGGAATAAGAACAGTAAGTTACCAAAACATCCTTCAATAGACCTATCCCTGAGTAGTGCCTTAACAGCAATTTAAACTGACTAAAAAGTGAAGTGAAAAGCACTATTTTTCGTCTTCGGGGGTAGTCATAGTTCAGAATTTAAATGTAATAACTACTAGTTAGGCTAGAATTTTTTTGTAGAACTGCAAAGGTTAGAACTTTTTATTTTTAAAAACATGAATAAATTTTCTTTTTGTTGATTAAAGCTAGTGTCTCACTGAATACCTATTTTTCTTTTCGGGATAAGTTGTACTAGACTAATTCTTTTTAGTAATACCCATAAAACCCTTCAGTATTTTTTTATTTTTTTAACTGAAGTTAGATCCTTTCTATTTTAAAATAAATGGTGCCCAAAAAACTTGTACAACTGAAGCTTTTTAAAAATAGAAAAAAATTCCAAAAAGACGTACAAAAATTATCTCTTACCCATATCTCTCTACCAAGGAAAACTGAGCTAGTGTGTGTTTAATTTCTTTAGTTCTTTTAAAATCAGGATTCACTCGATTCATTATCAGAAATTAAAGCGGGGCTGCAAGGAAATTGTGCTCAAGCTTGGGGCATCCAATATTCAAACGGTACAAAATTGCGCTCAAGCGTGGGACAAACAACTTCTCACAGGGTACAAAAAAAAGATGCCTCAAACTGAGGACAGTTTTGCAGGTTACAAAATGACACCACAACGTGCGGGCAAGTTCCAATGTTACAAAATAGCGCTGTCAACGCGGGGCTTTTGGAATTTTATTTTTTAAAGGGTTCAGTGTACTAGCTTTCGAACAAAGTAAAAGCTCTAACTTTGCAGATATTTTTATTTCATAATATTTATTAAACGAAACTACACTATAGCAGTAAGACAAAAGCAGGAAATTTGTAGAATTTTTTATTTCAATTTATCTGATGGTGGTATAGATATTTGAATTTTGTTGTTGACTCTAAGATAAGAGATTCCTACTTTTTTCTTAAAAGCTAGCTTTATAGTTCAGATTAGCAGATGTGTTGGTCGACTTTAATTTTGCACTGTTTATTTTGCGGATAGCCGAAGAAAAAACGGTACGTTTTGTCTCACCTATATTTTGCATGAATATTAAAAATACTTTGCTGATACGAAACGGTATTTGGAGATTTTTTTGTTGAGAAATTCTTAACATATTTGGTAAAAGAATTTTAATACAAGGCGATACTTAGAAATTTTTTTTTGAAATTGTCGAGATTTTTTTTAATGTTTAGTAAAGAAGTTTTAGGTCAGAATGGTATTAAAATTTTAAGTCGTTTATGTATAAAAATATGCCATGTCAAAAATAGAAGTGTTACCACTGCAGATGGCAGCCGTCTAAAAGTTTTAGGTACGGTTGAGTTGCCGCTAGTCTGCAATGGTCATTGTTTAGTAATCTCTGCTCTAGTAGTACCTTCTCTATCACATACTTTGGTTTTAGGATGTGATTTTGCACAAAAATTCGGAATTTTTGTAAATTTTAAAGAATAATTCGTGGTATCCACAGTCCCTAGAAGTCAACTCTCAAACAAGTTTTAGAGATTGTTATTCAGAAAGTTCTTTAGAAAACCTTTTCTCGCGTCTATGTACCCTAGATGATCTCTCGCGGACGGACGAACGCTTAAAAGCAGAAAAAGTAATAAGCTCTTTCAATGAAATAAGTAGTAAAGATAGGTTAGGCCGAACGAATAAAATCGACAGATGTCTATAGATACGGCTGATGCCAGTCCTGTAAAGACAAGGCCCATCGCCATGTCTCCGTATATGTCAAAAGTATTAAATAAGGGGTTAGACGAAATGTTGAAACTCGGAGTGACATCGTCTAAGCTATGACGGAAGAAAGCTCAACGAGATCAGCAAATTTGATAACTACCCATTACCGAACATCGACAGAATTTTGACATCACTCAGGAATGCTAAGTATGTATCTTCGATAGATCTTAGAAAGGCTTTCTGGCAAATTCCTTTGGACAAATCCTCTAAGGAAAAGACCGCTTTTGCAGTAGTAGGCCGAGGTCTATTTCAGTTCGTCACTATGCCGTTTGGTCTAAAGAACGCTGCTCAAACTCAGCAACGTTTAGTAGACGCTATATTTGGTCCGAAATATGAGCCACATATTTTTACCTATCTCGATGATATTTTAGTAACATCGGAAGACTTCGAATCGCATATTCGCTTACTTAAAGAAGTAAAAGATAAATTGAAAGAGGCCGGACTGACGATAAATTTGAGCAAATGTGATTTTTTCAAAACTTCTCTAAAGTTTTTAGGCTATATTGTAGGCTCAAATTCCTTGCGTACCGATCCGGATAAAGTAGCAAGCATGGTTAATTATGCGAGACCTACAAATACTACAGAAGTTAAGCGCTTCGTAGGAATGTGTTCATGGTACAGACGTTTTATCGAGAATTTTTCTACCTTGTTGTCGCCTATTAATGATCTTTTGAAAGGACGAAAAAAAGGACAATCGATAGATTGGACAAACGCAGCAGAAAAGATCTTTTATAAAGATTAAAGAGCTATTGGTTTCAGCTCCAATTTTATCCCAACCAGATTTTTCCCAACAGTTTTATATTTCTAGTGATGCTTCTAATACCGGTTTAGGGGGCGTCCTAACACAGAAAATCAATGGTGAGGAAAGAGTGATAGCGTATGCCAGTAGAACTTTATCAAAGGCTGAACGTAACTATTCGGTTGTTGAAAAAGAATGTTTAGCAGTACTCTTTAACATCGAAAAGTTTCGACCTTACATAGAAGGTGTTCCTTTCACGGTCATAACAGATCATTATAGTTTATTGTGGCTTAATTCAATTAAAAACCCTAGTGGCAAACTAGCGCGTTGGGCGATTAGGCTGAGACAACATACATTTAATTTAATTCATAGAAAAGGAGTCCACAATGTTATTCCTGACGCTTTGTCAAGAATCCCAGATCATACCGTGGACGAAAACAGTCTTAATGCACAGATTGGCGTAAGAATGGATATAGTTGACATAGATCGCATAGATCCATGGTACGACAATTTACGGCAGCAAATCAAAGAATTTCCTGAAAATTTTCCGCAGTGGAAAGTGGAAAATGATTTCGTGTACAAGTTTATCCCAAACCAGTTGCCTTTAAAAGTTAATGTACCCGAGTGGAAAATACTAGTTCCTAAACCACAGAGAGAGGAAATTATAGACATGTGTCACACTCCTCCTACTTCTGGTCATTTTGGCTTTTATAAAACTCTTCACAGGGTTCAGGAACAGTATTATTGGCCAAAAATGCATTTTGACATCGTAAAGTTTGTGAGGACTTGTGAAGTATGTGGAGCGCAGAAATCTCCAAATGCACTACCTATGGGACTGATGGGAAAAGAGAAAACGGTTAATTACCCTTTTCAAGTCATAGCAGCTGATCTAGTAGGCCCATTCCCACGTTCAAAAAAGGGAAATAAATGGCTTCTCGTGGTTTCTTGCTGGTTTACAAAGTATACCATGCTATTTCCTTTGAAAAGCTCTAAAGCTGGACATATAGAGAGAATTTTGGAAAATAATGTCTTTCTAATCCACGGTGTTCCATCGCTCTTGATATGCGATAACGGTACTCAGTTTACCTCTAAGAGTTTTAAGAGCTTAAGTGAAACTTATGGTTTTAACATCCGTTTTAATCCCGTGTACACCGCAAGACACGAAGTAACAGGGTTTACACCGTCTTTCTTAGTACGGCAGACATATACCTCTATCTGGATCGTATTATAAAAATTTAGATTTGGATGTCAATGTTGACAGCGAAATAATTCCGGGTAACAGGGGTGAGTACGCCGAAAATTTAAAGGGTTTAAAAGATATTTTCACCGACGTGCGTAGAAGGATACATAAGGCTTATGAACGGAACAGTAAGTCTTACAACCTTAGGAAAAGGGATTTTGCCTTTAATATAGGTGATCACGTTTGGCGAAAAAATAAAATTCTTTCCAGTGCAGCAGATAAATTCACATCTAAGTTGGTACCTAAGTATGTGCATTGCGTGATTAGAGAAAAGATTTCAGATTTAGTTTAGGGTTTAGTTAATTTAGATGGGACTAAAGTAGGACAATGGCATATTAAAGACTTAAAACCATTCAACGGACCTAACCCTAGTGAAAGTTTGTCAGAAGAAGAATAATTTATATTTACATTATCTTAATTGCTTAAATTTTTTTTTAATGTTGCTCTGTAGAGGTGACGACCTCGTTTTTTGACTGTTATAAAAGTTGAGCAGAGCTTACTTTTGTTGTTTAATGCTAAGGTTTTGGGTACTGATCATATCCAAACTTAGGTTGATTGTAGTTGATGTTTAGCATCGACTCAGCTGTTGCGAGCTTGCGAAAGAGTCACACTCAGGATATATCATAAGACTGGTATGTCGGTGGTCGCGGGATTTGATTTGCTTATGACCCCAAATAATATCCAGTTCTTGACACTTGGAAGCGAAAATTTTGATTAGAGGCAATCCAAGGTGATCTTGAGTTAGGACAAGCGCAAGATGTAGCTCATGTAGTGTGATGTAGAGTCAAAATTTTTATGAGCAATTTCAAAGTTTGTTACCCGAGTGGGTGTATTTTTATTACCTTAATGGTATATGTTGGGTGCAATTAAGAGTAAATTGATTTTGGTTTATCCAGTAAGTCTAAGACTTGGATTATTTTGATTTAGATCTTCTTCTGAATTGACAAACTGAGGGTATACTTTATTCTTTTCAGAGCCGTTTAAACGTTACCTTTGAGTCACTAATTTTTTTAAAAATTTTTTTTGCATGGACTCATAGGCGTATGTTGAGCTTTTTTCGGTCTACTATCAGATTGATAGAAAATTGAAGTTCTGCAGGAGAACTAAAGGCTGATCATTTACAGGAGATGAGAGCAGAGTAAGACAGTCGTTTCACAAAGAAATGATCAAAATCTGATACCGAGATGAGAACCTTGTCAAGAGAGGCTAGGCGCAGTGAAGGAAGATTCCTAACCGAATTTTTAGATTTGCAAGAGGTAATCTAGAAGTTTGGGCTGACAGAAAACGGTTATGCCTGATACCTGTAGCAGTTTCTTCTAGAGGCTATTGTCTAGGGAGACGATTAACACCATGATCGAATATTTTAGCTGTCGACGATGTTTTCTTCTTGTTTCTGATTAAGCTGGAAAAGCTCTTGTCGTCTTCAAAAGTTTTGTTGCGTTGCCACCAAAAATTTGAGAAATTTTTGCTTCATGTAGCTTTTTAAGCTCACTTTCGTTTTTTTTTTAAAATTTCGTTAGAAGCTTGGTTAAGTCAACCTTGTAAACCTTTTAGGTTGTATCCCATGAGTTATCTGTTCTTACAGGCTGTTGGCAGTAGTGTGTTTCGGAACACCCTATTGATTAAATTTTTTTTTTTGACTTATGGTGGTGTGGTAGACACCGTTTCAGTTTAGTGGATGCTATAATCTACTCCCTTTTGTTGGTGGACACCAGGGTCACCAATTCTGTATTTTATTGTCTCCACCATTCAGTATATCGTGGTGAGGTGTTTGTCTCCTGTTATGTGGGATGGATTGAATGTTTTTCGTTGTTGTTCTAGGGCGAGACCAGTACACGAGGGTTCTTCATGCAACTTGGAGAAGCGCAATGCTGGTTAAGTTTTATATCTCTGTGTAGCCACCCTGAAGAATGACGGAGGGCGTTTCTTCTGGCTCATGTTTCTAGGCAGATTTGTCACTTTGGTGCGATGTGCCGAAGATTTGATTAGCTTTTGCTAAGAGCTTTCACCAAGCTCAGTATGGAGTAATCATAACCAAGAGTTTGGGATTTGAACTCCTGTATGTATTTCTGTATATATTTCTGTACATATTTCTGTATATATTTCGGTGTATGTTGGTTGCCTGAGGGCATGTGCTCAAAATGCGAGATTTTGAGTCGTTTTGCTTATGGACTCCTATATTTAGGATTATGACTTTAGGGAGGTCCTATTTCGAGACTTGCTGTCTCATATAGTTATGTTAGGAATGTTTCCTTGAATGTTAGTTGCGCGCGGACTAATCATTCTGTTCTTAGTGAACATTGCTTTTGAAGCAGGATCATTCAGTTTGGTGAATTTTAGCTTTTATAGCTATTCACTGTGTTTAGAGTGAATTTTAGCTTTTATAGCTATTCACTGTGCCTATAGTGGTATTGTTAGCTTTTATAGCTGCTCACTATGTTAATGGCGAGATTGTTCTTTTAGAACGCAGGCTTTGTGTAGTCGAGGACTATTTACCGAGTGTTTTCTTGGCGAGGAGCCGAGTTTTTTCTGGCGATATACCAGAGTGTTTTGTTGGCGATAAGCTGACGTGTTTTCTGGCGATCAACCAGAGCGTTTTCCCTGGCGATTTTAGCATGTCTAGATGTCTTAGGACGTCGACATTGCGACGTAGAGTGCGATTATTTTCTGAGTGCGACTAGTAGTGATACTAGATTTGGAATGTTCTCTTAGCGATGAGCTAGAGCATTGATAGCGATTTTTCCCTAGCGTTTGTCTGGATATTTATCCAGATATATTTTTTTTTGGCTTTGTGCGAAATGGTCTGACAAGACTTTTTCTTTTTAGTGTAAGTGTTTGCACTAGAATCATTTTTTTATTTTTTTTCTTTATTTAAGAATTTTTATAAATTTCTTTTGCTGAAATAGAAAATTTTCAGACAATCCTTAAAATATTTTAAGGGGGGTGTTCATATTTTATTTCAGTTCACTTTTTTTGATTTAGACAAGAGTCTAGACAAAGTTATATTTTTTGTTTTGGTAACAATAACAGAGCTGATTCTTTTATATAAGAAGACCGCGATTGTTTTGCTTTTTGATGTACTTAACCTTAGTGTCTAATTAAGTTAAGTCTAGTTATAAGATTCTTGTGATCATGCAAAGATTTTCATTTGGTTTTCATTGTACTTAATATTAGTGCTTAATTGAATTAAGTCTAGTAGTAAGGTCCGAAGTGTGTACTTTTGTTTTAAGTTCTGACCTTAGTATTAAGTGATAGTGTACCACTTTGTACCTTTTCATAAGTAGCCTAAGTTTAATAGACTAGTGTAGTCTATTTCT
>CM032456.1:23101481-23158006 GCA_019049505.1 Pachyrhynchus sulphureomaculatus
GACTTTTTCTATTATCTGGTGTATGTTGAGAATTTGTTCTAGTCCCTCTTCCTAGAATGAAGCCTGTTTGTTCGGTAGGTATTTGAGTCTTTTATTTAGAATTTAGAGAAACACCTTAGCAGCGTGTAATACCAGAGCGATTGTTCTAGGGTCGTTGCATTCCAAAGGTGATTCTTTCTTATGATAGGCTATAAATGCAACTTCACACCAATCTTTAGGCCTTCTTCTAGTCTTCCATATCAGATTACACATTACACAGTAGCATAGTCACGGCGATTTCTCCCATCATCTTTATTATTTCCCGAACTATTTCGCCAGTATCTGCTGCTTTTCTGTTCTTTAACCTTTGGATAGCCACAAATTAAGACACAAAAAGTTATTTACAATAATCTTTTCAAACGTCAATGATTCCAGGGATGTCGGTGACTGTTCTATCTTCCCTGTCTTTGATTAATTATGTTTCGGGTTTGAATTACTTCGATAGGTATTTTACTTTTTCATAAAGTTCTTATGGTCGATTGTTTGTAGCATGTTGTTCTAACTCCTTGCATGTATATACGCGTTTTTGTCCTTTTTACGTGCCACCCTGATTTCTATATTGATTGATCTGATTCTCTCCTGATGATACAATGTGTTTCTTGTTAAAATCATATTTCTTCTTGTTTCTATAAGCTTTAGGGTATCGTCGGGCATCCACTGTTGCTGAGGGTGTTTTTGTATTTTTGCCAAGCCTCGTGTATCAGCATTTCTTAACCACTTAATATCTATCCAAGTTCTTGAAATACTCAGTTCTAAAATAAACAAAAGTATACAAATCAGTAAAGTGATTTACCCAGTACCTATAAATCTAAAATTATATAATTTTTTTCACATTTTTTTCAATTATCCGTTAAAAGTTTCTATATTTAGTTCAATTATCCACCAGTTTAGAGAACTTTTTTTTCCTGCAGGAATCATTACATTTAATCACTCTACACAGCTTTGTTTACTAGCCTTTTTTAGTGGTTCATAAAGTTCGGAAGGAAGTTTACATCTTGTTATATTGACAGTTTTGTCGCGATCTTATAATACAGAGAGTTTTAGCAGAACCGGATTTATGTATTCGTTAATTCTTAAATTTGGCTACCATTTCTAGTAAATGATAGTGAATTATTGGATAGTTTTTTTTAAGTATTTGCTAATATTTACACTAGGTTTAATTGTACATGTACTTAAAGCTAAGGATAATTTTCAAATTGTTTTACAAAATGCAAGAATATTTAACTCTAATTTCATATTTACCTTTTATTTGGCATATTTATGTAATGATAGGCTTTGTTTATTGCAAATTTTAGTTGAAATTTATCGTTGTCATTAATTAGTATATAATTAAGTAAAAATAAAAATTTATTTGAAGGAAGTCACGTTCCTTTTTTTATCTGTCACCACTTTTCTTCAAATTATCGCCAAAAATGGGTTATTTGTTAAAATTTCTAACCGTTTACACAAAACACAACGAATACACAACTTTATCAGTCTTTCACCACTTTTTTAATATTTTCGAAAAACAACAATAAATTCTGTCACTTTCTTAATCCTAGAATGCAGAATAAATAGAAATATCATGATTCTAAAATATATATCGAATTCAATTTAAGAGATAAATAAACTTAAATTTTTAATTTTACGAATCAATCAATATTCAAAATGCAACACAACGCTAGTAAGTATATGTGTTCGAATATATTTTTACTAGCTGTGCCCGCGACTTCGCTGGAGTGGGCTTCATTCACTATTATCGTCACTGCTCATTCCCTATGTTACCTAACGTAACAAAATATATCCTATAACCTGGCCATAAAATGTATGTATGAATTAAAAAAAGACTCGTAAATCGGAAAACTAGTTCGCAAGTAATAAGGGCACTAACGGACAGACAGAGAGACGTTACATTTTATATATATATATATATATATATATATATATATATATATATATATATATATATATATATATATATTATTCTTTGTTACATGATATTGTTCTATATTTAATGGTTTAGGCAGCGTATTGCAAGAGAACGCGCTAGCGGCAAACTTTTTTCCGACTTGATTCACTATTATCGTCACTGCTTATTCCTTATGTTACCTAACGTAATAAAATATATCCTATAATCTAGCCAGAGAACATATATATATTTAAAAAAAAAGCACGTTAATCGGATAAGTGGTTCTGGAGTGATAAGCGCACTAACGGACAAGTAGAGAGACAGACAGATAAACAGAGAGACGTTTCATTTTATATAATTATAGAAAATTATAGATAACTTGGCCAGAGAATAAATGTATGAATTTAAAAAAAAAAACACGTAAATCGGATAAGTGGTTCTCGAGTGATAAGCGCACTAACGGACAGACAGAGAGACGTTGCATTTTATATATATTATATTGTTCCATATTTAAGAGTTTAAGCAGCGCATTGCAAGACAATATCCTATGACCTGACCAGAGAACATATGTATGTTTAAAAAAAGATTACTAAATCGGATAAGTGGTTCTGGAGTGATAAGCGCACTAACGGACAAGTAGACAGACAGACAGATAAACAGAGAGACGTTGCATTTTATATATATTATAGAAAATTATAGATAACTTGGCCAGAGAATAAATATATGATTTAAAAAAAAAACGTAAATCGGATAAGTGATTCTCGAGTGATAAGCGCACTAACGGACAGACAGAGAGACATTGCATTTTATATATATTATATTGTTCCATATTTAAGAGTTTAAGCGGCGTATTGCAAGAAAATATCCTATGACATGACCAGAGAACATATGTATGTTTAAAAAAAGATCACTAAATCGGATAAGTGGTTCTGGAGTGATAAGCGCACTAACGGACAAGTAGACAGACAGACAGATAAACAGAGAGACGTTGCATTTTATATATATTATAGAAAATTATAGATAACTTGGCCAGAGAATAGATATATGATTTAAAAAAAAAAACGTAAATCGGATAAGTGATTCTCGAGTGATAAGCGCACTAACGGACAGACAGAGAGACATTGCATTTTATATATATATATTATATTGTTCCATATTTAAGAGTTTAAGCAGCGTATTGCAAGACAATATCCTATGACCTGACCAGAGAACATATGTATGTTTAAAAAAAGATGACTAAATCGGTGAAGAGGTTCTGGAGTGATAAGCGCACTAACGGACAAGTAGACAGACAGACAGATAAACAGAGAGACGTTGCATTTTATATATATTATAGAAAATTATAGATAACTTGGCCAGAGAATAAATATATGATTTAAAAAAAAAAAACGTAAATCGGATAAGTGATTCTCGAGTGATAAGCTCACTAACGGACAGACAGACATTGCATTTTATATATATTATATTGTTCCATATTTAAGAGTTTAAGCAGCGCATTGCAAGAGAATATCCTATGACCTGACCAGAGAACATATGTATGTTTAAAAAAAGATCACTAAATCGGATAAGTGGTTCTGGAGTGATAAGCGCACTAACGGACAAGTAGACAGACAGACAGATAAACAGAGAGAGACGTTGCATTTTATATATATTATAGAAAATTATAGATAACTTGGCCAGAGAATAAATATATGATTTAAAAAAAAAAACGTAAACCGGATAAGTGATTCTCGAGTGATAAGCGCACTAACGGACAGACAGAGAGGCATCGCATTTTATATATATATATATATATATATATATATATATATATATATATATATATATATTATATTGTTCCATATTTAAGAGTTTAAGCAGCGCATTGCAAGAGAATATCCAATGACCTGACCAGAGAACATATGTATGTTTAAAAAAAGATTACTAAATCGGATAAGTGGTTCTGGAGTGATAAGCGCAGTAACGGACAAGTAGACAGACAGACAGATAAACAGAGAGACGTTGTATTTTATATATATTATAGAAAATTATAGATAACTTGGCCAGAGAATAAATATATGATTTTAAAAAAAAAACGTAAATCGGATAAGTGATTCTCGAGTGATAAGTGCACTAACGTACAGACAGACAGAGATACGTTGTATTTTATATATATTATATTCTTTGCTACATGATATTGTTCCATATTTAATGGTTTAGGCAGTTTTTCCGACTTGATTCACTATTATCGTCACTGCTTATTCCTTATATTACCTAACGTAATAAAATATAGGCTATGCATGCAAACGCAAAGAAGCTGTTGCTTCTAAACATTTGGCCTACCGACAATGGCGTGTAAATCCTAACACCATAAATCGTGACACCTTTGTTCGTGCCCGGAACAGATGCAAAGAAAGTATCGACTAAACCAAGGAGGCACACAATCAACGAATTAGAAACAAACTTCTCGCTTGTCCCGACAGTTCCATTTCCTTTTGGTCAGTTGCTAAGGCAGTTAGTCAAACTTTCACCCAAATCCACCATACCACCACTCACACGGCCATATAATTCTATTGCAACGACACCTACTGAAAAAGCTAACTTGTTGGCTGAACTCTTTGCTTTACATTCTATTGCCAATTTCCAAGGAAAAACACCACCTACTATTCCCATACTGCAGTTCTGCAGTTAAGGATGCCCGATATTGTCTTCAAACAGCGTATCATTAAATGTATTTTAATGAAGCTAAAGACCAAAAAAGCTTCTGGCGCTGACGGAATACCTGCCATAGTTCTCAAAAACTGTGCGAGGGAACTAACACCAATTTTCTGTAGATTTTTCCTTTATCCTACAGAAAGGAAATATTTCCTTCCTGCTGGAAATGTGCCACAGTTCAGCCGATACCTAAAAAAGGCAAGAAGACCTTGCCAAATAATTACCGACCAGTCTCATTGCTTTCAATAATATCAAAAGTCATGGAAAAGCCTATCAATCAGCATCTTCTAAAATATCTTGAAGGATTTAACATTATTAGCGATCACGAATATAGCTTTCGTAAACATAGATCAACAGGAGATCTTCCGATTTACGTAACACATGTTTGGAACAACGCAATTGAGCACTTTGGAGAATCTCGAGCGGTTTCTTTTGAGACATATCCAAGGCGTTCAACCGTGTTTAGCACGATGGACTGTTGGCTAAGCTACGCTCTTATGGTATGTCTGAAAAAAATTAATGTTGCTGAACCTGACATAGTTATGGCGGGGCACTCCGTTCCTCTAACATCGTCACTCAATTTGTTGGGCGTTAATTTGCGAGCAAATATGTTCTGGCCCAGGCACAGCAAGGAGAGCTTCTCAAAAATTGGGAATATTATTTCGAACCAGAAAGCTTTACACTCCATAACAGTTAATTCTTTACAATACTCAAATTCGACCAACTGTGGAATACTGCTCCCATGTTTGGGGCTCCGCTCCCAAACATACATTGCATTTGTTGGATTCTATTCAGAGAAGAGCTGTTCGTCTGATTGGAGACCCGAAACTGACCGGTGGCCTTGATTCGCTGGAACATCGAAGATCGGTTGGCGACTTGAGCCTATCCTACAAGTATTTTCATGGAAAGTGTTCGAAAGATGTAACCCGCTTAATTCCTCCCAGAGTGGTGCATGTTCTGTATGAGGTTCAGTTTGTTACTCCCCGTACAACGCTTTTCAAGCAGTCTTTTATATGAAGAACATCATCCCTTTGGAATAATTTGCCCAGGACTGTATTTCCCATCGAATACAATTTAGAGCGATTCAAGAACAACGTGAATTTCTTTTTCCGCACACGTGTCACTCCTGTAGCCCTTTAGGGACTTTCCTGCAGCACGTACGCTAACCCATAAAAAAAAACCTGGCCAGAGAACATATGCGTGTTTTAAAAAAAAAGCACGTAAATCGGATAAGTGGTTCTCCAGTGATAAGCGCACTAACGGACAGACAGAGAGACATTGCATTTTATATATATTATATTGTTCCATATTTAAGAGTTTAAGCGGCGTATTGCAAGAAAATATCCTATGACATGACCAGAGAACATATGTATGTTTAAAAAAAGATCACTAAATCGGATAAGTGGTTCTGGAGTGATAAGCGCACTAACGGACAAGTAGACAGACAGACAGATAAACAGAGAGACGTTGCATTTTATATATATTATAGAAAATTATAGATAACTTGGCCAGAGAATAAATATATGATTTAAAAAAAAAAACGTAAATCGGATAAGTGATTCTCGAGTGATAAGCGCACTAACGGACAGACAGAGAGACATTGCATTTTATATATATTATATTGTTCCATATTTAAGAGTTTAAGCAGCGTATTGCAAGACAATATCCTATGACCTGACCAGAGAACATATGTATGTTTAAAAAAAGATGACTAAATCGGATAAGTGGTTCTGGAGTGGTAAGCGCACTAACGGACAAGTAGACAGACAGACAGATAAACAGAGAGACGTTGCATTTTATATATATTATAGAAAATTATAGATAACTTGGCCAGAGAATAAATATATGATTTAAAAAAAAAACGTAAATCGGATAAGTGATTCTCGAGTGATAAGCTCACTAACGGACAGACAGAGAGACATTGCATTTTATATATATTATATTGTTCCATATTTAAGAGTTTAAGCAGCGCATTGCAAGAGAATATCCTATGACCTGACCAGAGAACATATGTATGTTTAAAAAAAGATCACTAAATCGGATACGTACGCTAACCCATAAAAAAAAAAACCTGGCCAGAGAACATATGCGTGTTTTAAAAAAAAAAGCACGTAAATCGGATAAGTGGTTCTCCAGTGATAAGCGCACTAACGGACAGACAGACAGACAGAGAGACGTTATATTTTATATATATTATAGATGATTTATGTTGTAATTAACACAATTAAAGACTATTTAAAATACGTATACAGCATTATTTTTAGTAAAGTGCCTTTGCCTATCTTCTTCAACAACTATAATATGATAATCTACATCTAAACAAATATTACTATTCTTAACGTTATTTTTGTTATTATTCTTTTACTTATTCCCTAGAAAAATGTATTTAAGATAAATAATATTACTAAAAACCCATAATTTAATTTGACATTTTTATGTTATTCTTATTTTGACAGAAATTAAGTATACAAAAGTTAATTTGCTTTATCGAATTAAAATTTCGTATATATAAAAGAGATTAAAATAAGTCGGCTTATAATCTTTTTTTTTAAGTGTTACCTTTAAAAAATTATGATTCATCTATATTTATGCAAAAGCTAATGCCAAATTTAAATTTCAGCTAAAAGCTGTGATAAAAGATTTTCGCAAGGATTTGTTACGCTCTATATGAGGAAATTTCTTTTACGACTTCCGCTTCTATAAATTATACAAGTGAAGATAATTTTATATTTTATTGACAGAAAAATGTATAAGATGAAGGTAAAAATTAAAATAAAAATTAACACACTCTGGACTTTGTGAAGTTTGTCATTTACGTAACAAAATAAAAGAAAGTTCATTACTAAATCAGGTTTATATCTTAGTCTTTTTATATCATAACAGACCTTTCACCAATTTTTAGACGGTTTGTCGAGCTTCAGCTCTTTAAAAAAAAATACAGCCGTAATTTCATATATTTTAATTTTACTTCTTACCCACATTTTAAGAACAGAAATACCACTTTTAAATGCTTAACCTATTTCGGCAAACCAACGAAAAAAAACTGGGGAAATTTTTAAATCAAAAAAATATCAACATAGCTTACAAGACTAACAATACTATAGGGAAATATCTTAAAAACTCCAAACCACAAATCAATAAAGACGATAAATCAGGGGTTTATCAATTAACATGTGGGTCATGTCCTAAAACATACATCGGACAAACTGGACGTACATTTAGACAAAGAATTACAGAACACGAAAAAAGTTCCATCCATAGAAAATCTAATTCAACATATCTAATCATCTTTTAACAGAAATCACACATTTAACAAGAATTTCAAAATTTTACACACCCAACAAAAAGGTTTAAAACTAAACCTTTTAGAGACAATGCAAATAAATCGATTAAGGACTACAGGTACTTTACTCAACGACCAGGTAGATTTAAGCAATTCACCATTATTGAATTTATTCTCCTAACTCCAAATCTGTGTGGATTTTCCAATACTAACAATGTAATTTAATTAGGTGTAATATTATAATTAAGAAATTATATAAAACTGTGAATATTAAACCTAACTTGACAGTGTAAAATGTAGATCTGAAGAAGCTGCATCGACAGCGAAACGCGTCATCGCAATTTAAATAAACCAGTGGAAATTGACTAAAAACAGTCTTTTATTATATATTTATAATGAATTTCCATCAAGTAGAAGCTACAACAATCCAATATTTGGTTTTTGTAATTAATAACTTTCTAGTACACAAATCGTTTCGTGAAGGAGATCCCTAATATCATATAAAATGTGTTCCCCTTTATTAATTTGGCTTTATTATTCAGCTTTTAAATAGCGGAAAATTATTCTCAAAATAAAGTACAATTTGTTCATAAAAACGTCAAAAAATGTATAAACGTCATCACCCAGTAAATTCTTATGTATTTTCTTCAATAAGAGGCATTTTAGTGTTGATTCAATTAAATTTTCTAAACGATTTTTCATTACGAGGTAGGAAGGCAAGTTCCTTTTCAAAACAAACTAGCTCAGACCCATGATCCAATACAAGCCGACAAATATTTTTTATAATTAAGTTTTCTTAAAAAAGACATAAGTTTAAAACTTTTGCCAATAAACCTCTTAAAATATTTATCTACAGGTCAGGAATAATGTGATAAAATTTGTAGTTGACAGCCCAATCTACTAACTTCAGTAACAATAAAATTAATTTAAGCTGTCTCTACCCAAAAACTTTCTATGTAACCTAGAAAAATAACTGCAATAAAAGCAGTAAAGTTGGCAACAAGTTTTCAGCTCAACTCTAAACCTTAAAAGGGATAAAGTTCATTGTACTAAAATTTATTACCAATAAGAGAGTCATTTATTTTACTATAAACTGCAGTTGTCTTAAAAAGCTTATTTTAGTATTGTTATTTTATGGAACTTTATATAGGATGATGTACATGAAAGCAGAATTTATCGCTATTTGCTTCACCTGTAGAAATTTAAAAATATTTATGATAATGTATGCTGCGTTTTAAAACTTAGAACTCCTCATTTTTTAAACGACATTATTAATTTTTAGTATGATGTAGATTCACTGTTTCTCTTTGAATTATAATATCTTATACGATATCCCTGTAACTTACTAAACTACCTAAAGTACCCTTAAAAAACAAAAAAAAAAATTAGAATATAATATGATACTAATATCTCAATTTTACTGTCTATTATAATGGTCTCACAAAGATAAGAAAATTCTATCTTTAGCTTTGCGTTGTATTTGGATATTCATTATGGTATATTTATATAAACTACTTCGGTAAAAAAAAGTTCAAATTTATATATATATATATATATATATATATATATATATATATATATATATATATATATATATATATATAATATAATATAAAATTCTGGGTTCCAATCCGTTCGTCTAACAATGAACTTGCACGACGTTTCGCCAAAATCTCATTTGACATTTTCAAGTGCTCCTGCTGCTGCTGCTACTCCATACTGTGATCGTGCTGCTGCTGCTGCTCGAAGCTAACTAAGAAACCGACGTGCAATCGCCATCTTTTATAGATCGGCGTCTACGCAGATTGTAAGTGGGGGGGTTGTAAGTGTTCGTCCGAGCATCAGTGTTTGCCGGCTGGGTAGTAATTACTATCTATAATATATATAAAATGCAACGTCTCTCTGTCTGTCTGTCTGTCTGTCCGTTAGCGCGCCTATCACTGAAGAACCACTTATCCGATTTACGTACTTTTTTTTTAAAACATACATATGTTCCATGGCCAGGTTATAGGCTATATTTTATTACGATAGGTAGCATAAGGAATGAGCAGTGACGTAAAATACTGAATGATGTCGGAAATAAGTTTGCCGCTAGCGCGTGCCTTTGCAATACACAGCCTAAACCATTAAATATGGAACAATATTATGTAGCAAAGAGTATCTGTAATGTATAATCTATAATGTATATAAAATGCAATGTCTCTCTGTCTGTCCATTAGTGCGTTTATCACCCGGGAACCACTTATCCGATTTACCTATCTTTTTTTAAATTCATACGTATATTCTTTGGCCAGGTTATATAATAATAATATAGGTCTTAAAGTTAAAATTTAAGTGACAATTTATAATTTTAAAATTTTTGCTAATACCTAACATAGCTTGAAATAAAAATACACAAGTCACATTGAGGCTTAAAATAAAAATACTTAGGATGTATTACAGAGCCTGGATTTTCATGGTCGTAAGGGATCTAAACTTAAATGTTCTTAAATTTTTACACGTTTAAATTTTTAAACACACATATCTGATCTCCCCCCCCTAGCGGTTTGTATTGTAATGTGTAGAGAAGAGAAGAACAGTAGACGGTGTGTGGTAAATTATTTTCATCATGATAGGTGTTTTTTGTGATTTATACATATTCAAATTTTATTTTTAAAGATGCCCAATAATGTTTGAACGGTATTGTCAGAGCTTTAGTGATAAACCCTGCCTCCTTCCCCTTGGTTAATTAATAATACCGATGTTTCTTGTAATAGTCGAGTAATAACTTACAAATAATTAAAATAAAGAGTCATAGTATTAAAGTTATATATGAGTTAATGCTATTTTTTAGAACAAAGTTTTCAATTTTATAACTAATAGATCCAGTTTTTTATATATTACTAACCGGGCCCGCGGCTCCGCTCGCGTGGACTTGATTCACTACTATCGTCACTGCTTATTCCTTATGTTACCCAACGTAATAAAATATCTCCCATTATTTCTCCTTATCTCCTAATATTTCTCCTTATTTCCCATTATCTCTACATAATCTCCATTATCTAGGCTTATCTCTGCTCATCTTTCATTATTTCTTCTTATCTCTCAATATCTCACCTTATTTCCCCATTATCTAGGCTTATCTCTACTTATCTCCCATTATTTCTCCTTATCTCCCATTATTTCTCCTTATCTCCCATTATATCACCATAACTCCCATTATCTAGACTTATCTCTGCTTATCTCCCATTATCTCTACTTATCTCCCATTATCGAGGCTTATCTCGACTTATCTCCCATTATTTCTTCTTATCTCCCATTATCTCACCTTATCTCCCATTATCTAGGCTTATATCGAATTATATAGAACATATGTATAAATTTATAAAAACACGTAAATCGGATAAGTGGTTCTCGAGTGATAAGCGCACTAACGGACAGACAGACAGACAGAAAGACTTTGCATTTTATATATATTGTATTCTTTGCTACATGATATTGTTCCATATTTAATGCTTTAGGGAGTGTATTGCAAGAGAACGCGCTAGCGGCAAACTTTTCTCCGACTTAATTCACTATTATCGTCACTGCTTATTCATTATGTCACCTAATAAAATATATCCTATAACCTGGCCAGAGAACATACGTATGTTTAAAAAAAAAAGCACGTAACTCGGATAAGTAGTTCTCCAGTGATAAACACACTAACGGACGGACAGACAGACAGACGGACAGAGAGACATTGCATTTTATATATATTATAGATATTCTCTGCTACATAATATTGTTCCATATTTAATGGTTTGGACTGTGTATTGCAAGAGAACTGCTCATTCCTTATGCTACCTATCGTAATAAAATATAGCCTGTAACCTGGCCGGAGAACATATGTATGTTTTAAAAAAAAAAAGTACGAAAATCGGATAAGTGGTTCTAAAGTGATAAGCGCACTAACGGACAGACATACAGACAGAATACGTTGCATTTTATATATATTATAGATGTAATAAAATATATACCTATAACCTGGTCAGAGAACATATGTATGAATTTAAAAAATCACGTAAATCGGATAAGTGGTTCTCGAGGGATAAGCGCATTAACGGACAGACAGACAGACAGACAAACATTGCATTTTATATATATTATAGATATAGATTATTATTATTATTATTATATAACCTGGCCAAAGAATATATGCATGAATTTAAAAAAAGACAGGTAAATCGGATAAGTGGTTCCCGCGTGGTAAACGCACTAATGGACAGACAGACAGACAGAGAGACATTGCATTTTATATATTATATAGATTATACATTACAAATATTCTTTGCTACATAATATTGTTCCATATTTAATGGTTTAGGCAGTGTATTGCAAAGGCACGCTCTAGCGGCAAACTTATTTCCGACATCATTCACTATTTTACGTCACTGCTCATTCCTTATGCTACCTATCGTAATAAAATATAGCCTATAACCTGGCCAGAGAACATATGTATGTTTTAAAAAAAAAGTACGTAAATCGGATAAGTGGTTTTTCAGTGATAGGCGCACTAACGGACAGACAGACAGGCAGACAGAGACGTTGCATTTTATGTATATTATAGATAACTCATAAGAATAATAAAATACTTATTATTTGATCGTTCAGTAGTCGTATTGATCAAATATCTCTTGTGTTATTTGTCAATATTTTTCTACAATTCTGTTTGATACAAATATTTACCGGTTTCAATATACTAACATTTTCTACCTATTTCTTAACATCCTGTATAAGAATAGAAAACTATTCCAAAATATAGTAGTTACACAAAGTTTTAAAGTCAAAAACATCCATAAAATGTAATTTTTCCAATATATAATGTAAAATATGTTCTAAAGTTAAAATTTAAGTGGAAACTGTGTCACTAACTTTGTTCTTTCTATTGCAGTTTTTGTAATATTGGGTCATCATTATGAGCACTTGGGCTTAATGGTTGCCATGGAGGAGAAGAAACTTTTTGAAAAAGGTAATTACCTCTCATAACTGAATTTTAATTATTACGGGAGAGCTGTTCTATCTAGCAAAGTTCTTCAATCGATTAGCATTATTTGGCGATTACATATAAAACTAGAAGTAACAATGGTATTTGTAAATTAACGGGAGAGAGAGAGAAAGAGAAAGGGAGAAAGAGATATCAACTTTAGTCGAACTGTAACAGGCTATAGAATACTATCTGTAGAAATACTTGTCCTTTCCAATCTTATATTTCACATATCATCCAAAAAACTTCCTGTTATTTTATTTTTCAAAATTTCAGTACTTCAAGAGCTATTAAACTTAAATACCTAGAGTTTTATGCCGACATATCTGAAATTTTGAGTAGAGTTTCAAAATGATATATTATATGATTTTTAGAATATGAATGTTTAACTTACTACGCTTTGTAGCCTCTATATAAGCACAAATCTTTTTTAATTATGAATTTCCTGGATCTCAATTTTTCCTAACACATGTTTTCTCTAGTTACAGCATTCCCAATATTGTCCAATTACATACTAATGAACCACCTGTATGTGAAATTTTAGCTACTACAAAATTACTATAAAATATATCTATTTATTATATAAAAAAATATTAAATCAGTTGATGCAGAACTTTTTATCAAGAATAATTTTTTTTTTGTAAACTGTATAAAAATTTTTAGAACTCATTGTAAAGGGTGATTCATTTAGAGGTACTTTTTTTAAAATAAAAAAAAAATGAATAAAAACAATTTTATTTTATAATCTTTATTATCATATAAAAGAACCATTCTTTACAATTATTTCTTAAAGATAATTTCTTTCAAATGTTGTCCGCGACTACGGTTAACAACGTCCATTCTGAAGTTCCAATTTTCAATGACGCGTGTGAGTATTTCGAGTGGTATTTGGCCAATGACTCGAGTAATATTGGCCTCCAATGCCTCAATTGTAGCTGGCTTATCCATGTAGACTTTGGACTTTACATAGCCCCAAAGGAAAAAGTCAAGAGGTGTGATGTCACATGATCTAGCCGGCCAATTCACTGGTCCAAAGCGTGAAATGATCTGTTCGCCGAATTGCTCTCGCAGTAAAGCCATGGTTTCACGGGCTGTATGGCAAGTGGCGCCATCTTGTTGGAACCAAATTTCGTCGAGACCACGGGCTTCAATTTCTGGCATCAAATAGTCTGTTATCAGGGCGCGATAACGGTCACCATTCACAGTAACATTCCGGCCGGCCTCTGTTTTGAAGAAATATAGACCGATTATTCCACCGGCCCATAAACCACACCAAACAGTTGTTTTTTCTGGATTTAATGGCAGCTCTTGAACCTCTTCAGGTTGTTCATCACCCCAAATACGGGCATTTTGTTTATTCACGAACCCATTAAGCCAAAAATGGGCCTCATCGGTGAACAAAATTTTTCTCGAAAACAGTGGATCTTCTGCAAGCTTGTCAAGAGCCCAACGACTAAAACGGAAACGATTCGGAAGGTCGGTCGGCTTCAGTTGTTGCACTAGTTGAATTTTGTATGCTTTTAAAGAAAGATCCTTACGTAAAATACGCCAAGTTGTTGAATATGACAGGCCAAGCTGTTGAGAACGGCGACGAATCGACACTTCACGGTCTTCGCGTACACTCTCCGCTACCGCCCTTATATTTTCTTCACTACGTGCTGGATGTGGTCTATTCGGTCGAGCATTATCCAATAATGAAAATTGGGTCTCAAACTTATTGATGGTAGAGCGAATTGTGCGTTCGGTAGGCCGATTATGTGGACCATAAGTTGCTCTAAGCGCCCGATACACATTCCTCGTAGAACGCCCATTTTCGTAATAAAGTTGAACAATTTGTAGACGCTGTGCCGGGCTAAGTCTTTCCATTATGAATTGTCAAACACTACTGAACAGGAATGCCACTTCAGTTGACACGACGCATGCACAATCTGCAATTAAATCCCCATCACAAAAAGTACCTCTAAATGAATCACCCTTTATATATATATATATATATATATATATATATATATATATATATATATATATATATATATATATATATATATATATATATATATATATATATATATATATATATATATATATATACATACAGTTACTCACAGCTTAAATGATGCAGTCGCTATAAGAAAAGACTAACTGGTCTCAGTGCCTCTTTATTTATTTGGAAAAAACAACTTATTGAAATTAAATTAGTAAAGAGTCTTCTAAAAAAGTATGAATTACCTTTTGTCTTAAATTTGCCTTACTTAATTGATAATAAATAATTAATTAAATTATACGCGATTTTAACGTCACAGCTTAAATGATGCAAAATTCAATATACCAAAATTATTAGACAAAACAAACTGTAGAATTTGAAATAAACCTGCTAATATTTGGTCGGGTCTCCCTCATTATCAATAACGGCTTGTAATCTTCTGGACATTGATTCAACTAACTTTCTAGTATACTCCGAGGAAATAGTTTTCCATGCTTCAGTAATTTTTACTTTTAATTCAGTTTTATTTGATATTGGGGCACTATTTACTTTATTTTTTAATGTCATGGGCTGGTGCTTTAATACCATTTGGACAGTTATAAAGCAACCAACTGCGGACTCGAAATGACGTGTGCTTTGGATCATTGTCGTGATAGAACCGATAATTGTTTTCAATATCTAATTTTTGGGCACTAACGACGAAATGCTGCCTTAGTATATCCAAGTACACATATTGGTTCATATTCCCTTCGACGAAATGCATGTTACCTACTCCTGCAGATGACATACAGCCCCATATATATATATATATATATATATATATATATATATATATATATATATATATATATATATATATATATATATATACAGTAATACCCCGCTTAGCGCGACCCCCGTTACGCGCGGTTTCACTATAACGCGAATTTTAAATTTCGCGCTCATGTAGTCATTAACTTCTCTATGGTCGCGGGGGGATCCCCGCTTTCTCTGAATATTCTCTTTGAAGAATTGGGAATTCCCTGTCCTTCGACTTTGTTCTATGGGGATTTCCTCGTTCGTTTCGTGTGTTCATTTGTTCCGTAATGTTAGTTCGGTCGGCTGGCAGTTTTGTTTTAATATTTATTGGAGATACATACATACATAATTTAACCCTACGTTAAAAATGCCGCCTGTAAAGAAAAAAGAGCGTAAAAGCGTCACTTTGGAATTGAAGATGAAAGTGTTAAGAAGAATGGAAAATGGAGGCAAAGCAACAATTGTTGGGAGAGATTTTGGACTCTCAGAATCGACTGTGAGAACGATTTATAAAAATCGGGAAAAAATTAAAATCTCCAGCGAAGGTTCAACACCTATAAGTGCAACAAAACTTTCTCGTTCGAGATCATCTATCTTAGAAAGAATGGAGAAATTACTGTCAGTCTGGATCGAAGATTTGAATAAGAAGAACACACCACTAAGTCAAGATCTCATATGCACAAAAGCAAAATCTTTGTATGAGATGCTGAAAACAAAAGAAGGAGAAGGGAGTGCCACTCCGACTTTTGCTGCCAGCAGAGGCTGGTTCCATCGGTTCAAGCAGCGTTCTAATCTTCACAATATCCACATAACAGGCGAGGCGGCCAGCGCGGACATTCAAGCTGCAGCTGAGTTTCCAGACAAGTAGTTTCAAGACTTCGTTAGACGAGAGAAAATTCCTGCTTGTCTCATCTTCAATGTTGATGAGACCGCACTTTACTGGAAAAAAATGCCATCTCGAACATTCATTTCTAAGGAAGAACGTCAAGCCAGTGGTTTCAAAGCTGCGAAAGATCGACTAACACTTCTGCTGGGTGGTAATGCCACTGGTGATTTCAAACTGAAACCTTTACTAGTGTACCATTCAGAAACACCCCGTGCAATGCGAGGCACAGACAAGACAAGTCTACCAGTTGTGTGGCGATCAAACAGAAAGGCGTGGGTTACACGGGAAATTTTTCAAGAATGGTATTCTAATAGTTTTTGCCCATCAGTCAAATCATACTGTGACAGAAATGGGCTTGAACCTAAAGTTATATTACTCTTAGACAATGCCCCAGGACATCCAACCTCACTTGATACGCCCAGAGACTTAAAAGTGTACGTAAAGTTCCTTCCACCAAACACTACGTCAATATTACAACCTATGGACCAGGGAGCAATAGCAAACTTCAAAGCTTATTACCATCGCCGCACTTTTAGCCAACTAATTCATGAAACTGACGGGGAAGGAAGACAGTCTATGCGAGAGTGGTGGAAGTCATACAACATTATGAAGTCTATTCATACATAGAAGAGGCTTGGAAGGAAGTTAAAATGAGTTGTATGAATGGGGTGTGGCGTAATCTTTGGCCAGATGTAGTGGAAGCACCTAGAAGAATTGTCCAGATGCAGAGACAAGTGCTTGAAGACATTGCTGCAATGATTGAGGGGTCTGAACTTGAAGATGTCACGGTAGAAGATCTCGTAGAACTTGTAGCAACGCACGACGATCCTATTAGCAATGAAGATCTGATCGAGTTACAGAATAATCCTATCTACGATGAGGAAGAACAAGTAGAAGAGAAAGTTTTATCTTCAGGGGAAATACAAAATGCACTTTCAAAAATTTATTCAGGTTTGGACATATTGCAGAGTATAGACAATAATGATGACCGTGTCTTGACCGTGTGTCAAACAATTAAAAACAGTGTTGGGTGTTATGAACGTATTTTACAAGAACGTAAACAAAACGTTACCCAAAAGACAATAGATGTATTTTTCCGTAAAAAATAAGAGTATGTATTGCATAAAGTGTTCTTAGAATTAAAGTGATTGATTAAAATGATTTGTATTTTTTTGTATTAAATTTTGACTATGTTTAATCATAAACCTCGATATACGCGAATTTCAGTTAACGCGATTTTTTTCGGAACGTATCCCTCGCGTAAAGCGGGGTATTACTGTATATATATGCTTGTGTGTGTGAGCGTAGTTTAACTTCATAGTTCATGACAAATATGCATGCATACAGGAGTTTTAATTCTGATAACTTTTTATGGATACAATTTTATTGCAGGTGAATATTTTGTCGTTGGTGTTGATATCGAACAGTATGATGATAAAAATCCATCAAAATATCTTCGAGGTCTTTTACGTGATGCTGACCTCCCAAACGATCCAATAGCTCAAAGAGCGTACAGAAGTTATCTTGGAGTTGTACCATCAAGTCCTTTGGGCTTTGAAAATTTTACAGCATTGGTGAACAGCTATATGGAAAAACCACCCTTTAATTTTCCTAACCCATTGTCTTATTTTGGAGGAGGTAAATTGGTAAGTAGGGCTTTCCAATTTTCGTCGGTCTGTCCATCCGCGAAAACTCGCTAGGGAGTAGAGTGGAAATTGTTTTTAACCCTAGAAAGATAACCATATTTCATAGTGCGTAAAAGATAACCATACGTTGATTCTTGGTGTGTATGTTTGAGTGCATATATTTATAGACTTCTTTTGTAGTATGTTTATGTTAGTGGTAATTTGTCACTATGCATGTCATTGTGTTATGAATAAATAAAAAATATTTTGGTTTATTTATACTTTTATTAAGAAAAATCTTGAAATTACAAAAACAAATAATTCTTACTTTAAAAAAAACTTAACGTAACATTGAAATCACTTTTTCAGACTTATAATTTTTACTAAACTTTTCAAAATCAACTTTTTATATATATTTAATATGAGAAACAATAAAAAAAAAGCATTTTTTATTCAATACAGCCTCAAAGGCACTTAGGGCAAGCGCTTGACTTGTGCTCTCCACAAATGGGATTTTTGCATTTGTCACACATTGATTTTGTCATCCTTCTAATTTTTGATGGACAAAAGGTACAATATTTCCTTTTCTTTGGTTCAGGTACATCTTCGCTTTGTGTAGAAGGTACGACGTCACGTTTTGGTATAATATCATTAATTTTGTCTTTTACATTCCTTAACAAAGTAGGCATTTCCTTCCTAGTCAACATCCACGGAGTCATCAAGCTATTGCTGAGTTTTTTCATAAAATTACGACGATTTAGCGGTTTTTCTTGCTTAGTTGTGATATTATCACAGTAAATAATGTATGCGTTTATAAACGCCATATTCAACATCCCATAAAACATGGCCATGGGCCATCTGTTCGTTTTGCGACTACAGGACATTATGGAACACATTTGGTCGAACGTATCGACTCCGCCTTTAGTTTCATTGTAAAAATGGATCATATTTGGCTTTGATGTCGTGGGATGAAGCGTGCCTTCTTCATCGCACGATGACAGAACAAAGACCATTTTGCTTGGTGGACACTAAAGTCAATGGCCCATCGTAACAGAACATACATGTTCCAACACGCCTAGATCGCATATTTTTCAGCTCTTCTGGTATTTCCCGTTTGTTCGACCTTAGAGTGCCAACTAAAGTCAAATTATATGGCTGCTTTAGCAAGCTTTTTGCTAAAGGAACTGAAGTAAACCAATTATCACAGATCACATTTCTATTACTGCCATGTATAGCTTTTGTAAGTTCCTTCACATAGTATTCGCCGAGAGGCAATCCGTTGGTTTGAGTGCGTTTTCCTAGATATGATATTGCATCAGTCATATACCGTGTGGTGCTGTCGCATATGATTACTATTTTTAGCCCGTATTTATTAGGTTTGTTCGGAATATACATCCGAAAAGGACATCGTCCTCGGAAACCTAGAAGCTGTTCATCTATTGTCACATACGGTCCGGGGATGTAGTTAGAGCGACAGTGGCCTATGAAGATTTCCCAAACTTTTCTGATTGGTATAAATGGATCAGCAGTTCTTAGTACTGGTCGCAAAGTTTTATCATCCATACGTAAACACCTTATCAGAAAATCAAATCTGTCTCTGCTCATGGCAGCAGTATATCTGTTTCCTGAATATGAACAATCAAATAGTTCCTCCGTAGTCAAGTGGTTGTCTTTCATAGCCGCCGTAAGTGTCAATATTCCTATAAGAGCACGAATTTCATCACAGGTTGCAGGTTTAAAAAGTTGCTTTTATATCAGGCCTTCGAATCTTCAGCTGGATTTCTGCGTTAGTCCATTTTGTTATCTCCTCCACAATGTCGTCAGTTATAAATATATTAAAGCATTCCAGTGGATCATAAAGACTTCTATTCATTCGGGTGGGACCCCTAGAGGTTCGTATAATGTTAGAAGCTGATGTCCTGCCACTTGTTCTGCCTTTAGAAGCCATCCAACGATGACCGTTTTTGCCTCTAAGTGATTGATGTTGTGGCATAACAATAGAATTCGGCATATTAGGCGAAGTGCTATGGAGGCTATCAGACACAACTTGAGACATATTTTCAGTGCTAACGGGAGTTCCCAATACTGGTGGACTCACCTCACAATCTTCGACATCACTTTGGACTTCATCTTGGATCAAATTATCTTCAATTTCACTGTCCGAACCCCCGACCTCATCATCGCTCAATTCTTGTAATAACCGTGTAATTTGTGCATCTTCTAAACGGCCTTGTGACGTCATTTTCGCTATAGAAATAAAGCCTACTGAGAAAAATAATAATGTTGTAAAATACATAAATTTCTGTCACAAAAAACATTAGTTGCATATTTCTGACAAATCGTAAAAAACTAATGCAAAAGATAACCATACGTCACTTCGACGTACGGTAGGTATTTTATTTACGAAAATAGCGTACTTACCTGAGCGACACAGGTATCCCTTGCAAGCTCTGTGGGTCGACTGAGTTGGCAGGAACGGCAAACGCACTGGCGCCATAAACGAGCGAAATATATCGATTTTTCAAAATCGATTACGTCGATTCAACGTAGGTTATCTTTCTAGGGTTAAACGAAACCGTTTAATGCAAAGAAAATGTAATAAGTAGAAGTCGAAAAGATTTGAGTATGTTTCTTGGACTGGCAGAGAAATCGGAAAAAAAACCGGAGAATATCCGAAAGACCAAGTAACTGGAAGCAAAGAAGATTTGAAAACCTCTTAGTAGAGAAAATTATAGCCGGAAGAGGAACTGGTGGTAAAGCTTATAGAAGACAAAAGTAGCACGAACAGCAACAAAACACAGTAAAAGTCATAAAACTAACAGTAAAAGTCATAAAACTGGCAGTAAAACTCATAAAACTGGCAGCAAAAGCATGAAAATAATAAAAAAAAAACATCGTACCACCTATTAAAAGATCTCGGGCTTTTCAAATGATGCGGTACTGCAAAATGGGGACGGGCAGCTTTCTGTAAAAAACGGTTTTTTACTGAAGATTCCAGAGTGGGTCGAAAACGAACGAAACAGTCAAAAAAAGGAAATAGGTGCTTACCCATAGGAGAGTTTCCTGACTCAAAAATGACAGACAAAGTTGCGGTTTTTAAATGCTAACATCTTAAAAAAAACCGGTGGACAGAATTAAGATAAAACTGATCCTGTGCTACAGTTGATCTGCCTGCCGAAAACCGTCGCTGGTATCATCGTTTACGAGGGTATATCCTATAATACCATACTGATAATAACCCCGCAGCGTAATGAAAATAAACGCTAGAGTTTTAAGCATAATTAATATAAACATATAAGGGATTCAAAGACTTGCTGTAGAAAAATTGCAAAATCTTTTTTGTTTTTCATTATTTCCAGTATCAACCGAAAAAGAGAATAGAAGAGAAAGATAGATTTAAAAAAGTAACTCTTTCCAGTGAAAAAAGTATTTCGATCGTAAATAACCGTTCAAGTATAACTTGCGCATAGTGTATTTGTTCGGAGTTGATAGCAGAATTATCCCATTGTAGATGCAAATACATCTTGGGGTGCGCCCAAAAATTTCTTATGATTTTTCCTGGAGTTTGCTAAATGTTTTGAAAAATTTTTAAGGGTTATTCTCTTTGATCCTCTCCATTCCTGCGAGTAATAATTGCCTTACGTTTTGAAGTTTGAACCTGGTGTTTTACCTTGCAACGAAACCTTTCATTTGTGCCCAAATTAGCTCTATGGGATTCAATTCGCATTGATATGGAGATAATCTAAGCACTGTGATATTCCGTTCCTTTGCCATCTCATCGACTGCGTATTTAAAATTATATAAAAACAACACTTTTAATTTCCAATATATTTAAAGTCACTTGACAATTGTTTCACCATACAATGGCTTCTTCAGAAGTAAATAAACTTTGTATGGTGAAACAATTGTCAAGTGAGTTTAAATATATTGGAAATTAAAACATAGTGTTGTTTTTATATAATTTTATTACGAATTTCCAATAAGTATCGGCTAACACAATCAAAGATGACTGCGTATTTCTTGAACTGTGCCTTATTTTGTTTCGCAATTTTGAGAAGTTCCGCTTTTAAAATACCATCTTTATATTTGAGATTTTTGTCTCTTATCCATTGAGAAATATCCGCTTTCTTCCATGAATTTATCGTTCTAATAATCGAGAATGGTATGGGGCATTGTCTAATACTATAACTGATTCTGTTGGTATACATTTAATTATTTGTTGGAAGTTCTCCTCAAAAACATCGGCCGTCTTCTCCTCATGGTAATCTTTAGTTGTCTTTGAGTCAAATTCCAACAAGCCACCGTCGAGAAATCCATTTTCACTACCAATATGTGCTATAATTAACCTGCGACCTTTTCCTGAAGAGTTGTAATCCAGTTGACTGTGTGTTCACTGTGTGTCCCTCATTAACCCAAGTCTCATCTAAATAAAATATACTTCTTTCTACAGCTCGAAATTCACTCGTAGATATTCTCTTTTCCAACAAATTAATTCTTCTTTGAAATGCGTTGGTTTATATAGCTAATTGTAAAGTTTAGAAGGTATGTAATAAAATAGTTCTTAAAAAAAGGTCGTACAGAGATAGATAATAAAGGTGATTAAAACTAATAAATGCAAATAATTGATAGAGAAATTTCGAACTCCAAACAAACGGACTTTAGTGTTCGGTATGTTGATTTCTATTAAAATAGAAATTTTATTACGGAGGTACAAAATGATCAACGACTTCACAAAACACATTTCAAATGAGTTTTCATCAAAGTTTTTTTCCGCTCTCTTTACTGAAAACTGATGACTGATGACTGAAGAAAATTTAATTTTTTTTTATATAGCAAATAAATTATTAAAGGTAATGCACTCATAATAATTTTCGTTCAATCTACACCCTGTGGAGAATATTCCAGAATTTTTTCAAAATCTTTTGATCAGTACTTTTTGAAATAATGGGGAGGAGAGCGATTTTTCGCGATTTTTAAAAATAATACAAAGAAAAGTGTGCGCAAGTATTATATTATATATATTTTTGAACTCGTGTTCTTTGACATCCCACTCGACGATCTGATAAAAAAAAATTTTTCACTTCCGATTTCACCCTCCAAAACTAACCCCTTAAGTCAAAATTTAACTTTCAAAGCTACACGGCTCTGATGGGGCCATCAATTCCTATACTAGTACCAAATTTCATCTTTCTATTTCAAATAGTTTCGGAGAAAATCGAATGTAACAGACAGACAAACAGACAGACACCGAAGTGATCTTATAACTGTGCCATACGGAACACTGAAAGTCATCCTGCGAGATTTTGGTATTTTTACTAGTTGGGATCTCTAGACAATCTCAAGCATTTTATATCACTTTGATAAATCTGTCGCCTTTTTACAGCAAACCTTTAGCACAAAACAGTATGATTTTAAACTTATAAAGAGTCCAAAGGAAGGAACAAAAGGAATGGGGCGAAAGAACGACGGGGAAAGACCATGGTGGCAGTGCTAAATCAACAAATTTGATGTTATGTCAGTTCAACATCAAGTAGCTAATAAAGTGCAATATGACGCGATTAGAATCTGAAATCTCGGTTAAACTAATAACTTTTGAAAGGAAAGTTCCTGATACATAACTATATCAATTTTCCTGTATAGACATTTAATTATTTACTAATATACATTCTGCTGTAAAATGACCTGTTTTATTTTTAATATATAAGACATACCAGAGTTTACTCATCAAGAGTCTTTTATTTTTAATACAACATACATATATCTGCACATTCATTAATAACATTAACTACGTGCGTTATTTGTTCATGTCCTTTATTTATTTGCTTCACTTATAAAAATCGTTCACCTCAATATTCGTAATTTTTTAAATAAAACCTCCCAATTTTTAAACAGATTTGTATGCCCATTTTACATTGCACTGTTACCAAAAAACTATCTGAATCGACCTCACTCACTCTCTCGTTCTTCTTTTTGCTTTCATATCTTACATATCCAATCATTTGCTCACGTTTCTTTGTGTATTTATTTCAACTAAAACTACATAATTTTAATTACATTAGTTCTTTTCTTGCAAATTATTTTATCTCCTTTACCGTCTATTTAACCAGATTTTCCATTTTTGTCCAATCGTAGGTAAATACTGTCTTTGTTACCTCATTATAATTTTAACTTACACAACAAAAATTTACTATCTACTTCTTAAATAAATGCTTGTTTTATTTCTTTTTGTTGGTCTGTCTCAGTACTTTTTTGTGTACATAAATGTTTTTTTTTTCGTTAAATCTCAGCCGTTATGTTCTGTAAGTCTTCTTCCCAATATTGCTTTCTACAAATCCGTAACAATGTGATTTACATTTTTTTGAACTAGCAAACTATTTATCATCATTCTCATCGTTCTAGTTGATTTGTCTTTTGCAAATCCTTCCTTCTTCATTTCTTCAAATCAACATTTTTCCTACGCTATACGTTCCACTTACACGCCATGATTCCATATATAATATTTCATTTACCGACATAAAATTTTGTTCCAAGACTCATTATTTCTTTTATCTGGTTTTTATTTATTTTTTTACTTCTCTATTCGCCATTAAATTTTATTCGACTTTCAGTCTTCTTCGCTTATTATTGGTTTACTGTATGAAGTTTTAACATATAAATGATAAAATTAAGCGCTTTCTGTTTCCACAGAGCCACAAACTATTTAATTTTAATGTCGACTTTCCCTAGATATGATACGACGCCATGTAGGAACAGCTAATGAATTTTTATTAAAATTTTAAAAATATATGACCATCCAGGTAGTCTACAAAACTGATCTAATAGTAAATTTATTTTATATTCCATTATATAACTTAACAACTAACTATAAAACTTTTACATCGTTTACAAAACAAAATTCTTCTTCATATTTTTTATTACCTACGCTAATAATTTCGTCTAGTTTAAAACTATGACGTAAACAGTGGCTCCAGTCAGCAGCTCAATAAAGACTTTTTCTTTATTTATTTCTCTCACACAAATCTTCCTTCAAATTGATTTTTTTTAACAATTTTATTATATTTTAGATAAGAGCAGAAGCAGCATATTTATATGACGCTGTTCATCTCTACGCTAAAGCTCTTATGAAAGTTATGGATCGTGGAGGCAATCCGAGAAATGGGACCAATATAATAGAAGCTATGAAGAACACACACTATAAGAGCGCGATGGGGTAAGAATTTTGTTTATGTTAATGTAGATCATTTTCACGAATCACTTTAGAACTATAATAACTAAATTTCTTATTTACTTTGTTAACTGATAACTAAATTTATTTTTGTAAAGATTTACAAATATGTTATCGCGATTTCGTAGTACAATTGCGGATATCTGCTACAAAAGTTGGTAAAGGACAGAATTTCCGACATCTACTTGACGATTTAGTAAATTTAAATTATGTTTCTTTGAATATCTGTAAATTTCTATAGATTCTAAAAAATCTAGTTTTGACCCTTTAGGTGCCGTATGCAATATTGATAAACAATAAATACTGGGAAATGGATGGTTTGTTTCTAAAAAATGCTTAGCAAAGTGTGATTTTTCTTTTTTTACCCTATAAAATGCATTATGTTCTGCGAATCTTGTTTGCAAATTCCGTCCTTTTTGGCCTACGTAACAGCTATTGCACTCTTGACACTTAAGTTTATAAATTTCTGATTTATTATGTTCATAATTAGTGTTCCGTACGGAACACTTATAAGATCACTTCGGTGTCTGTCTGTCCGTCTGTCTGTCTGTCCGTCTGTCTGTCTGTCTGTCCGTCCGTCTGTCACACCCGATTTTCTCCGAAACTATTTGTCGTAGAAAGTTGAAATTTGGTAATAATATAGGAACTGATGGCCTCATCAGAGTCACGTAGTTTTGAAAGTTAAATTTTGACTTAAGGGGTTAGTTTTGGGGGGTGAAATCGAAAGTAAAAAAAAATTTTTTTTACTAGGTAATCGAGTGTGTGTGTCAAATGAAAGCTTGTGAAAACACGAGTAAAAAATATATATATAATGTAATACTTGCACGCACTTTTCTTTGTATTATTTTTAAAAAATTGCGAAAAATCGCTGTCCACCCGCCTTATCTCGAAAAGTACTTATCAAAAAATTTTGAAAAAATTCTGGAATATTCTCCACGGGGTGTAGATTGAACGAAAATTATCATGAGTGCATTACCTGTAATAATTTATCTGGTATATAAATAAATAACCGGTCAAGTGCAAGTTGAACTTGCGCAATTAGTGTTCCGTACGTTGATTGCTTTTAAAATAAAAAATGTTATAACGGAAGTATAAAATGATCAGTGACTTCACAAAACACACACCAAATGAGTTTTCAACAAAGTTTATTTCCAATCTTTACTAAAAATTGATGACCTTGAAGTTTCTGTTTTTTTTTTTATATACCAGATAAATTATTACAGGTAATGCACTCGTGATAATTTTTGTTCAATCTACACCCCGTGGAGAATATTCCAGAATTTTTTCAAAATTTTTTGATAAGTACTTTTCGAGATAAGGCGGGTGGACAGCGATTTTTCGCAATTTTTTAAAAATAATACAAAGAAAAGTGCGCGTAAGTATTACATTATATATATGTATATATATATATATATATATATATATATATATATATATATATATATATATATATATATATATATATATTTTTTACTCGTGTTTTCACAAGCTTTCATTTGACACCACACTCGATTACCTAGTAAAAAAATTTTTTTTTTCACTTCCGATTTCACCCCCCAAAACTAACCCCTTAAGTTAAAATTTAACTTTCAAAACTATATTATTACCAAATTTCAACTTTCTACGACAAATAGTTTCGGAGAAAATCGGGTGTGACAGACGAACAGACAGACACCGAAGTGATCTTATAAGTGTTCCGTACGGAACACTAAAAAAAAAACAGAAATTTCAAGGTCATCAATTTTTAGTAAAGATTGAAAATAAACTTTGTTGAAAACTCATTTGGTGTGTGTTTTGTGAAGTCACTGATCATTTTATACTTCCGTTATAACATTTTTTATTTTAAAAGCAATCAACGTACGGAACACTAATTGCGCGAGTTCAACTTGCGCTTGACCGGTTATTTATTTTTGACATTGAAAAATATATTAAATAATTTTTGAACGGATTTTAAAGCTATTTTTGTTTTTTCGGCTGTGAAAACTTGAGATATTTTATCCGAGATGGGTCCAAAATATGTTAGAGGTATGAATATTTTTCTTTCTTGGTATTCTTTTATGAAATAAATTAAGCTGAAGGTGATTTGCTTTTGTTTACGGCTTATTAGGGTATTAATTATTTTAAGTTGGAAGCCATTATTGACTGCTATATTTTCGATTGTGTCCTTTTTTTAAATTATTTTTACTAAGAGGGATATTGAAGGCTCCATGGATCGTAGATTTATAAGCTGCCAGTTTATGTCACTTAGGATGTATTGAGTTTGCTGGGATGATAACAACTGAAAACGTTGGTTTACGGAAAATAACGAATGCTAGTCTATTTCCATTATTTGAAATTGTAATTTATTTTATTGTCTGTTTCCATTTCCAATGTGAATTTTATGTTGGAGTGTATATTATTTTAATCTGAATAAAGATAAAAAGTAATAAATATAATAAATCAGGAGTTTATAAACTTAAGTGCCAAGAGTGCAATAGCTGTTACATAGACCAAACAGGACGGAATCTCAAAACAAGATTTGCAGAACATAATGCATCTTATAGGTTATAAAACGAAAAATCACAGTTTGCTAAGCATTTTTTAGAAACACACCATCCATTTCCCAGTAATAATTGTTTATAAATACTTCATACGGCACCTAAAGGGTCACTACTTAGTTTCTTAAAATCTATAGAAATTTACAGATATTCAAAGAACCATAATTTAAATTTACTAAATAGTCAAGTCAAGATAGGTGTCCTTGAACTGTGAACATACGTGACGTGTGATTTTTGCTCCGTAATAAATCGCGATTTCTAGGGAATTTAAGAGTGATTAAATTGAGCAAAGCAAGCTAAAAGTGATTAAAGGCATAGGAGGAGTGATAAAGAAGAGTTAGATGCGTAACCTGAGAAATACCAGGTAATTATACGTAAATTGAATTAACCTAAAAGAAGCGAAAATACATAAATAACGTCACTGATAAGAACCGATAAGGTCCGACGGGTCAACCGGCCGAAGGTTTTTTGCGCGGTGTGAAAAAACAGAAGTCGACAGGTCCGGATCAAGTTAAATTGAATTGAAACCGAATAGAATTGAATAAAATTGAACCGACATTGATTGAATAAACGAACAAATTAAACCATATTGCTGACTAGAGAACAAACAACACGTTGAAATATAAACCACCCAGGAATCAATAAAGCAATGGAAGACATGCTGCAAAAAATACTAAACAAGCTGGCTGGAATAGAAAATAGCAATATAAGAATAGAAGAGATGCTGAACAAGAAAAGTTGAAGAAAGAAATTGAAGTATTGAGGATGGAAAACCAACAGATGAAGAACATAGTAAATGAGCAAGAAAGGAGAATTGAAGAAATAGAGAAAGAGATAAAAAAAAGAAAAATCGTGGTACAGGGTGCTGAAGAGATGGAAGGTGAAAACGAGATGCAACTGAGAAATAAAGTAAGAGAAATTATGGAGAGAATAGAAGTTAATATTGATAGGGAAGGTGATATCACAGAAATCAGGAGAATAGGCGACCCAGGAAAAGGTAGATATAGACCAATAGTGATAGAATTGAAGACACACAGAGATTAAGAATAAAATAATGAAAAGCAAAAATAGGCTAAGAGGAACAAGAGTATACATAAATGACGAATACACGAAAGAAGTTCAGAAACAAAGAAGGAAGTTGTTGAAAATTATAAAAGAGGAGAAACAGAAGGGGAATAAGGCAAAATTAACTTACAATAAGGCAATCATAAAAGGAGAAATATTTAATCTAGAATAATTAGAGAAAATAAGTGAGGAATATGAAAACCAGGGAGCGGAAAGTGTAAAGAAAAATGTAAGAAGATACAGTAAAAGGACACCTGAACAAGGAAAAGAAAGAAAAAAGAACAAAGCGGAACGACAAGTGTAACTAGCACCGGACAGAATACAACAAGGAAGACGGGACTGATCAACCCATAAACTAGATCTAGAGAACCCAAAGGGGTGTTTCCAGGCCATTTATTTATTTATTTAAATAGTCAAGTAGATGTCGGAAATGCATCCTTTACCAATTTTTATAGTATCTTTTATTATATAAAAATAAATACAAAAATTTTTTTTAGTCTTAGTTAAGCGTTTGAAAATGTAGTTGTACGCGACAACGCATTTGTAAATCTTTTCAAAAATATATTTAGTGTCAACTAACAAAGTAAATCAGTAATTTTATTGTTAAAATGTTCTGTCACAAAGTAACAAACCAATCGATCAACACTTTAGAAATAGGTCGGAAAATAGTTTTGATATTACAAAATTCAATTCATTTATATTGACTTGTAAATTTAATTTTCCTAATTCATTCTCTTCTAGATAACGCCGTGAACTAACACATGGGCTGAAAAGTCCCGGGCCTAACACATAGATGGCGCTAGTTTTATTGCAGTCACCTTTTTTCAGTTAATACTAACCTTCAAAAGACAGCTGTTAAAATTTCATGATATTCTATTCATTAGTTTGTGAGTTATTGTGCTAAGAGTGACGCTACTTTTGTTATTTTCAAAACAATGGATCAAAAACAATTTCGTGTTTTAATTTTACACTGCTTCTTGATGGGAAAAAATACCGTTCAAGCGAAGCAATGGCTTGAAAAGTGTTATGGGGACTTCGCTCCATCAGAAACAACAATAAAACGTTGGTTTGCTGACTTCAAACGTGGTCGTAGAGACACCGATGATGCAGAACGCAGTGGACGTCCAAATGAGGCGGTAACACCAGAAAACATCAAAAAAATCCATAAAAATCGTTTTGAATGATCGAAAAGTGAAGTTGCGTGAGTTAGCTGACATCGTAAAGATATCAAAAGAACGTGTTGGCTTTATATTGCATGAGCATTTGACTATGAGAAAGCTCTGTTCAAAGTGGGTGCCGCGTTTGCTCACTGTTGATCAAAAACAAGAACGTGTTGATGATTCTGAGCAGTGTTTGGCCATGTTTAAACGTAACAAACCGGAATTTTTGCGTCGATATGTGACAATGGATGAAACATGGATCCATCACTTCACTCCGGAATCAAAACGATCGTCATCTGAGTGGACAGCAACTGGTGAACCTCGTCCAAAGCGCCCGAAAGCACAACAATCGGCTGAAAGGTTATGGCCTCGGTATTTTGGGATGTGCGTGGTGTAATATTCATCGACTATCTTGAGAAAGGAAATACCATCAACAGTGAATATTATATAGCGTTATTGGAGCGTTTGAAGGCCGAAATTGCAAAGAAAACGACCGCATATGGCAAAGAAAAAAATTTTGTTTCATCAAGACAACGCACCGTGTCACAAGTCAATCAAAACAATGGCAAAACTACATGAATTGAACTTCGAATTGCTCCCACATCCACCGTATTCGCCAGATTTGGCTCCCAGCGACTACTGGCTGTTCGCAGACCTGAAAAAAATGCTCGCCGGTAAGAAATTTCGCACGAATGAAGAGGTTATCGCTGAAACTGAGGCCTATTTTGAGGCAAAAGATAAATCGTTCTACAAAAGTGGTATTGAAATGTTAGAGCGGCGCTGGAATGATTGCGTTGCTCTTGATGGAGATTACGTTGATGAATAAAGCTAATTTTGAACCAAAAAAACCGTGTTTTCTTTGTTAGGCCCGGGACTTTTCAGCCCATGTGTTATGTACTAATTAGAAATTGAGAATATCCCCTGTACCTGTAAAGAACTTCTTTCGGTTTTTTTTTTTTAATTTAAATTTGAAAATTAATGAAGCGAATGATTGGTAAATATGATATTAGAGAAAAGCGCAAACCTAAAACTCCATGTTCAAAATATTTGCGGTTCTAATAGTGTATGGTCATTTGCATATTATGGCAAACCGTAAAACTATCCTTGTTATAACAGAGAAGTAAAACAAAAAAATCTATGATGTAAGGTTTCAACGATTTATACACATACCAGCGCAAAGGCCATATCTACGATTTGCCAATTGAATAATGAACTTACTTAAGCATATATATATATATATATATATATATATATATATATATATATATATATATATATATATATATACAGTGAAATCTCCCTTGGGTAGACACCAACGGGACCGACCGAAAGTGTCCGTTCAAGAGGGGTGTCCGCTTAAAAGAAATACAAAAAAAAAAAACGTTTTTTTAAAGAAAATTGTAATTAAAGAATTTGGGACATATAAAACGTATACTTATGTATGTACATATTTTTAAAATAAACAAAAAACTTTAAACTTAAGGAAAAGCAAAGATTTTGTGACCTTTAGATACATATAAAATATAATAGGATAGAGTTAAACATTTGAAATGAAAGGTCACTTTAATGACGCAAAAATTTATATATTGTTGTTCATCTCCTCTTTTTCTTTAAAATGGCGTCCACAAATCGTATTTCAAATTTGGTTCCCAAGATGTTTTTGCAAAATAAACTGCATCCAATGGCGTAATTTTCTTAATTAACTCAAAAACTGTACCAGCAGTTTCAATGTTTTCTGTCGGGTGTTCAACTATTAGACTTCGGTAATAAATTTTAAATTTTTTTATAATTCCCTGGTGAAATGTTTGACAAGCTGATGTACCCTTAGGGGGCAGAAACAAGATTTTTATATTTTTTAAGCGAACGTCTTTTGGATGAGACCCTGCATTGTCTAAAAATAACAAAATGTTTCTTTTTTTCTTACCACCAACACATTTTTCTTTCTTTAATGTTAGTGTTTTGTTGGGTAGAGCCCTAAAATACAGCCCTGTCTCATCGGCATTATAGATGTCTCTCGGTGAATATCCCTTAATTAAAGAAGGGCATTTTTACAAGAATGATGAAACATCTTCAGCAATAATCGAAGCTCCTTCTCCTGTAATCGCTTTAAAACTTATGTTGTGGCGGATTCTAAATTTATTAAGCCAACCAGAAAAAGCACTAAATGTAGAATTTCCCAGAGACTCGGCTATTTCTTTGGCTTTGCATTGTATTAGCGGACCTGAAAAAAACAACGCATTAACTCGAGAAAACCTTATCTAAAAAAAATAATTCATGTGCGTACATGTAAAAGAAATCCCCTTATGGCGAGCTGCTATAAACTAGTTATAACACAACCTGTCAATTTTGGTACCATTACCAGTCCAGAAGCTTCTTTTGGGTGCGTTATATCTTACCATTATTCGCCGTCAGTACCAGAAAATTCTGTTCTCTTGTTTGTCGATCCTAGCCCATCCTAGCCCGACTGATGAGCCGTGATACAGCGAACCGCGTCTCGGGATGGATTTGTCAAATAAGAGATCAGTGGGTAGACTTTTTTTTTTGTGGGTCTAGCACACGTGCCACAGGGAAATCCCTAAAGCGCTACAGGAGCGACACGTGTGTGGAGAAAGCGATTCACGTTTTTCTTGAATCGCTGTAGATTGTACTCGATGGGAAACACAGTCCTGGGCAAGGGATGATGTTCTCCATATAAAAGACTGCTTGAAAAGCGTTGTATGAGGAGTAACAAGCTGAACCTCATACGGATGTGAAGTATTAGCGCGACGTGTACTTCTAACATGCACCGCTCTGGGAGGAATTAAGCGGGCCAGATCCTTCGAACACTTTCCATGAAAGTACTTGTAGAATAGGCTCAAGTCGCCAACCGTTCTTCGATGTTCCAGCGAATCAAGGCCGACGGTCAGTTCCGGGTCTCCAATCAGACGAACAGCTCTTCTTTGAATAGAATCCAACAAATGCAGTGTATGTTTGGGAGCGGAGCACAAAACATGGGACCAGTATTCCATAGTTGGTCGAATTTGAGCTTTGTAAAGAATTAACAGTTGTTGTGGAGTGTAAAGCTTTCTGGTTCGAAATAATATTCCCAACTTTTGTTGACTGCTGAGATACGGACTTTCGTCCGTTTTCAGTTGTTCTTACATTAAAACTATATATATATATATATATATATATATATATATATATATATATATATATATATATATATATATATATGTATATATATATATGTATGTACTGGCCCTGAGTGCGCCGGTTTTATGTGCTCGGGGGTGTTTCTACTGGTCGGACGGATCTGGCCAATAGAGGCTCAGCTTTGGCTGCGCGTTGTCCGTCCTGTGGTTCTTTGTAATGTTTGTGTTGGTGAAGTAACATATGGTTGAATTATTGTTCCTCTTGGTTGGACTTGGTACTGGGATAAAATATGTTTCCAAGAGTTCAGTAAACGTTGGCTATCATCCCGATTATTTAAGTTGTTGGGCCTCTTTTCTATTTCTATGGCTTCTTTGATTACCCTAGTGGATAGGTTATTACTTTTTTGTAGGGTTCTGGTTTTGTCAAAATCGATTTTGTGGCCGGTATTGTGTGCATGTTGTGCTAGAGAAGAGGTGGTGGATTTTTGTTTTACGGCGTTTTTGTGCTCGTCTCTTCTGGCACTAATTTTCCTGTTTGTTTGGCCTATGTGTGAAAGACCGCAGTCCTAACACGGAATTTCATATACATCTTGGTCTTCTAAGGCTATAATGTCTTTTGGTGTAGGTAGAATATCTTTAATTTTTTTGGTTGGTTGTGTAAATGATCTCAATTTGGTGTTTTCCTAGAAGTCTTCCTATTTTGTCTGTGATGCCTTTTACATATGGGAGAAATGCTTTTGTAGTATATGTCTTTCTTTCCTGTTTGTGTTGTTTATTTAGGGCCCGCCGGATCGTGTTTTGACTATATCCATTTGAAAGTAAAACGTTTCGAAGGAGCTTGGTTTCTTGTTGCAAATATTCCTTGTCTGTTAGGGTTTCTGATCGGTGAGCTAAGGATTTAGCAACGGAGAAGAGTTGGGCTGGGTGATGATGTGAGCTGGCATTTAAGTATCTGTTTGTATGTGTCGGTTTTCTATATACTGAGTGAGACAATCTAATTTTCTTTGAAGCAAGACATCTAGGACTGGTAGTTGTTCTGCTGCTTCCCTTTCCATTGTAAATTTAATGTTTGGATGTATGTTGTTAAGGTGTTCGCCGTAAAACAAAAATCCACCACGTCTTCTCTAGCACAACATGCACACAATACCGGCCACAAAATCGATTTTGACAAAACCAGAACCCTACAAAAAAGTAATAACCTATCCACTAGGGTAATCAAAGAAGCCATAGAAATAGAAAAGAGGCCCAACAACTTAAATAATCGGGATGATAGCCAACGTTTACCGAACTCTTGGAAACATATTCTATCCCAGTACCAAGTCCAACCAAGAGAAACAATAATTCAACCATATGTTAGTTCACCAACACAAACATTACAAAGAACCACAGGACCGACAACGCGCAGTCAAAGCCGAGCCTCTATTGGCCAGATCCGTCCGACCAATAGAAACACCCCCGAGCACATAAAACCGGCGCACTCAGGGCCAGTCTCGACATTCAACGCCAAGACACCGACCAGTGATCAACGCTTTGAAAAAGATGGATGAGATTCCATCGAAACGTCAGCGAAACCGTCCATCATGGGACTTCAAGCTAACACGGGATAACCGAAAAACCACTACTACATTTCACACCCGTGAGAACATTCGTCAAAACATATATATATATATATATATATATATATATATATATATATATATATATATATATATATATAAATAATAGGTACAGCTGCCATAAGATTACTACGTGTCAAGAAAAATATCACTTATGTTATTTTTTAAATTAAGTCACGTTTTGTGATGAAAAAAATACCAAGAGATCAGCCTCATATAGCAACATGAAAAATAATAATAACTGCTTTGTCAGGACCAGCTTAATCCTCACGGAAACATTATTTACAACATAGATTTTAATTATTTCCTTACTTGCTTGACTTTTAGAAACTTCGTGTTCTCTTAGAACTCTCTTAAATAAACCTATATTATCCGAGGCAATCTGTCTCAGATGTGGCGAAAAATCAAAGTTTAGAATGCAACCGACAAACTTATTATGATAACTTCGTTACTGTCGACTTCATTGTATAGTGTTTTACCTGAAATGGGTACAGTTTACTTGTTCTTTATTTGATGGATGTTATGAGTCAGTGAATACAAGATACTATGGATTGCTCTAAATTCTTTAGTTTTGGGCTTCCGGGTATCAAATAACAAATATTACTCCCAAAAATGTATTAAAAATTATTGCACTATTTCTGGAAAATGGCAATTTTTAAGCTAAATTAAAGTAATTTGGTACCAAACAGTATGGCGTGAAGAATTTATCTTAAGAATACATGAGGTAGCTTTGTTGGCGTTGTATGTGACCAGCTCATCGCAGTCTTATTATAGCCTGTCCCAAAATATGAGATCCTGATTTTGGCCGTTTTAAGTGGGCAATATAAAAATTCCGCCCTTTTGTTTATGATAAGTTGCAGAGATGGACTTAAAAATTTTATTCTTAATGCAAATAAATAAAATTATAAGTGTGTTTGGAGATGTTTATTTATAGATGCATGTAAAAACAAATGGATAAGAAGTACAAGTATACAGTTGAAAGAATGGGGTTACAAGAGGGGACATATTGTATAAATAAAAATATATTTTAACTTAAGCCTAATTCGGTTTCACTATCACTGTCATCAGCTGAGGTAATTATCAGTGGTTTTATATTATTTAGATAAATATATGAATCATCAACTTTAACAACGTACTGAATGGAATTCTTCCAACTTTCACAAGGTGTATCGTTTATAACTTTTTTTACTAATTCAACCACTGACACGCTTAAAGGAGGACAAACGTTTTGTGTCCTTCTTTTTGATTTGATTTGATGCCAATTATGTTGAATTGGATTAAGCACACAAGATTACGGAGGGAGCCGTAAAACAGTGTGTCCCATTTTCTCAGCCATTATATCACAAACATATTTCTTTTTCAATTTATAGTCTTTCAAAACAACCCAAAAGATCACTTTTTATAACTAAAGTCAAAATAAATGTAATTTTTTAACATATATTCCTGTATTTCCGATTTGGTGTTGGCTATTTAGTAGGCGACTATGGTAACTTGCATTGTCCATAACTATAACACTCTGTTCGGGAACATTTGGCAAAAGGAAATTTTGAAAACAATATTCAAAAAGTTTTGCGGTCGTGTCTTCGTGATAGTCTAGAATCTTTTATATTTTTTTGCAGATAATAGTAGACAATTTGAAATCCAGCCCTTTTCAGATCCAGCATGCAAAATGGTTATTCGTTTACCTTTATTTGAAGGTGCGTTAGTCTGACATTTTGTACTGCTGGTAACCCACTTTTTGCACAGTGTCATGAGTATCGAACTATGTTTCGTCAAGGTAAATTATTGGCCAATTCTCTGATTGATACTTTTTAGTGTTCCGTACGGAACCCTTATAAGATCACCTCGGTGTCTGTCTGTCTGTCACACCCGATTTTCTCCGAAACTATTTGACATAAAAAACGTTGAAATTTGGTAATAATATAGGAATTGATGGCCTCATCAGAGCCATGTAGTTTTGAGAGTTAAATTTTGACTTAAGGGGTTAGTTTTGGGGGGTGAAATCGGAAGTGAAAAAAAAAAAATTTCACTTGGTCATCAAGTGTGGCGTCAAATGAAAGCTTGTGAAAACACGAGTAAAAAGTATATATATAATGTAATACTTGCGCGCACTTTTCTTTGTATTATTTTTAAAAAAATCGCGAAAAATCTCTGTCCCTCGCTTTATCTCGAAAAGTACTTATCAAAAAATTTTGAAAAAATTCTGGAATATTCTCCACGGGGTGTAGATTGAACGAAAGTTATCCCGAGTGCATTACCTTTAATAATTTATCTGGTATATAAAAAAAAAAAAAAAAAAAAAATTCAAGGTCATCAGATTTCAGTAAAGATTGGAAACAAACTTTGTTGAAAACTCATTTGGGGTGTGTTTTGTGAAGTCACTGATCATTTTATACCTCCGTAACAAAATTTTTTATTTTAAAAGCAATCAACGTACGGAACACTAATTGCGCAAGTTCAACTTGCACTTGACCGGTTTTTTTTATTTTGTTTAGTGTCAGCACCAACTGCTCTTCATACATAGAATATATTTTTATTCTGATGACGTCTGTTTCACATTCGTCTACTTGATGCATTTGAAAATCTTTCCGTTTTTTCCTGTTCCTGAGTGATGGTTTTCTTACAATACCCTTAATCGTAGAAATTGGGATTTTTGTTAGTTCACTGGTTTGTTGCAAAGCACTTTGTTTATTCAAATTTCTTTTTACCAAACTGTCGTAAACATTTGTTTAGCGTCAAGTGATAAATATTTTCTCTTGCAATTTTTCCACGGACGCCACATAATTAAAATAGAACCATTACGCTGTAAGTAAAAGTAAAAATAAAAATAATGAAAAGTATCTTTCGAATCATAATGGGGATTTATGGTCATTAGACCTATATTATCAAATCTTAAAGGGCTCCAAACCGGGTTGCCAGGTAGTAAATATATAGGTAAAAATAGATCCTTGCACGCAGGTGCAAGTGAGGGCGGTATACAAAGCAGGTAAAATAAAAATACGTTTATCGCAATACCTGGCAACTATGCACAAATCCTTAATAGGGTCGTTTATTGCCCCATTAAAAAATCAAAAAGGCAAGATCTTATATCTTGGGATTTACTTTACTAAATCGGTTCTCAGTTCCATACTACTCAGTTACAGAATATTTTTTACGAACTGAGTATAAGTTAGAATATAAATCCAAGCTTTTTAAGAGAATGTACATTAGCGGAGGGTAACTTCCTAGTTTTTTTTTGTCATCAGTATAAAAAATCTCACTGACGATTAAGTTAATTCAATTATTACAACTCCATATTTTATGTGGTAGATAGTTCATAAAAGAAAAAGTTAATCAAAGGAAAAACCTCTTTTATTATTTGAAAATAAAACCATTTTCATATTTCTCGACTCCAAGTCGTTAATACAATAAATTTAAACCAACTCTTATGCTTCACTGTAAAAAAATGTACCTAAAACGTGTTCTCTATCTCAACCAGAAGCCAAGAAAAATTCTTATAATACTGTGGAATGCATACAATCATTTATCGACCTTAATCCCTGTCACTACCTTCCCCTGAAGTGTCTTATTTAAGAGATATAAGTTCCTTTCTAGCTTTAAATATTATATGCGTACCAAATTTGAAATTGATTCTCATTTCATTCAAAAGTTATCAGTCCAATATACCGACTGATTAACAGAGCGACAGAAATAAGAAACTATGTTTTTGGCCATCTAAATTTCGTAGGATAATCTTTCACGAATACTATATTGAGAATGTGGCATTTTTGACACACTACTCTGTATATATCACCACTACACCAAACACTTTATTTTTATCATTCACAGCTGAAGCGTAGGCAAGGGGAGTCATTGATTTTAAATTGAGTGTTAAGATTTTAGAGTTTCTTTCTTACTACTATACATACGGTTTAATTTTTTTCTTTGATGAAAAATTTCTCTCCTCCCTTTTTCCTCTCTCGGTCATCAATTTTGTGTTTACTCTGTTGGGAGGGGTCTAAACTTTTAAAGTTCCAATGCAAGAGGGTCGTTTTTTAATCAAAAAGTTTTGCTCCCTGATTGTGGTTGGACGCCGCTCTGTTTGTCGATTATTATCCCCTTTGTAAGTAACTCTGCATGAAGTGTAGGAAAAGGACCTTTGTTTTGTACCCATATGCCCCCACACCCATTAAATGTAGTGACTCCACAGGTTGGCAGTGGTTTCATTAACAGTGTTGACATATCTAACCTGAACTGGAAATATTAAAAAAAATAACATACAGTTAGAGCAGCAGGCATTTACCGTAAAACTAATCTATAATATATATAAAATGCAACGTCTCTCTGTCTGTCTGTCTGTCTGTCTGTCCGTTAGTGACCTTATCACTGGAGAACCACTTATCCGATTTACGTACTTTTTTTTTTAAAACAAACATATGTTCTCTGGCCAGGTTATAGGCTATATTTTATTACGATAGGTACCATAAGAAATGAGTAGTGACGTAAAATAGGGAATGATGTCGGAAAAAAGTTCGCCGCTAGCGCGTTGCCTTGCAATACACCGCCTAAACCATTAAATATGGAACAATATTATGTAGCAGAGGATATCTATAATCTATAATCTGTAATATATATTATATATAAAATGCAATGTCTCTCTGTCTGTCTGTCTGTCCATTAGTGCGTTTATCCCGCGAAAACCACTTATTCGATTTATGTGTTTTTTTTTAAATTCATACATATATTCTTTGGCCAGGTTACATAATAATAATAATCTATATCTATAATATATATAAAATGCAACGACTCTCTGTCTGTCTGTCTGTCCATTAGTGCGCTTATCCCTCGAGATCCACTTATCCGATTTACGTGCTTTTTTTTTAAACATGCTAAACTATTAAATATGGAACAATATCATGTAGTAAAGAATATCTATAATATATATAAAATGCAACGCCTCTCTGTCTGTCTGTCTGTCCGTTAGTGCGCTTATCACTGGAGAACCGCTTATCCGATTTACGTGCTTTTTTGTTAAACATACATATGTTCTCTGGCCAGGTTATAGGATATATTTTATTACGTTAGGTGACATAAGGAATAAGCAGTGGCGATAATAGTGAATCAAGTCGGAGAAAAGTTTTCCACTAGCGCGTTCTCTTACAATACACTGCCTAAAGCATTAAATATGGAACAATATCATGTAGCAAAGAATATAATATATATAAAATGCAACGTCGCTCTGTCTGTGTGTCTGTCCGTTAGTGCGCTTATCACTCGAGAACCCCTTATCCGATTTACGTGTTTTTTTTTAATTCACACATTTGTTCTCTGGCCAGGTTATCTGTAATCTTCTATCTAGAATATATATAAAATGCAACGTCTTTCTGTCTGTCTGTCTGTCCGTTAGTGCGCTTATCACTTGAGAACCACTTATCCGATTTACGTGTTTTTATAAATTTAAACATATGTTCTATATAATTCGATATAAGCCTAGATAATGGGAGATAAGGAGAAATAATGGGAGATAAGTCGAGATAAGGCTCGATAATGGGAGATAAGGTGAGATAATGGGAGATAAATATAAATAATGGGAGATAAGGAGAAATTAATGGGAGATAAGCAAAGATAAGTCTAGATAATGGGAGTTATGGTGAGATAATGGGAGATAAGGAGAAATATTGAGAGATAAGTCGAGATAAGCCTAGATAATGGGAGATAAGGTGAGATAATGGGAGATAAGGAGAAATAATGGGAGATAAGGAGAAATAATGGGAGATAAGGAGAAATAATGGGAGATGGGCAGAGTTAAGCCTAGATAATCGAAATTATGTAGAGATAATGGGAGACAAAGAGAAATATTGAGAGAGATAAGGGGAAATAAATGGGAGATATTTTATTACGTTGGGTAAATTAAGGAATAAGCAGTGACGATAGTAGTGAATCAAGGCCACGCGAGCGGAGCCGCGGGCCCAGCTAGTAGTAACTATAATAACAAGTATTTACCATCAATAGTTTCAACTAAATGGGAAGTACACTAACAATTTTATTTCAGTAGGTTGTTTTACTACATATAGATTTATTTTTTCATTTTTTATTCAATAATTAAAAAACAAAATATTTGTATCACGCCTGTTTATTGCAAGACCCGGTATAAAAAAATAGAACTAGATTAAATAACTTGTAATACTCTGAACAAAAGAACAGAATGCGGTATTTTGCCGATTTGCAACTTACAAGTCTATCAGAAATTAGAATTTTGAACTCTATCAATTTTACTTAAATTGTGTGACCAGTATTAAAAGGCTATATACTTTTTCTTTACACTAATATTTAATATTTTAAGAAGACAAGTCACAGTTACTAACAACCTCGAAAATTATGAACTTTCAGAATAATTTATTTCTTATTTCCTGAAAGCAAACGAACGATAGAAAAAAACAAGATACACAAACATGTCTTCTAAAAGACCTATCAGGCCCTAAGTTTGATAAGGACACATGTTGCCTGATTTGTGGTCTTTCCGAAGTTGTTTTCAAATATCCTTCACCCTTTAGCAATCAATCGATATACTTTTTTGACCTTTTTATCCTTGTTACATTGGAGATACAGTAATACCCCGCTTTACGCGAGGGATACGTTCCGAAAAAAATCGCGTTAACTGAAATTCGCGTATATCGAGGTTTATGATTAAACATAGTCAAAATTTAATACAAAAAAATACAAATCATTTTAATCAATCACTTTAATTCTAAGAACACTTTATGCAATACATACTCTTATTTTTTACGGAAAAATACATCTATTGTCTTTTGGGTAACGTTTTGTTTACGTTCTTGTAAAATACGTTCATAACACCCAACACTGTTTTTAATTGTTTGACACACGGTCAAGACACGGTCATCATTATTGTCTATACTCTGCAATATGTCCAAACCTGAATAAATTTTTGAAAGTGCATTTTGTATTTCCCCTGAAGATAAAACTTTCTCTTCTACTTGTTCTTCCTCATCGTAGATAGGATTATTCTGTAACTCGATCAGATCTTCATTGCTAATAGGATCGTCGTGCGTTGCTACAAGTTCTACGAGATCTTCTACCGTGACATCTTCAAGTTCAGACCCCTCAATCATTGCAGCAATGTCTTCAAGCACTTGTCTCTGCATCTGGACAATTCTTCTAGGTGCTTCCACTACATCTGGCCAAAGATTACGCCACACCCCATTCATACAACTCATTTTAACTTCCTTCCAAGCCTCTTCTATGTTGTGAATAGACTTCATAATGTTGTATGACTTCCACCACTCTCGCATAGACTGTCTTCCTTCCCCGTCAGTTTCATGAATTAGTTGGCTAAAAGTGCGGCGATGGTAATAAGCTTTGAAGTTTGCTATTGCTCCCTGGTCCATAGGTTGTAATATTGACGTAGTGTTTGGTGGAAGGAACTTTACGTACACTTTTAAGTCTCTGGGCGTATCAAGTGAGGTTGGATGTCCTGGGGCATTGTCTAAGAGTAATATAACTTTAGGTTCAAGCCCATTTCTGTCACAGTATGATTTGACTGATGGGCAAAAACTATTAGAATACCATTCTTGAAAAATTTCCCGTATAACCCACGCCTTTCTGTTTGATCGCCACACAACTGGTAGACTTGTCTTGTCTGTGCCTCGCATTGCACGGGGTGTTTCTGAATGGTACACTAGTAAAGGTTTCAGTTTGAAATCACCAGTGGCATTACCACCCAGCAGAAGTGTTAGTCGATCTTTCGCAGCTTTGAAACCACTGGCTTGACGTTCTTCCTTAGAAATGAATGTTCGAGATGGCATTTTTTTCCAGTAAAGTGCGGTCTCATCAACATTGAAGATGAGACAAGCAGGAATTTTCTCTCGTCTAACGAAGTCTTGAAACTTGTCTGGAAACTCAGCTGCAGCTTGAATGTCCGCGCTGGCCGCCTCGCCTGTTATGTGGATATTGTGAAGATTAGAACGCTGCTTGAACCGATGGAACCAGCCTCTGCTGGCAGCAAAAGTCGGAGTGGCACTCCCTTCTCCTTCTTTTGTTTTCAGCATCTCATACAAAGATTTTGCTTTTGTGCATATGAGATCTTGACTTAGTGGTGTGTTCTTCTTATTCAAATCTTCGATCCAGACTGACAGTAATTTCTCCATTCTTTCTAAGATAGATGATCTCGAACGAGAAAGTTTTGTTGCACTTATAGGTGTTGAACCTTCGCTGGAGATTTTAATTTTTTCCCGATTTTTATAAATCGTTCTCACAGTCGATTCTGAGAGTCCAAAATCTCTCCCAACAATTGTTGCTTTGCCTCCATTTTCCATTCTTCTTAACACTTTCATCTTCAATTCCAAAGTGACGCTTTTACGCTCTTTTTTTCTTTACAGGCGGCATTTTTAACGTAGGGTTAAATTATGTATGTATGTATCTCCAATAAATATTAAAACAAAACTGCCAGCCGACCGAACTAACATTACGGAACAAATGAACACACGAAACGAACGAGGAAATCCCCATAGAACAAAGTCGAAGGACAGGGAATTCCCAATTCTTCAAAGAGAATATTCAGAGAAAGCGGGGATCCCCCCGCGACCATAGAGAAGTTAATGACTACATGAGCGCGAAATTTGAAATTCGCGTTATAGTGAAACCGCGCATAACGGGGTCGCGCTAAGCGGGGTATTACTGTACAGGTAGATTTCATTTAAGACCCCATTCTAGAAAATCAAAGTAATTTTCTAACAAAATTTAATCAATAAAAATTGTGTTTATTTTTGCGCCTTGTAAAATCGCAAAATTAGTATACTACACCAAAGCGTTTGACACAGTAGCACGGAAACGACTCTTGAACATCCGGGGGGCGTTGGAGGTTCCGAAACACCTGATTCACATCACAAAGTCTCTGTACAAGTCCAACTTAGCACAGATAAACATAGAGGGGCAATACTCCGCAGATTTTATCGTCGGAAAACATATTAGACAGAGTTGCATTCTTTCCCCCACACCGTTTAACTTCTACGGAAAATGGTTTATTAGGAAGGCTTTAGAATACTGGGAAGATTGAGTCTCTGTTAGTGGTAAAAAAATGTCGAACTTACGATATGCAGATGACATAATCGTTCTCGCTGAAAACGAGCAAGAAATGGTTGAGTTTCTCCAGAGCGTGGAGGCTGTAAGTATACAATCGAGCTTACGTCTTTTTTTTTTTTTTTATGGGTCTAGCACACGTGCTGCAGGGAAGTCCCTAAAGCGCTCCAGGAGCGGCACGAGTGCGGAAAAAGCGATTCACGTTGTTCTTGAATCGCTGTAAATTATACTCGGTGGGAAACACAGCGCTGGGCAAGTTATTCCAAAGGGATGACGTTCTCCATATAAAAGATTGCTTGAAAAGCGTTGTACGCGGAGTAACAAGCTGAACCTCATACGGATGCGAAGCACCAGCGCGACGTGTATTTCTAACATGCACCGCTTTGGGAGGAATTAAGCGGGCTACATCCTTCGAACACTTTCCATGAAAATACTTGTAGAACAGACTCAAGTCGCCAACCGTTCTTCGATGTTCCAGCGAATCAAGGCCGCCGGTCAATTCCGGGTCCCCAATCAGACGAACCGCTCTTCTCTGAACAGAATCCAACAAATGCAGTGTATGTTTGGGAGCGGAGCCCCAAACGTGGGAGCAGTATTCCATAGTTGGTCGAATTTGGGCTTTGTAAAGAATTAACAGTTGCTGTGGGGTGTAAAGCTTTCTGGTTCTAAATAATATTCCCAACTTTTGAGAAGCTCTCCTTGCTATGCCTGCAACATGTTCATGCCAAGACATATTTGCTCCCAAACTAACGCCCAACAAATTGAGCGACGATGCTAGGAGAATGGAGTGCCCTGACATAACTATGTCGGGTTCAGCAACGTTAACTTTTTTAGAAAAAACTGCCGCTTGGGTTTTTGCAGCGTTAAATTCCACTTGGTTACTGTCACCCCAAGATAGAATTTCTTCCAGGTCTTTGTTAAGTTGAACGACCTCCTGCTGTCTGCGGATATTCGCCTGAGCAGCCGATGTCCGAGCGTTCAAGGTGAATGAAGAGACAAGCGTACTGTCATCTGCAAAGCTATAGATTGGATTCCCAGTCTTTTCCAGCAGATCGTTAATGTAAATGAGAAAGAGAGTAGGAGACAGTATGGAGCCCTGGGGCACACCGGCGTTGATAGTGAGGGTGTTAGAAAGAAATCCGTCGACCGCCACTCGTAAAGAACGCTCTCTGAGGAAACATGAGAGCCACAAACAGAACCTTTCAGACATACCATAAGAGCGTAACTTAGCCAACAGTCCATCGTGCCAAACACGGTCGAATGCCTTAGATATGTCAAGAGCAACCGCTCGAGATTCTCCAAAATGTTCAATTGCGTTGTTCCAAACTTGTGTTACATAAGTCAGAAGATCTCCTGTTGATCTATGTTTACGAAAACCGTATTGGTGATCGCTAATAATATTGAATCGTTCAAGATATTTTAGAAGATGCTCATTGATAACCTTTTCCATGACTTTCGATATTATTGAAAGCAGTGCAACTGGTCGGTAGTTATTTGGCAAGGTCTTCTTACCCTTTTTAGGTATCGGCTGAACCGTGGCACATTTCCAGCAGGACGGAAATATTCCCTTTCTGTAGGATAGGTTAAAAAGTCTACAGAAAACTGGGGTTAGTTCCCTTGTACAGTTTTTGAGAACTATGGCAGGTATTCCGTCAGCCCCAGAAGCCTTCTTGGTGTCTAGCTTCATTAAAAATACGCTTTATGATGCGCTGTCTGAAGACAACATCGGGCATCCTTGACTGCAATATGGGAATAGTAGGTGGTGTTTTTCCTTGGAAATCGACAGTAGAATGTGAAGCAAAGAGTTCAGCCAACAAGTTCGCTCTCTCAACAGGTGTGGTTGCAATGGAATTATCTGGCCGTGTGAGTGGTGGTATGGTGGATTTGGTAAAATTTTGACTAACTGCCTTAGCGACTGCCCAAAAGGACCTGGGATTGTTGGGACAAGCGAGAAGTTTGTTTCTAATTCGTTGATTGTGTGCCTCCTTGGTTTCGTCGATAATTCCCTTGCATCTGTTCCGGGCATGAACAAAGATGTTACGATTTACGGTGTTAGGATTTTCACGCCATTGTCGATAGGCAATATGTTTAGAAGCAACAGCTTCTTTGCATTTTCGGTCGAACCAAGGCTTGCCGTTGGAGGAGCATTTCTTCGAAAAAGGGATGTAAGCTTCCATACCAGCCAAAATAACATCGGAGACCTCCCTGGCGCAGTCAGATGGGTTATCGGATCGAAAACAAATGTCCATCCAAGGGAAAGTTCGAAAGTATTCCATAAGATCTTCCCATTTAGCAGATTTGTAGTGCCAAATCTTGCGCGCCCTCGGCGCCTCTCTGTCACTGATTGGCAGGATACTCGATGTCGAAAGCAGTTTATGGTCGGAAGAACCTAACGGCGGATTTACGGTAACCGTGTAAATCTCCGGATTGGTGGTTAAAAACAGATCAAGAAGACTGGCGAACTCACCGTCTCGATCAGGGATCCGTGTTGGTTCGTCAATAAGCTGAGTTAAGCCATAACTGATTCAGAATGATTCAGCTTCACGACCTTGTTCGTCGGTAGTATTTGAATATTTAAGCCAGTTGATATTGTGGACATTAAAGTCGCCCAGGATGGCAATTTCGGCACTTGGATAGTTACTTTGTAAATGATCGATGGTGTCTGCAAGAGAAGCGAAAAGTGTTCGAAAATTGGTATCACTTGGTGGTCGATACAAGATACAGATGAACCTTGTGGTTTGTTGAGTCGTTATTTTTAACCACATAACATCAAAGTTTGGGGCTCCAGAGCTTCTTCTCGTTGACAAGAGAGGTCGCTTCTGACAAAAAGACAGATTCCAAAGTTACGCCTAAATCGGGAATAAAAGTCGTACCCAGGATAAAGATAGTTGACCGTGCTGGTCGATGGACTGACCTTGGTTTCACATAGAGCGAGTACATGAGGTTTATTTGATTGCAGGTGTTGATGCACTGAATTTATGTTCGAGTTTATACCTCGTATGTTGCAAAAATCTATCTTAAAATTATGATGTCTGCAAGTCGACGCCTCCAAACCAACCCCCACCCGGAGATCCGAACGGGGGGCCATTCTACCTCCGGAACTTCTTGCATCCAGGCGCCTCATCATGCTCTTTGGTCCCACAGTAGTTAATGTGGAATTTTCCTGTTCTGTCACATGCTTATCTTTGCCTTCTTTGGCTTTGATCCAGGGGGTGTTATTATTGGGTAGTTTGGGTTCTGACCAGATACTTTTCCAATGACCTGTGAGTTCTTGTTTGTTTGGTGGTTCGGTCACTGCTGTCTGTTTGCTGTGCATAGTTTTCCGGTAGAACTGTGTTTGGCTTCTTCGGAAGAGGTTGCTGGTATCTTTCCTCTCGTTTGGTTCTTTGTATCTACGAAGTCTTGCGGCATATACGGATAATTTTTGTTTCAGAGTATCCAGGATTTCTGGCAGTGTTCTGTTGGGAGACCCGGACTTGATCTTGTTTATACTCTGTGTGACTCGTTTGGACACGTTCCCGTTGATAAACTGGGTAAGGTGTCCTAGATATCTCCTGATGTTGTTGATTTGGTTTTCTATTCTTATTTGCCGTTTGAATTTTGGTTTTGTGCTGTTGGGATTTATTTGTCGTTGTGGGAGTTTTTGATTAAATACTTCGTCGGTTGCGTTTGGGATTGATGGTGGTGGGTCTAGGCGGCGAGTGATTCCCTTCTCAGTGGTTTCTTTGTCAGGACTTGTGCTTTTATTAAAGCAACGCATGGTGTGTTCGTGTGTTCCTGTAGTATAACTCATGCATTGCCTTGATTTTCCCGCCTTGGTGGGTGTCGGCTTACTCGCCGGCACAACACTTTTGGCAGGTCCATTGTCAGTTGCCCGGTCTTCATCGTTTTGGTCGAGCTGCCATTTCCCGCGACGTCCTCGACCGTTACGTCGCTCGCCCGATGCTTCTTTTATTGGTCTACTGTTGATTGGCATGTTTTTAGTGTTTTGTGGTGTCAGAAGCTCAAAGTGTCCCGACATTGGGTTGCCTGTTAGTAGAAGGTAAATAGTTTCGGTGTGTTTTCTTGTGCTTATTATTGTTGGCTTGTCCCTAAAAGTTATTTTTGTATTTCTTGTTCTTCGTTGTTTTGAGAAGATATGAAAGTTGCTATTCTGGGTTTCCGAGAGGGCAAGTATCTCTAGGCTCGTTCCATAGGTGCCATTTTTCCTCATATAGTTATAGTAGTTATTGAAGTCTTTCATATCGTCGTCCCCAATTAATGAAAATGTGTTAAGTTCCGACCAGTTTTGTTGTATATATCTTAGAGCAGCCTCTCGGAGTCTTTCATGATGGTTTTGGTGGCCATATAAGTGTAAGCTAACTGCACGGAAAAGGCAATTTCCATCACCTACACCTGAACAAAACCAAATACTGTTTGATGATTTCAAACAATACCATTGTCAATGCAACTTAGCGGGGATATAGAGACAAACGAGAGCGGCATTTATCTTGACACACAAACAGCGGAAAAAGAAAGATCCGAGCCAGAAATAAAACGAAGGATTGGAATGGCAAGGGCAGCTTTGGGAAGACTGGTTAATATCTGAAGAGACAACAATATCCGAAAAGCAACTAAAATAAAACTTCCCAAAGCTCTAGTTTTTTCTGTTGCAACCTATGGGTCGGAACACTGAACGCAGTAGACCGCCGAAGAATAGAGGCGTTCGAAATGATTTGCTATCGTGGGATACTAAAGATCCCGTGGACGGCTCATAGAAGAAATATCTCTATACTAAAATATCTGCGTGTACAGGATCATGAAAGGCTGCTTCTAATGATTCAAAGACTAAAATTCTCCAGTCACGTAATACCAAAGGATGGTATGGAAAAGATAATAATTCAAGGAAAAGTAGACGGTAAAAGAACGAGAGGTAGATCTCCTGTAAGATTTAGAGATCAAAACAAGGACCTCTCAAACATGTCGGTTGCAGCAATCATGAGACCAGTAGAGGATAGAGTAGCATGGCTACCATGAATGAATCACGACGTTCGGAATCGAAAATATATATATATATATATATATATATATATATATATATATATATATATATATATATATATATATATATATATATATATATACGGGGTTACAGGGAAAGTCGTCCTAGATAATTAAAGACGTTATAGTTTAGGTCGTTTCTGACCGATATGACTCTATGACATGATGTCCTAAACTTAACCGTTTTCGAGATATTGAAGTTTAAAGATTTTCTAAAAAAAACATGTTTTTTTTTGCTTTTATATCGATTTTTTTTTATTTAGAGGTTCTCGAGTGCGATTTATTGGTTATTTTTTTAGTTAGTCTGTATGTCAAGTATCAAAAATCATCAACAAAAATTTGAACTAGTTACTAACAGTTTCAAATGGCGGCTTGTTAATGTTTCTAAATTACGAATTTTTACCAAGTGTTTCCTACTTTAAATCAATAAAGAGAAAAAAAAAATGTATGGAAGTTATTCTGCAAATTATTTTAAAAACTTTTAGGTCTTTTTAGCTATCAAAAAGGTATAATACTAGGAGTTTAATGGGAAAACTGTACACAGAATGACACCTAAAGCGGGCTCGGGTAGCAAAAGATAAATTTTTAGTTCTAGGTGAAAATACGAAAAAAATACACAAATAAAACAAAAAACCTTGCAATTTAATATTTTTTATTAATTATAATTCATGTTCTATATGGTCGCCCCTATTTCTAACACAAAATTCTCATTCTTTTTCTTAAATTACTTTTCACAACGCTGGTTGTGAGGTTCCACCTCATTTCGTTGTCGTATTCCTCGCCATTCAAATTATCTGGCAGGAAGAATGGCCCAACCAAATAATTTGAAATTATACCCATCCACACATTTAAGCTGAATCTTGTTTGTGATCCTTTCGTTCTTTTTTTTGTTTGGGGTGCCTTCCTCTTTAGAAGCCCAATAGTGGGCATTGTGGTAGTTTGTAAGACAGTCTTTGTCGAATTTCGACTCGTCAGTCCATAGTATTTTCTTAAAAAAAGATGCATCTTCGACATCTGTATTGAGCATAAATCTACAGAATTCTAATCGTCGCAACGGATCCCCTTCTTCAATGACTTGCACGGGCGTATAGTGGTAAGGGTGTTGCCCAAGAGTATGCATTACAAACCATACCTTCCACTGCGAAATACCAAGCTGTTGTGCGACAACATTTGTAGATGTGGTTGGGTCCACCTCAAAGAGACGTCGTATTTCGTTTTCTTCGTCTTTGTCAAAGATACGTGGTCGTCCCATGTCAGTCCGCCGTCTTTGTACGGAACCAGTTTCTCGTAGTGTTCGATAAGTTCCATCAAATACGCTAACATCAGGTACACGACGAGTAGGATATCGCAGTATGTATTCATCACGTGCACGCGACGACACTCCTTCGCAAAATCCGTAACACATCAGGATGTCAGCATATTCCTCGTTGGTATACGTTGCCATATTCACAAGCAGAGATCAAAATCCAGTTACGAGCCAATTCACACAGTCAGAAGATGAAATACAGATATTTTTGAAAAGCACGGTATAGCACATCTACCACGGACGAATCGCATGAGCAGACTAAAAATCATTCAATAATGTTTAGTGAACAGAAAATGTCACTCGCACAGAGAGTACCCCGACCGGAAAAAATGCTTACCCAACCCTTTTTATTGTTTGAAGGTGCAGGTACTAAACCGGTAATTGGTAGTATCTAAATTCTATTATTATGTTACTCTACATTTGGGCCTATTGAAATCTCATTTTCTTAGAATTTTCAATAGATCCAGTAGATATTATACCGTTTTAGATAGCTAAAAAGACGTAAAAGTTTTTAAAATAATTTGCAGAATAACTTCCATACATTTTTTTTTCTCTTTATTGATTTAAAGTAGGAAACACTTGGTAAAAAATTCGTAATTTAGAAACATTAACAAGCCGCCATTTGAAACTATTAGTAACTAGTTCAAATTTTTTTTGATGATTTTTGATACTTGACATACAGACTAACTAAAAATAACCCAAAAATCGCACTCGAGAACCTCTAATAAAAAAAAAATCGATATAAAAGCAAAAAAAAACATGTTTTTTTTTAGAAAATCTTTAAACTTCAATATTTCGAAAACGGTTAAGTTTAGGACATCATGTCATAGAGTCAAATCGGTCAGAAATGACCTAAACTATAAAGTCCATCTAGGATGACTTTCTCTGTAACCCTGTATATATATATATATATATATATATATATATATATATATATATATATATATATATATATATATATATATACATATATATATATATATATATATATATATATATATATATATATATATATATATATATATATATATATATATATACATATATATATATATATATATATATATATATATATATATATATATATATATATATATATATATATATATATTATATTGGTCATTCCATACGAAAACACAATAAATTATTTGGCTTTTTTTATGTAAAATCGTGGTACTTTTTGAAATTTTCAATTCTTTGACAGAGACAGTGTCAAATACAAGAGAAGCTCGAAAAATTTTTAAAATATTTTTCAATTTTAAGTACATGTTAAATGAAAAAATACTTCTAAATGCATAAGCAGGGGTTTTTGAGATTGCCGAATACGATCCTGATACAAAAAAATATTTTGGGAATTGTCAGCTTCAAACGAGCTGTCGATTTACTCAAAATGCTATTTAATCATTATTTCATCACAGAAAAACACTATTCAAACGTTGGCCCTTATATTTTCGAGGTCGCTGAATACGATCCTGATGCAAAAAAAAAATTAAAACACTATTCACACATTGGCCCTTACGTTTTCCAGGTCGCTAGATACGAATCTGATCTAAGTTGGGAATGTGGAATCTTTGGCACAATGATATTACTCAATATATATCACCACTACACCAAACACTTTATTTTTGCACTCGACGCGCGTTTCGCTAACCATGTTAGCTTCATCAGGAGCACTAGTCAATTATCGCTCCTGATGAAGCTAACATGGTTAGCGTAACGCGCGTCGAGTGCAAAAATAAAGTGTTTGGTATAGTGGTGATATATACTGAGTAGTACGAATCTGATGTCAAATAAATATTTTGACAGCCGCTAGCTGAGGCATTCTACGTCGAAATAACAATTTTTTCTTCTGGAGTTTTTCAAATGCATCATACATGATTTTTCTGTGTTCCATCGTCAAATGTATTATCAGATTTTAAATGTTACAGCTGCCAACTGTATAATTAGCTGTCAAAATAACGAAATTACGATGTTAAACGAGAGAAAAACGATTTTATTCATAATTTTGTCATTTTGATGTAAATCATTCATATATTTAATGTTTTTGGCATCCCTAGCTGCAGTGTGATATGAGAATTGAAATTTGACAGCTGCTAAACGTTAATTCAGCTATTGAATCGATGAAAATGATTTAAACTAAGCAATTGCCATCTATAGCAATTACACACACATAAATTTTTTATATAGATTAATATATATATACATATATATATATATATATATATATATATATATATATATATATATATATATATATATATATATACATATATATATATATATATATATATATATATATATATATATATATATATATATATATATACATATATATACATATATATTGAAGTCTACTTTACACCATTACTAGAGAAAGACTGCGGACTGCAGAGATCAAAATAAATAGTAGGCTGACGCTCTAGGGTCTGAGCTGTACGGTGGCCAACTCTCTTCATTTTTTACCGATTCGGTAAAAAGATATATAAAGGTCTGGCATTGTCATGGCAGAAGATAACCCTTTGTTGATCAATTCTGGTCACTTTCTCTCAATTACACGCTGTAATCTGGTTGGTTATTGATAGACATTAAAATTAATGGTTTAGCTAGATTGTACTAAGTCTAGAAATATTACTCCCTTCTAATCCCACCTGCATCACCTTTCTGGCATTAATTCTGGCTTTGCCGTTTACGCAACTTTGCTTTGCTTCGACGACAATCTTTTTCACATGTTGTCGTCTGGGGACTTGCAATTGAGAAATCTTGAAATTTTATTATTTGTCGTTATTTTTAATTTTATTAGGAGCTCTACTTAGCTTTTTTTTATTAATATCTCACTATAAAGTGGAGTCGTAATATTTGGAGTAAGTTATTCTTTAATGTAAGTAAGTTTACTTTAATGATTATCTTAAAAACTGTATTTTAAAGGGAAATTATTACTAAATCTATTTACCAATTTATTTTAAGGTATATTGTTTTTATGGACGAAAACGGAGATGCCGAAGGGAACTACACCTTAATTGCAAGAAAAGCTTTAAAGAACAAGAAGGAACAGTATGGGCTATTTCCCGTTGGAATTTTCGCCTTACCTAGAACGGCTTCTCGGTTACCGGTAAGTCATTGAATTTGATATTATAGCAAATGAATGTCTACATTTCAAATAAACCGTTAACAATTACAATATGTGACGTGTAATATATGTATATACATATATATATATATATATATATATATATATATATATATATATATATATATATATATATATATATATATACATATATAAAAACACAGGAGATTAATCTTGACCGATTTGTGGAATAGAAATTATCAAACTTTATTGGGGATGCGGTCTATATGGAGGCCTAGGAGGTAGAAATTAAACTTTTGGTGTTCAATGTCAAGCTTTCGATAATGTTTATTATCTTCTTCAAAGACACGTTTCTGGAAGCAATGGTGTGTGTTAGAAAACTCATTTTCAGTACAAAATGCATATTAAATATTAACGTTAAAACTATGGCATATAATTACATTATGAAAAATTAAGCTAAAAAACATAACTAATTAAAAACTACTCACAACACATGAGTCCTAAACTAAAGAACATTGCATTTTCATCGGAATCGTCGGCAAAATCAGCAAATTCATATGGATGATTATTGATTTACATTTTCATAGGATGCACGTCGTAAGGAAAGTGATAGGAAAAGTACAAACTAAAGGTAGGTTATGTTCGTGGTGACGTCACTGAGGGTCAAGGAATTTTTATTTTGTTTAAAAAGGTTAGCTCAAAAATGCCAAACAGTAGTAGTTATTGAATGAAATACGAGGGGATATCACTTCATACAGTCGTAAGGGGGTAGAATAAACTAATGTTTTAGAAATCGCCTGGAGGCAAAAATAATAATATATCTAATGTGGGAGTGATACACCTGGTACAGAATTTAACTTAGGCTCCGCTAAGGAGGGTATTGATAAAACCCAGCCGATGGAAAACACAAAAGGGGGGGGGGGTTGTTATGAGAGATCAAACGGGAACAATATGTGACGGATGAAACACAGCAATAGATATATTAACTAGAGGGTGCGGGGGGGAACAAGGTGTATCAACAATTGTCTTAAGTGTTGGACAAGTGGAGAAGATAGGAATAAACACTGCTAAGATCCTCGACATCTGATCTTACATTCATCGAATTTGGAAAATTATGAATCGCCACCATTTCTAGAAACCTTCTCTTGTAATTATTTTTATAGTAAATTATGAGAGGGGATTCGAAGTTGATTCTGTGGTCCTAATTGGTAAAATGATTAGAAAGAGCACAAGATTGGATATTGCGACGACAGTCACTCTTATGTGAAGTAATTCTGCCTTTCAAGGACCTGGAAGTTTGTCTGATGTATGCCATGTTACAGTCTAGGCAAGGAATCTTATAAACTATACCGGATTTTTGAAGCAGGGGAACTGGGTATTTAAGTTTGGAAAACAGCGGTGTGGTGGTGTTACAAATGCGTGTGGAAAATTTGATATTTTGACCTTTGAAGATATTAATCAGTTTAGGAGTTAGGCCACTAACTAAGAAGAGTTCTAAATAGAGTATGTGACGGGTCAGGAAAAACCCTCTGTTCGGGATCATGAGTTCGGAACTGATTCTGGATGTCTGCTATTGACTGATTTACAACATTGTTCTGGAATAGAAGGCGTTGAAGAATCGATTTGGGATAGGAATTTTCTTCTAAAAGGGACTTCAATTGTAAAAGGGCCTCATTACGGAGAGAGAAATGTGGCAATCTAGAGACTCGAGTAGCCAGAGCACTAACTAAACCAAGTTTCATCTTCGTGGGATGGTCTGAATGGAAATTTAAGTAGCGTCCACTACTGATCGGTTTGGTATACCATTTAGTAATAACTTTATTGTCTTGCCGCCTGATCAGTTAGTAATCCCTTTCCTTGACATGGAACTGAATCCGGTATAGTTTATAAGATTCCTTGCCTAGACTGTAACATGGCATACATCGGACAAACTTCCAGTTCCTTGAAAGGCAGAATTACTTCACATAAGAGTGACTGTCGTCGCAATATCCAATCTTGTGCTCTTTCTAATCATTTTACCAATCAGGACCACAGAATCAACTTCGAATCCCCTCTCATAATTTACTATGAAAATAATTACCACAAGAGAAGGTTTCTAGAAATGGTGGCGATTCATAATTTTCCAAATTCAATGAATGTAAGATCAGATGTCGAGGACCTTAGCAGTGTTTATTCCTATCTTCTTCACTTGTCCAATACTTAAGACAATTGCTGATACACCTTGCCCCCCCCGTACCCCCTAGTTAATATGTCTATTGCTGTGTCTCATCCGTCACATATTGTTCCCGTTTTGATCTCTCATAACAACCCCCCTCTTTTGTGTTTTCCATCGGCTGGGTTTTATCAATACCCTCCTTAGCGAAGCCTACGTTAAAATTCGGTACCAGGTGTATCACTCCCACATTAGATGTATTATTATTTTTGCCTCCAGGCGATTCCTAAAGCATTAGTTTATTCTACCCCTCTCCCAAAATGGTTTGCCCCTTACGACTGTATGAAGTGATATCCCCTCGTATTTCATTCAATAACTACTACTGTTTTGCATTGAGCTAACCTTTTTAAACAAAATAAAAATTCCTTAACCCTCAGTGACGTCACCACGAACATAACCTACCTTTAGTTTGTACTTTTCCTGTCACTTTTGTTACGACGTGCATCCTATGAAAATGTAAATCAATAATCATCCATATGAATTTGCTGATTTTTCCGATGATTCCGATGAAAATGCAATGTTCTTTAGTTTAGGACTCATGTGTTGTAAGTAGTTTTTAATTAGTTAAGTTTTTTAGCTTAATTTTTCATAATGTAATTATATGCCATAGTTTTAACGTTAATATTTTTAATATGCATTTTGTACCGAAAATGAGTTTTCTAACACACACCATTGCTTCCAAAAACGTGTCTTTGAAGAAGATAATAAACATTATCGAAAGCTTGACATTGAACACCAAAAATTTAATTTCTACCTCCTAGGCCTCCATATAGACCGCATCCCCAATAAAGTTTGATAATTTCTATATATATATATATATATATATATATATAATATATATATATATATATCTATATATATATAT